>CM042399.1:19439370-19759370 GCA_023634145.1 Thymallus thymallus
ATCTTGTTGTTCTACTATATAATATCTACAGTATCTGTATGTATGGCCACCCTCATCTTGTTGTTCTACTATATAATATCTACAGTATCTGTATGTATGGCCACCCTCATCTTGTTGCATGTAGTTCTGCAATATTATATCTATCTGTATGTATGGCCACCCTCAGCTTGTTGCATGTTGTTCTGCAATATTATATCTACAGTATCTGTCTGTATGGCCACCCTCTGCATATTGTCCTCAGGCCTTCCTGTAGATGGATAAAGACGTTTTTGTGAGAGTGACGGCATACCCCCCTCCTCCATTCCATTGCCCGCACTTAGTGTTCTTCTGCCCCCAGGGGTAGATCTCAGCATATAAATACCCTCCTCCTCCCTGCACCCATCTGCCCTCTACAGATATTCACAGATAGCCACAAGACACTCACAGATGTTCTACTATTATGTGTGCGTGTGAGCAAGAGAGAGCGTGCGAGAGAGAGAGAGAGAGAAAGAGAGAGAGAGATAGACAGACAGAGAGGGAGAGAGAGATTAATGTTGACAGTGATTCAGATAAAGCAGCAGGGTGTTTCTCCTCTCTATGAAGCCCATTTGGCTAAGGGCCCTCAGAGTGTCTTAAATCAGGACCACCACCTATGCACACAAACACACACTGGATGAACTGTGATTGCAGTAGTAGGACTACTATCAGGGGCAATGTTTTTTTGTATGCCCCATTTTAACTGTCAGATTTTTTTTTTTAAAGTCAACTGCCAGGTTGCACCTGCTAGTTTCACCCTGTGATTAGGTGAGATGGTTCAGTTCCACTGTGTTCCAGGCTGTATGTGTGACGTCTTGATACGAACCTTGTCACAACTTTACAGACTGTACACACGTCTAGACCCCTCACAGTTCCTCGATCTTCCTGTCTCTGTTACTTTATTTTTCACTCAGTCACATACACACCGACTAATTTGCTATGGTCAAGACATACCAGCGTCTCTGAGTCAGTTTCCCCTGAAATTATATTTCTCTGCCAATCCCCCCCATTCTCTCTCTCTCGTTGTTTATTTTCCTTTCTTTCTCTAGACTTTCCACTCCCCCTCTCTGTACCTTCCACTGTCTGCTTCGTTATATAGCTATCCATCACCTTTTCCCATGCATCTCTCCCAACCCTCCTCCCACTCTCTCTTTCTTCTTCTGTTTATCTCCCTATATCTCCTCCCACAGGAGTAAAATACAACTATGTTGAAACAACACCACTATAACAAGGGAGGGGGGAAGGAGGGGAAAACGGAGTGATTAATCAGAGGTGGATTGGCCAACAGAAGGCTGGAGTCTGAGAGAAAGAGATGGTTGAGTGTGAGAAAGAAAATAAACAGCAAGGCAACTATGACGAGATGGAGATGGAGACATATACCTCTTATTTATGCTCTCTTTTTTTCTCTCTCTTTGGTTCTCTCTCTCTCTGTTCCTCCCTCTCTCTGTTCCTCCCTCTCTCTATGGCTCTCTCTCTCTGTTTTTCTCTCTCTCTGTTCCTCTCTCTCTCTGGTTTTCTCTCTCTCTGTTCGTCTCTCTCTCTGGTTCTCTCGCTCTCTGTTCCACTCTCTCTCTCTGGTTCTCGCTCTCTGGTTCTCTCTCTCTCTGGGGTTCTCTCTCTCTTTTCCTCTCTCTCTCTATGGTTCTCTCTCTTACTATCCCTCCCTAAATCCATCAATGTATCTGTCTTCATTAGTCTGTTTTCTCCGCTTTGTTTAATGTCTATTTGGGAGTATTTGAGCGTCCCATACTATTAGCAAGATCTCAGTAATATGTGATTGCGACATGCATTTTTTGACTTTTAAATTCATGATATATAGCCATGAATTCTTGAAGAATATAACTTAGAAAGGCCTGATGAGCTTAGTTCAACAGTCTAACCCCATCAGAACCGCAATATGAACTTGTTTTACTCTTTGTTAAACAAAGTAATTGTGATATCATGGATGATTAGTCCTTGCATCCATAGCTCCGTCTTTGAATTTGAGAGTGGTTACAATTCTCCAGCCCCATCCCTCATCTGTTTACTGAAACAGCTTTGTTATTGTTTGAATTGCAGATTGCCTCTTTTAAGATGTACAATTCCACACATGTACCCACATTTTTTCACATATGCTCACTCTCTCCCATGATGATGCACACACCTGCACACACACACACACATATATACACACACACGGCGTCCTTACACATACTTACTCACGTGTGTCATTCCCATAACCACTTCACACGTGTTGTTCATGTGCATAAAACACACATCAGGATTAGCACACGTTTGTTCTTCTACATATGATTCAGAGAATGATGCATTATTGGTATAGAAGGGGAATTAATTACTTATAAGGAGTAGTGTCATGGTCGCGGGTGAGGGAACGAGGCGCAGAGCTGGAGAGAAAATACATTATTTTATTCTCTATAATTTAAACAGAAACTGAAAACAAAGGAGCGTTAGCGACCGTGAACTGGCGTGAACACAAACAAGGACAACACACACAAGAATCCACACCCAGGTGGAACACAGTGGAAATTAAATAGAATCCCCAATTAGAGACAACTCAAGACAGCTGCCTCTAATTGGGGATCACCCAAAACCCAACACCAACCCTGTGAATGTCAGGACCTGACTGTGGCCATCCCACTCCCCCCTAGAGGGAGTCAGTGTGCTACTTAAGTCTTTTTTTTTTGGTATCTGTACTTAACTTTATTATTTATATTTTTGACAACTTTTACTTTTACTCCACTACATTCCTAAAGAATATAATGTACTTTTTACTCCATACATTTTCCCTGACACCTAAAAGTACATTTAGAATGCTCAAGCAGGACAGAATAATGGCACCTATCAATATAACCCTTTGTCACCCCTACTGCCTCTGGTCTGGCAGACTCACAAAACACAAATACTGTGTTTGTAAATGGTGTTGGAGAGTGCCCCTGTCTGTCCGTAACTAAAAATAATACGAAAATTGTGCCATCTGGTTTGCTTAATATAAGGAATTTGATGTATTGCATGTACTTTTACTCAAGTATGACAATTTAGTACTTTTTCTACCACTGTACTTCAGTAAATTTAAAACCAGATACTTTTACTCAAGTAGTATTTTACAGGTTAACTTTTGCCTGAGTCATTTTCTGTTAAGGTATCTTTGCTTTTACTCAAGTATGACAATTGAGTACTTTTTCCACCGCTGGTTTGATCAGGTGTGTTGGTGCTGTGTTCCACACCCAGAGGCCCTTTGTACCAGAGCAGCTCACACCTGGTCTTATGAAAAATATCCCCTTCAGTCACTGCCTCATCCTCTGACTCAATAGCCCACACTTGGTTAAGACAGACAGACATGATGACTGTATGAGGATTAGACAGACTGACATCTGTTTTACTATGATTGATAGGATTGTGTGATCATGTACTGTAGGAGCAGCTTGTTCACTGTCATCTACTGTATCACCTTCAGCCAATGTTACTGCTGTTGATTCAGAGCTGGAGAGAATGCACAGAGAAAACTAGATAATTAATAGATACATTATAACACAAGGAAATAAATACACAATGAGTAACGATAACTTGGCTATATACACTAGGTACCAGTACCGAGTTGATTCAATATTTTGATGTGCAGGGGTAATTGAGGTAGATATGTTTATTATACAATGCTGTGAAAAAGTAATTACCCCCTTTTTGATTTTCTCTATTTTTGCGTATTTTTTATGCTGAATGCCATTCCAAAACTTCAAATTTGTTTCTTTTTAACCATTTCCATGTAGACTTGATTGTGTGTTTTGGATCATTGTCTTGCTGCATGACCCAGCTGCGCTTCAGCTTCAGCTCACGAACAGATGGCCTGACATTCTCCTGTAGAATTCTCTGATACAGAGAATAATTCATGCTTCCTTCTATTAAGGCATCCAGGTCCTGAAGCAGCAAACCATCCGCAAACCATCACATACCATAACCATGCTTGACCGTTGGTATAAGGGACCCATGTCGTCCAAAAAGTAATACTTTTGACATCTGTCGATAGAACATTCTTCCAAGAGTCTTGATAATCATCCAGGTGCTTCCAGCTGGCAAAACCAAACACTGGATTCCGCAAGATGCTCTCAATGTTGAACTGTAGAACTTTTGGAGGATTTGAGTGCCCTTGAAAAATCTTTTCAGCCTCCTGAGGGGGAAGAGGCTTTGTCTTGCCTTCTTCACGACTGTGTTGGTGTGTGTGTGGACGAGGATAATTCCTTAGTGATGTGGACACAGAGGAACTTGAAGCTCTCGATCCGCTCCACTACAGATGAGTCGATGTGGATGGGGGCGTGCACGGCCCTCTGTTTCCTCTACTCCATGATCAGCTCCTTTGTCTTACTAATATTGAGGGAGAGGTTGTTGTCCTGGCACCACACTACCAGGTCACTGACCTCCTCCCTATAGGCTGTCTCATTGTCGTCGGTGATCAGGCCTACCACCGTTGTGTCGTGAGCAAACGTAATGATATGGTTGGAGTTGTGCATGGCCAGGCAGTCGTGGGTGAACAGGGAGAACAGGAGGGGACTAAGCATGCACCCCTGAGGGCCCCCGTGTTGAGGATCAGTGTGGCGGCCCGTCAGGAATTTCAGGATCCAGTTTCAGAGGGAGTTGTTCAGTCCCTGGGGTCCTGAGCTTAGTGATGAGCTTGGAGGGCACTATGGTGTTGAACACTGAGCTATAGTAAATTAACAGCATTCTCACGTAGGTGTTCCTCTTGTCCAGGTGGTTCAGTTGAACAGAGGATGGTGTTAGTAATAGAGGTATACAGAGAAACTCTAGAAAGAGGTTGGGAGAAATAAAAATAGTCCACATATAGAGAGAAGAGAGTTATCGTGTCAGATGCAAAGAGGGAGAAAGAAGGAGCCAATGAGAAAGAGAAAAATACAGATAGAGAGATAGTGCTCATCTGCCTTGGAGGAGTGAAGCCATCTGTGCTCCTTTGCTCTGATCATTCTGCAGGCTTTCTGCATTACGCAACTTAAGTTGCAGGCCAAAGTCCGGTCTGTGTGGGTGTGAGTGTGTGTGTGTGTGTGTGCGCATGTATGTGCGTGTGTGTGGTTGTGTATGTGTGTGTGTGTGTGTGTGTGTCAATGACTCACTGTAACTTTACACTACACAACACCCCTCTGTGTGGGTGCTGCTGTCGTGCCGCTTGGACCTCTGGGAGAATTCAGTGACATGCCCTCTGAGTCAGCACAGCAGAACAGCTATAAACACCCCTCTATACAGGCACAAACATACATACACTGAGGGCCAAACATTTGGAATATTACTCATTTGAGGGTTTTTCTTTATTTGCACTATTTTTTACATTATAGAATACAAGTAAAGACATCAAAACTATGACATAACACATATGGAATCATGTAGTAACCAAAAATGTGTTAAACAAATATATTGAGCATATATTTGAGATTCTTCAAAGTAGCCACCCTTTGCCTTGATGAAAGCTTTGCACACTCTTGGCATTCTCTCAACCAGCTTCACCTGGAATAAATTTCCATCAGTCTTGAAGAAATGTCCACATATACTGAGCACTTGATGGCTGCTTTTCCTTCACTGCGGTCCGACTCAACCCAAACCATCTAAATGTGGTTGAAGTTGGAACCAAAAATCTAAAATTTAGACTCCAGACCAAAGGACAAATTTCCACCGGTCTGATGTCCATTGCTCGTGTTTCTTGGCCCAAGCAAGTCTCTTCTTCTTATTGGTGTCCTTTAGTAGTGGTTTCTTTGCAGCAATCTGACCACGAAGGCCTGATTCACAAAGTCTCCTCTGAACAGTTGATGTTGAGATTGTTACTTGAACTCTGTGAAGCATTTATTTAGGCTGCAATCTGAGGCTGGTAACTCTAATGAACTTATCCTCTGCAGCAGAGGTATTTCTGGGTCTTCCATTCCTGTGGCGGTCCTCATGAAGCTGGTTGAGAGAATGCCATGAGTGTGCAAAGCTGTCATCCAGGCAAAGGGTGGCTACTTTGAAGAATCTCAAATATAAAATATATTTTGATTTGTTTAACACTTTTTTGGTTAAACTATGTTATAGTTTTGATGTCTTCACTTTTATTCTACAATGTAAAAAATAGTGCAAATAAAGAAAAACCCTTGAATGACAATTATTTTTGGCCCCCAGTGTACACACACACACACACACACACACACAGACAGATTCACACAAGTACGCCAGAGAGACACAAACATATCCCTTCAACTCTGACGCTGTGTTGACCCCTCTAGCTTCGCATTGCAGTGTTTTATAATATGTACATGCGTGTATGTTGCTTATGTGGTTGCATGTGTTTTTTCGGAGAGTTAATGTGTAAATTAAATATACAGAGGTAATCATGTGTGCTCTGCGGAAGTGGCTATTTATGCCCAGCACACAAAGACAGTGGTGTATGTTGCCCTGAACTTAGTCACTAGCCGGCTGTCTTTGTGTGCTGGGAATAAAATGTCACTTCCGCAGAGAGAGAGAAATTACTTTGTCAAGCAGAAAAGAAAAAAACCCAGGGCAGGTGCAAAATTCCAGAACGAAATACACAAAAGACAGATACATGATACATAGTGCGGCTGTATGAAAAAATACAAAAAGTCTGGAATGTAAAAAGCTTTAAAAAGGCATTACATAGTTGTCAGGCTGTGGCCATAGACAAGCAAATAGGCTTCTCTATGTAGTTATGGTCAGAGTCTGACAGTGTCGTTCTTTTCTGTTTCTGTGTGGGGTTTGGGTTGGATCCCTAATTGGAGGCAGCTGCACTGCATTGTCTCTAATTAGGGATCCCATAAATGTTGAGTCTGTCCTTCACTCTGGTGTGGGTCGTTGTTGATGTATTTCGCAGTCACGGGTGAAGTAAGTGTGTTTTGTTATGTCCGTTCAGTCGTGTTTGTTTTCGTGAGCGTGACGTTTATATATTCGTGGTTTTTGTGTTTTGAATAGTTCGTCTTTTGATCTTGTTATACATAGTAATATACAATCTATACATAGTATAATAAATCATGTCGAACTACTATCCCTGCGCTGCGTCTTGGTCTCTCCACATCCCCTCTCGTGACAATAGTATGATTGAATGGCTGAATATGTACGCTATACATTGTTACAGAGTGTTAGGTGAAAAAAATTATACAAATATTGCAAGTTGATATAAATAAATAAAAAATATTTGGATGGTTAACTATACTATACAGGTCGATGGCAGAGAAAGATACTTAAATAGCTAAATGTGCATATGATATAAGTGAGGGTAATAATAGTTTACTTAATATACAGTCTGATTAAATGTACAGGTAAGTGAATATTTGCATGGTTAAATTAACTTTAGAGGTAAATGATTGGAAGAGATACTTAAATAGCTAAATGTGCGTATGATATAATTTAGGGTAATAATAATAATTCCCTTAAAATACAGTCCTTAGTACAGGGTTTAATTACAGATAAATGCACATACTGCACATTCGATATACTAAATGCAATGAAAAAATATAGGATTCTAATATACAGTCCTGAGTGAATGACTACATAAGTTCAGTTCAAGAATTACTTACATAATTGTGTATATTATCAATACTCCAGACTCAGACATTGCTCGCACTAATATTGATATATATCTTAATTCCATTCTCTTACTTTTAGATTTGTGTGTATTTAAGTGATAATGCTAGAGAAGGCGGTGTTTGGAGGATATATTGGCACAGGTGTTGTTAGGCCCGAGATGAACACGGGCTTCGAGGGCATTATCACTTTTATACAACGGGTTACCAACATATTCAAATAATGATTGACATATTTTCATTAAAAACTTTATTTTAATTTATTCATACTATTCATATACTGTACATCCTTCCACAAGATATAGTCCCGACACAAATCTAGGGTTGCTACTCAAGCCGGCTGGTGGTTCATTCTATTAGTTCGGTTGCGAGAGACGTGATCCAGTCGTTCAGTCTTTTTGTTCTGTATCTATGGACGCAACCCAGTCGTTCGTTCTAAATGTTCCATTGCCATACTGGCTGGCAACATTCTTATCCCTTGCTTGCTAGCTAGCCATCTACGGCTATCTTAAAGTCACGTCAGAAAGTTTAGCCAGAATAACAGCAAAGTAGCTGAATTAATAAAATTATTAGAATTAACAACTGGGTCAAAACATAAGAAAACAACCTGCCCGCTTGGGTAGCAACTTCAGAATAAAAAAACAAATGTACTCATAATGAAAAAATGTAATTCATGTTTTTATAAATATGTTGGCAACCGTTTTATAAAAGCAATAATGCTCTCAAACCCATGAATTATCTTGTGACAACTCCCTCCAAGTGCTGTATCCTGGCCCTTGGCTTCCCTCGGGCCTTGTCGGGAGAGGTCACAAGATAATTCCCAGGTTCTCAGGGATTATTGATTAAATATCCACTGTGTTAACCTTATCCATGTCTCTCTGTTCTCTCTGTGTCTACAGAGCTCAGTAAGAGGATGCTGTGACAGACGGACAAACAGACTGACCGTATAAATCATCGCCCTCAACAGCCAGAACATGGCCACTGCATCCCTCCTCCTCCTCCTCACCCTCACCTTCCTCCTCTCCTATCTCCATCCCTCTACCAGCCAGGTGATCGTCAGCTCATCCTCCTCTCTTCCAGAACCTGTCATCACTCCATCCCTCAAACCCAGCCTGCCCTCCTCTCGTCCCAGAGGCCAGAGCGACGTGTCAGTGAGAGTCAACAACAGGGATTGGCCCACAGAGGGAGCAGGTGGGGGGCAGGTGGGCTCTGACCTGGGGCAGGGTGGGGGGGAAATGGGCACTCCCACAACAAAGACTAGAACTTCAGATCAAAGTCAACCACTTTCCCCCTCTCAGAAACCCAACAGTGGATCGACCCAAAGCCAGTCTACTTCTGTTGAGGCTTGGACAGGTACTATGGTAACTGCAGCGCCAAGTGGAGTTTCATCTGCAAAGGGACCAACGGCGCTCCCACCCACCAGATCCTCCGAGCCATTAACATCAGGGGGCAGGACTTCTGAGGGTCAAATCATACCGGAGGATTTGGATGACTGGCCGACAACTGGATCAGGAAGTCAACTTGTCCCGGCAGTGATTGTGAAGGAGGAGTTACTGGTTGCCTTGACTACACCAGATGAGTTGCCACAGTTCAGGCCACAGGCTCAGACGGAGTTCAGCGGAGGTCCATCGTCCAAGATGGCCGAAGCTCAGACTACCTCGACGGTCAGCCTCACTGTGCAACCCCGCCTCTCTGGGCTGACAACAGCCAGTAGGATCCTCTCCACACAGTCACCTGACATTAGAGTGACAGCCATACCTGTGGTGACACAGCCAACCTTCATTGGACGAGTAGTTACAGGTGAGTAACTAAAGGGTAACTAATATGTTGTTTATGAGGAATATGTTTCAACCTATGAGAACTGGTGAAGTAATATGCCTTCTTCCATAAATGGAGCTTCTGAGTTATTTATCATGTTGCTATAACTCTAATGTAGTATTTGAGTGACATTAGTGTTGTTGTCAGCAGAGAGGCTGCTTCATGTCTCTTGACTCTTTCTTCAGGTAATATGACAGATAACGCCACTATGTCGACGGACGGACCAATAGCAGGACAGACCCCCTCTCTGACATTACCGTCACCCAGACCTATTACCCCTGGCTCCACCAATCAACAGCCAAAATATGTGGCGCCTCAAGGAACCATCCCCAGCTCAACCAATCAACAGCCAAGTACCACAACACAAGGAGCTACTACCACAACTACAACCAATAAGATGGCAACAAAAGCAGAACCCAGAAGTACTTCCTCAAGCACAACCAATCAACCGAAAAAGGCAACTGAACCAGAAAGAACTACAAGTACCACCAAACAGTCGACCAAGACAGGTAGAGAGAAGAGGCATTTGGGTGTTGTAGTTTCCCGGGTGGAAAACAATGGCCGCTTTGACTGCGCCTAAGTTTCCTTTTCCTGTGATGATTTAGAGTGGAATTATTTATGCAGCTGGAGTTTTTCCTGTAAGTCCCTGGAACAGCCTCAAAGGAGGGAAGAGGCAGAGACAGAGTGGGCGAGAGAGGGAGGGATGGAAAGTGGAGGAGAAGGTGTGCAGGGTCGACTCAGGCAGGGAGAGAGAAAAGGAGTGAGAAAAGGAGTGAGAATAGAAGAGACAAAGGGAGAGACAAAGGGAGAGATGGACAGGGAGAAGAGGATAGAAACAATGTAGAGTAGAGGAAATAAGAAAACGAGAAAGAGATGAAAGAGTGACGCTGAGAGTTTGAATGATAGAAGGCGATAGGGAAGACAGAGAAGAGTAAGGAGGTAGTGAGTGAAAGAGAAAGTGAGGCAGGAGGAGAGGTAGGGGCAGAGAAAGTACACGGGGTGAATAATGAAAGCCAGATGGAGGGAGAGAGTGATGGAGGAATGAGAGAAGTGAACGAGAGAAAAAGCAGACAGAGAAGGAAAACCGTCACATGGGGTAAATTAGTCGGTCTCGTAGATTACCATCGGGACAACATTTGAGTCACGTTTAAACAACCCTCCATTTGGTCTGTTAGCCCCAGGAGTGTACTGAAACTGAACAACTCTGCCTCTTTACAGAAATTTACAAAAATTGGCTCATATCAATAATAACATGTATGTACTTTTAAGCGTATTTCTATGTATTTTGTGTGTATTGGCAAGTGTGTTGATCTCATTAGTGTGTCGGAACACGTGTGCGTGCGTGCGTGTGCATGCATGCGTGGGTGTGTGTGTTACAGAGTGGTACGGGTCTGAGTCCTGCTGCTTAGGGAGAGGAGAGTGTAGTTAGGAGAAGGAAGTTACACACATGTGAAAGGGTGTGTGAGTGTGTGTGTTTGTGCATGTGTGACCATTTGTGTGTGTGTGCTTTTTCCTGTGTAGGTGTGAGAGTTAGCGTATCTACGTGCCTCGAGTGTGTGTGTGTGTGTGTGAGAGAGAGAGAAGCTCAAAAAGCTCTGAGTGTTCTCTGTCAAACTTTTACTTCAGATGATTCTGTTCCACCATCCATCACCATTCCTTTCCTTCTCCAAGTGTGTGTGTCTTTAGAGAGGGTTGAGGGAGACTGAGAGCATGTCTGGGTTTAGCCAAAACCAATACATTTCCCGTTTGGACAGTATAAGTTGTGGTATGTTGTAGTAGTTCACCCTCTCAGTGTTATCTTAGTGCTAAATCTTAGTGTTAGAGGTGATGAATGGAATTGTGATTGGAGTGTTGTTGGCTTTACCGGGTTTAATAGGATAAAATGGAGCGCTCTGGGAACATTGTTCATTTGATTGTTTTGCCTTGAAATACAAATAGTGTATTGTGTGTGTGAGAGAGAGAAGGGAGGGGAACAGTCATATGTAGACAACTGATTTATTCCACATGTGACAGGTCTTTGATGGTTTCAGTATGTATCATGTGCTTCATGCAGTTTTCCATTCCTACAGGTATATTAAAGTACTATATGTTTTTTTATATTATGTAAAGAGATGATCTCATCAATTACATCATCTAGTAGTGAGCAGTAAGCTCCAATTAAAATACATTATATAAATGACTGAAGACTCAGCCCTCCTCACCAGCTTAATGTCACTCTGAGTTTGTGTGGTGTGTGTGTGTCTTTACCTCAAGATACCTCCAATTAAGTGTGTGTATGCGTCTGACATGCAAGTGTGTGTGATGCGCGCACCACTTTGATGCGTGTTATCTAATCTGTGCTCCAGACTGTGTCGAGGAGAAGACACTCTGTATCCAGGTTAAGTCGGTGGGCCCCATGCTGGGCCCTGCTGGTAGGTTTCTTATGAAAGAGCTGACGACTGTCAACAAACACCTACTATCTATCTTCTACACACATACACTACATGACCAAAAGTATGTGGACACCTGCTCTTCGAACATCTTATTCCAAAATCCTGAGCATTAATATGTAGTTGGTCCCCTTCTTTGCTGCTATAACTTCACTATTCTAGGAAGGCTTTCCACTGAGTGTTGGAACATTTCTGCGGGGACTTGCTTTCATTCAGCCACAAGCATTAGTGTGGTCGAGCGATTAGGCCTGGCTCGCAGTCGGCATTCACAGAATCGTCTAGAATGTCATTGTATGCTGTAGCATTAAGATTTCCCTTCACTGGAACTAAGGGGCCTAGCCCGAACCATGACCATTATTCCTCCTCCACCCAACTATACAGTTGGTACTATGCATTCCAGCAGGTAGGGTTTACACCACTCCAGCCGACTCTTAGGCTTGTGTGCGGCTGCTCGGCCATGAAGCTCCTGACCAACAGTTATTGTGCTGACGTTGCTTCCAGAGGCAGTTTGGAACTCGGTAGTGAGTGTTGCAACCCAGGACAAACGATTTTTATGCGCTTCAGCACTTGTTCTGTGAGTTTGTGTGGCCTACCACTTTGCGGCTGAGCCGTGTTTACACTTCACAATAACACCACTTACAGTTGACGGGGAAGCTCTAGCATGGCAGAAATTTTACGAACTGACTTGTTGGAAAGGTCGGTTCCTATGACGTTGCCACGTTGAAAGTCACTTCAGTAAGGCCATTCTACTGCCAATGTTTGTCTTTGGAGATTGCATGGCAGGTGTGGTTGAAATAGCCGAATCCACTAATTTGAAGGGGTGTCCACATAATTTTGCAGATAGTGTATTTCTATATACTATCTACCTGCCACACACACACTATCAGGAAGACGAGAAGGAGAGGGGTAATAACAAGAGAGAGTGACATACTTCACTATTTGGAGTGTAGGTGATGCCTGTCGGGTTGAGAGAGATGAACTGTTTCACAATTGTTCTATGTTATTTTTGCCCTCATTGGAGAAAATAAACTGTTGAGTTGTCCTTTGGCCTGGTATGACAATATGAGGTCAAAATATTTAACTCCTGTTGGGTTATTTGCTGCCTTGTGGAAGAGAACCTGCTGCGCTCTCAATACACTTCTTCATAGGAAATTAGCCCCCTCTAGTGGGGTAGATTTTCCACCTATATGTCCACTTGTTATATCTAGGTTCTGCTCTGTTAAAGAAAATGTTTTTTTGTATTATTGTCAATCATTCCAGTCAAATGTTTTTGGGAAAGTTTAATATGATTAATTAACATAATTTCTCTCTCTGCCTACAGGGACGATCCCTCTCCTCATCACCCCTACTCTACAGATTGTCCGAGGGCGGTATGTCCCCAAAAATGACAGCCGCCAAGCACAGAGGAACCACTCCATCCCCGTGGGCCGCCCACACCTCCCCCCATCCTCCACTCCATCTCCCCCTCCCAGCTCCTTCCCCTCTCCCAACAGCACCTCTCTGCTGTGGGATGACCTGAGTAGGACGCTGTCCTTCGCCTGGGAGCTCCATGTCTACGGCTCGGCTGGCCTCTTCCTGCTCCTCCTGGCTGGAGCCGCCCTGGACCTGGCCCTATCCCCCAGCATGCACTGCCCTCAACGCGGTGCCCTGACCCTGGCCAACGCCCTCCTCCTCCTGGTGGGCGCAGCGAGGGCAGCCCTGTTCATGATCGACCCCTACGGAACAAGGAAGATTCTTCCCCGGCCTGTGGTGACTGCTCTCTATAACCTCCCTCTGACGTTACTGGTGTGGGCGCAGGCTGCCCTGGCTCTGCTGGCCATGAAGGTGACAGGAGTGAGTCTGTTTCCCTCTGCTCTGGAGCGCCCTCCTCTGGTAGCTGTGTTGGCTGTGTTACAGTGCACCCTGCTTCTGGCTGCTGACCTGCTCTCCCCAGCCCTGTCCCCAGCCGTGCCTGTCACCCTGCAGTCCCTGTCTCTCTGCTGGGGCCTGACTCTCTGTCTGGGCTACCTGAGCTATGTCTTCCCTCGCATCCGCCACCCCACTGCCCAGCCACCTGTCCCAGAGGAGGGGAGTGCAGTTAAAGCCTGGCTGGGGGGTAGGCGGGCAGGGTTGGTGCTGGGTCGTGTGCTGGCAGTGTGTGCCCTGCTGGGGGTGCTGTGCTGTGGGCTCCACGTCCACGCCACCCTGTGGCTATACGGGATGTTGGGGGACTGGAGGCGCTTCTGCTGGGGCTGGTGGCTGGTGCACTTCTGGGCCCGGCTGTTGGAGCTGGCCTGGGCCTTCTCTCTCCTCCTATTGGGATCCTGGGTGTTCTGGAGGCCCCGGGGAGCCCGAGGCAGAGGAGATGGGGGAGCAGGGGAGGGCAGGGCGGGAGGAGATCTCCCCTCCCCTGGACAGTCCTCTGGGTCAACACACAAACACACCTGTTGGGCCAAGATAGTCCAGAGCCTGACAGGAAAGCCCTGTGGGAAGTCAGAGAGTAACGGAGTGGGAGGATCAGTAGGAGGAGGAGGGGCAGGGGCAGGGGCAGGGGAGCTGCCTAATAACTGGGCGGGGCAAGAACGCTCGGGGGCAGACATCAGCAAGAGCCTGATCAGAAACCAGAACCGTGAGGCTCCACCCTCACAGCTGCGCTGTGTCAAGGACAGCAACCGTGGCCGCAACCAGGGGGGCAGGTCTGCAGAAAGGGGTATGTCAGACGGGTCTACAGGGTCACTGCTGCGGCTGCAGCCGTTAGGCCGGCCCCTACAGCGCTCGCTGAGCGGCAGCCTGGAGCAGGAGAAAGAGTCAGGGGTGTCTCTGTATGATTTTGACCTGCGACCCCCCTCCCCCATTGACCTTGGCCGCAGCATCGATGAGGCCCTGCACCGTGAGCACCTCCTCCATGGGGGCAGCTTGTTCCAGCCCCTGTGCGCCCCCTCACCCACTCCATCCCCGGGCTCAGCTGTCAGCCAGGGGGGGCCCTGGCTCCGCAGGAACAGCGACCCCCAGATCTCTGACAGCAGCGAGGACCGCTCAGCCCGTACAGAGTTTTCCGTGCCACTGGGGGGCAGTGTGCTCAGCAGTGTTCCCAGCAGGCAGGTCACTGCTCCTCCCACGCCCTCTCACCAGGGACATCGCTGGGCCGGGGACGGGGGGGGCAGTGTCCCCTCCTCGGTGTCCTGTCCCGTTTCCCTGCGCCCCTCCAGAACCTCCACGGGACATCTTGGGGACGAGGGGGGAGACGACACGAGGCCGTTCCTCACCCCAGACTCTGAGACACAAAGGGGGAGGGCAGGCAGGGAGGGAGTGGGAAGGAAGTACTACCTGGCGGTCAGCAGGCAGGACGACTCAGCCAGCGTCAGCAGTGAGATTATTGACCTCTGAACTCCAACCCAGGACATCTGGACAAATGACCAAGCCCAAACAAAACCTTCAAGAACCAAACTTACGTAGTACCTTAACTCTTAAGTGATAACTTTAACTCTATCTTGTCAACTAGATAGACTTTATCATAAACATTGACTCAAATACATTCAGACTTCCATGTGAGTCATGGATTCCTTAAAATATCTATAAATACAGAAAAGCTTCCCCTGACTAAAACAGTCTTATATGGGACATTATTCAGTGTTTGCTCAAAGTCAGTGGCTCAAAGGCTGCTAACCGGACTCAGATTCTGGGGCATAGAGCACAGGTTCGAACAACATAACACACACACACACACTCATGCCTACAGATACACACCTGTGTACCTTTGACTATAATATGAATCAAATACAGCAGCAGATACATTCACTCTTTGTAACACTACTGTTTTAGGTGGTCTTGAGAGAACGGATTGACACAGGATACATATTGGTGACGACCCAGGGATTCCTTAAAATATCTATTGGCCATCCCTACCATTCCCTCTGTGGATCCATTGCTTAGACACCATGTTTTATGGATGTATGTTAAATATGAATGTGATAGCTCATACCTTTATGAAAGCCCTTGGGCTCCCTGTGAAAATGTCGTCTTTATATGAATTTGTTTGCGTTGATAGTATTAATCTGCTGTCTGTGATATTTCAACTTGATGCATACGTACGTTAATGTGTTTTTAGGATATGTGCCATATACATTGATCATGACGGTGGTTGTTTTGATGTTATGCTTCAAAATACATGAGTAGCGGCATTACCTGACTGATAAGGGTGTCTTTCCATAGTTCCTCTAGCAGGAAGGTAGCGTAACAGTCCACACTCCAAAAACATTGTCTCATAATTTAGTTGCTGTTTCAGTACAGTCTGCCTTGTATGTAAATGTGATGTTTATTACATAGGAAAAACAACCTCCTGGAGATACTACTGCAGAAAGAAAGCACTTTGACCTGTGTAACTGTGGCTGATGCCTGGAGATCTAGCTGAAATAGTTCCTGCTAAAACCAGACATTATGAGACATTTTTGTCTTTGAAAGTGACGCTGGTACATTTTCCCCTGCGAATTGTGGTACATTCTATCATCATTTAACCTTTATTTAACTAGGCAAGTCAGTTCAGAACAAATTCTTATTTACAATGAAGGCCTACCCTGGCCAAACCCGGACGACGCTGGGCCAATTGTGCTCCCGATCACGGCCCGCCAAAGCCTATGACTGCATTTTTAACACTCAATATCACTGGCAACAGTATAAACATACCCACAACATATCAGTGCATACCGTGAACTTGAGTTATTTTTAGCTGTACACATTGCTCTACGCAGTTAAGCTGTATTGCATTAAACAACGCTGGCCTATAAAGCACAACGCTCCTGTATTATAGTAGTACTTTACAGACGTCTATAAGCATAGACCTGAGCACTCTAGACTGAAGTATTTTTGTTACAGGAAAAATCATACAAGTATATTATGTAACATAAGAAAGCATGTAAATACTGTTATTTTTTTATGTTTGTAAATAAAGGTATTTACTGTGAGAGGACAATCTAAAGTGGTCTTTCTGCGGTCTCTGAGGCACAGAACAGTTGTCTACTAAAAGAGTGATACATGGTCATGGTTTCGGGAGGAATATTGGGAACAGTGACTGTCCAACCCTGATTTATGATGTTCAGGGCTCCATTCAGAATTGAAGTGTTGAAAAAGGTTTCACAACAGTACCTGGAACTGCTACAATGGTTAGTGTTCAAGGTTTAGGGGTTAAAGTGCAGTGGCAATGGCATGCCTTAATTTGGAGCTCCATCATTTCAAAACTATCCAGGGACTGACGAAATCATCCTTATAACCACAGGTCCAGGATCAGATGACCCTACCTCCAATTCTAACCTTAACCATTAGGGTGGGTGAAGAATATCTGACCCTGTAGCAGTGATCTGGGGCAACTTCTTCCTCCTTTATTTCATTATGGGGTTGAGTTAGGAGGACCTTCATCAGTGACTGACAGTTATGGGGATGTTTGTGGTTTTTCCTCCCCCAATGTGGTATGTGCCATAGTACAGTAAACCAATCCGTTCTCCTCTCCGTACAGTAGTCACATTGCAGAGGTAAAGTAGTAGAGATATTCCAACATATTCATTTAATTAATTTCCTCGTTGACTCTGTTTATATATGAAGTTGTATTTTGTGCTGCGGCCTCAAATAAATATGAGAAATGTATTTTGATATCAGGTGTTGTTTATTTACAATAGTTAGACAGTATGTCTTTGCTGCCCATACTTACAGTATTACATTTTTACATGCAGTCACATTCTTAAGACCTGCAGAGTGATTTAGATAATGAAGGCAGTCCTATATTGTTGTGCGAAATAGAAGCTGAGTGTTTTTCATCTTCTTCTTATAGTCTTCATCAAACTGTTCACTCTGGGCCACAGTGAAATGGTTCTTCCAGTCACCAACCTTTCCTGGAGACAGACAGACAGACGGGTATATTGATAGTTTGATGGTTCAGTAGACCCAGAATAAAGTATTCCAATGTCTCCACACCAGGCAGCAGCACATACGTGTTGCTGTCTGTGATGACGTTGTGTCTCTCAGTGTGTTCATGTGTGTCTGTTGTGATGGCTGGAAGAGCTGAGCTCCAGCAGTTTAATGTTTATTTCTCTCTCTCATTCTCTCTCACACACACACAGACACACCTTTGCGCATAAAGGGGGATATCTTAAAGTCCATGACTGTGTCGGTGGAGTAGTTAGCCATGCTGTTCTTCCTCATAGTATCAAACTGCACTCCTCCTCTCACACTCTCCTTCTCCTCTACTGAAGGAGACAAACCTAGGAAGGAGCACAGCCTGTCCAGCTCTCTCCCCGTATCCTGTGGGAACACACACACTGGATATACACAGTAGAAACAGCTAACCTCCTGGAGCAGCAGTTAGTATGACTCTTGAGCATATGTGCACACTGAGCTCATTAGATGCATCTCAATAATTCTGTAACACACACATAGCATCAGTATTCTACTCACCTCAACCATATCCTCATAGAAGAGGTAGAGGATTTTAGAGTGAGTCTGTTTCTTCTCCCACCAGCCAGTCACATGGTCGTACCAGGAACCAAACACCACTGAGGATGTGCAGAGTAGACAAATTCATAGAGTGCATGGGGACTATTACCACTTTCTCATTCAATCACTCCTTTATTCTCTCGTTCACTCACTCTTTCCATCCATGAATCTCTGTAAGAAGTTGCTCCAGTCTCCTGGCTCTGGCTGGGCCTGGTTCATGCGGTCAAAGTGGAAATAAGACACTGCATTGTCCTTGGCATTACGGGCCACATACACTATCTGGAGAGGGAGAGATTGTATTTATATACTGTATAGTGACTATATAGTGGAGAAACATAGAGGACAAGTTACAAATACTGTACCCTGCAGTTCTGCTCCCAGAAGGACTTGGGCAGCAACTGGACTGGGAGGTGAGTCTTGATGAGCCGAGGAGAGGTGGTTAAGTTGTCCAGCAACTCCACCCCTAGGACAAACGTTAGAATAATGCAGTAGTTATTTGATGGATATTATCACTGAACAGCTGTTCCTGTCATAATATTAAATGCTTTGAAGACATAAGCTACAAGTATGATTAAGTTTTCCAATTCTCTATTCTAACCTGGAGGGTAAAGTGGAATGAGCAACTCCAGAAAAGGAACTTTCTCAAAGATGGGTGTCTGACGCTCAGGGACTGTCTGGTCAAAATACAGCAGGTCTAGAATGTAGGAGACCCACGTGGTTCCTAAGAGGAGGAATACAGGTAGGGGACGGATACACAGTCATCCACTAACCAAAACACTATCTTTAATGAAACATCAGACTGAGAGAGACCTGCTTTGGGGTAGGTAGCGATGAGAATGTCATCTGGTCTGGCCTGGAAGTTCTGTACATTGTCCCAGTTGTCAGTGAAGTAGTTGGTCATGGAGACTCCATGGAAGTCAAAGAGTTTTGGTCGAGGTGGCAGCTCCATCTGTTAAAGTGTGACATGGAATTGCTCAAGATCACCACAGTAGTGTTTATGCTTGGATATGAAATTAGAATAGAATCCTTTAGCAGTCCGACTGGTTCTATTATTAAAACATAGAGAGGAATAACGCTCCATTGATATGCTCGCCTACAAATGTTAACAAAGACTAAGTCTTAATGTTGTTTAAACGATGACAGTAAAAACGTACTACACATGATAGCAATTCCTACATACCAAAATAACTGACTTACCCTGCTCTTTCTAAGTAAGATACCTCAGAGTGAATACACTGCTTACAAAATGGTTCTTCTTTTAGTCTCTGTGCTCCTCCTTCCTGTCTCCTCACCCATTCTCTCTTCCCTCTTTTGCTTTTCAGGGTCGGGTTTGTTCTGGCTCTACTCCAGAGTTTATTGTCTTTTCTACTCTCCCTCACAGTATCTCATGTGTCACTACTAAATCACCAGGGTGCACTTACATTACCAGAAATACACCACTAGGTGGCAGATGACTACTAAAATGGCTGCTGGACACAGGATTGAGTGAAGTTATTATTACCTAAAGCTTGCCATTTGCTTCCCAGTCGAAATAGTTCACGCATATATTATGACAACATTTTGTGACGTTTTTGTACTTTTTGGTGTTCAACGCTGTAGGGCAGGATTTATTTTCAGCTATTTGAGCACACAATATTTTTTCTTGAGGCTAGACGAATTTCTGTGATTGGTCAACAGTAGGGATATTTCAATTTATTTGTCATTCAATGACAGAAGACTAGTTTTCATGCACATTTTTTCACTTGAGAAATACTGTACCAAACATCTTAGTTAGATGTAAAATTACTCAACTAAGACCTACTCTGCAAAAACGTCAAAATTAATGACAGATTTCATGAATGAGTTTAGATTAATTCTTACTATTTTGAGGAAGTGTACTTGCTATGTTGATGATACACCGTCTCAAGAGAGACAAACTGTAATATTGCCGCTTTTTTCTTGTTTTTAAAGCGAACGTTTTTTTAAGTGAGTAAGGGAGGCACAGATGTTTGCTTCACCTTGCCGAGTTCTGCTATAAACAAACCAAACCTTATGCCTTTTACACACCTGACCTGAGCCAAAACATACTCAATCACCCACCTTCCATCAAAGCCCACACACACTCACTCACCTGATAGGCTACTGAGTGGGCAGTGTCTTTGTCTTTTCTGTGACCTCAAACGTCCTGCACAGTCTTCAACACACTGTCTAAATCACTTTTCAACAGTTTGGGTGTGTCAAACTCTTACCTGACTGTAGACTAGGCTGCAGTGTGTGCCTGTGTAGTGTGTGAGGCGTGTACACATATATTTAACCTACTGCATCAACCTTTGATCGCTTGGTTGCTTGTTAGACACCCACAATCAATACAAAAAGAGACTCTGTAATGTTACTTGCTTAAGTAGATCTGGTGAGGATGTCAGATGTCACAGGTAAAGGTTCATACAGTAGTTGAGGAGATCCAGAGTAAATCCACCTTCAGTAAGATTGGTGTTAAGGTTCTCACAGACATACAGAACAACGTAGTGTGTGTGTGTGTGTGTGTGTGTGTGTGTGTGTGTGTGTGTGTGTGTGTGTGTGTGTGTGTGTGTGTCAGGGCCTGACTGTAGGGAGACCTCTAGGCGTCTCTATGTTTGTCTGGTGGTAACTGTCAGGGCTTGACTGCAGGGATGCCTCTAGGTATCTCTATGTGTGGTTTTGTAAAGTATCTATCTATCTATCTATCTAATTGGAGGCAGAGTGTGGATCATTGTTTTGTGCTATATGCATTTCAGTTCGTGGTTGCCTCCTCTCCTTTTGTATTGTATTTGGAAACTAATAAGGAATGTCTCTACTACTGCTCTGCGCCTCGGGTCCTGCCTTCCAGCCATGACAGTGTGTGTGTGTGTGTGTGTGTGTATGCGCGCATGCATGCATTTGCAAATGCCTGGCTCACTTAATGCTTTTGGACATACAGAGATTTCATATTTATTTAAAAACAAGTACATGAACCTCAAATTATATACAGTTGAAGTCTGAAATTTACATACACCACTCCACAGATTTCATGTTAACAAACTACAGTTTTGACAAGTCAACTTTGTGCATGAAACAAATAATTCTTCCAAAAATTGTTTGCAGACAGATTATTTAACTTATAATTCACTATATCACAATTCCAGTGGGTCAGAAGTTTACATACACTAAGTTGACTCTGCCCTTAAACAGCTTGGAAAATTCCAGAAAATGATGTCATGGCTTTAGAAGCTTCAGATAGACTCATTGACATCATTTGAGTCAATTGGAGGAGTACCTGTGGATGTATTTCAAAGCCTACCTTCAAACTCAGTGCCTCTTTGCTGGACATCATGGGAAAATCAAAAGAAATCAGCCATGAAAACAATTGTAGACATCCACAAGTCTGGTTCATCCTAGGGAGAAATTTCCAAACGCCTGAAGGTACCACGTTCATCTGTACAAACATTAGTATGCAAAACACCATTGGACCACGCAGCTGTCATACCGCTCAGGAAGGAGACGCGTTCTGTCTCCTAGAGATTAACGTACTTTGGTGCGAAAAGTGCAAATCAATCCCAGAACAACAGCAAAGGACCTTGTGAAAATGCTGGAGGAAACAGGTACAAAAGTATCTATATCCACAGTAAAACGAGTCCTATATCGACATAACCTGAAAGGATGTTCAGCAAGGAAGAAGCCACTGCTCCAAAACCGCCATTAAAAAGCCAGACTACGCTTTGCTGCAGGAAGGACTGGTGCACTTCACAAAATAGATGCTATCATGAGGAAGGAAAATTATGTGGATATATTGAAGCAACATCTCAAGACATTAGTCAGGAAGTTCAAGCTTGGTCGCAAATGGGTCTTCCAAATGGACAATGACCCCAAGCATACTTCCAAAGTTGTAGCAAACTGGCTTAAGGACAACAAAGTCAAGGTATTGGAGTGGCCATCACAAAGCCTTGACCTCAATCCTATAGAACATTTGTGGGCAGAACTGAAAAAGCGTGTGCAAGCAAGGAGGCCTACAAACCTGACTCAGTTACACCAGTTCTGTCAGGAGGAATTTGCCAAAAAGCTTGTGGAAGGCTACCCGAAACCTTTGACCCAAGTTAACCAATTTTAAGGCAATGCTACCAAATACTAATTGAGTGTATGTAAACTTCTGACCCACTGGGAATGTGATGAAAGAAATAAAAGCTGATATAAATCATTCTCTCTACTATTATTCTGACATTTCACATTCTTAAAATAAAGTGGTGATCCTAACTGACCTAAAACAGGGAATTTTTACTAGGATTAAATGTCAGGAATTGTGAAAAACTGAGTTTAAATGTATTTGGCTAAGGTGTATGTAAACTTGCTGTATATTTGTTGCATACAGTATAAGAGTAATAATTGTTACATACTGTATCCATACAAAGTAGAACTATTTTAAAACTACATGAAACTTTTCTGTTTGTTAATGTTTTCTCCAATCACACATACTGAATACTGTATTGTTTCTCACCGTTTTTTTTCAGACACAGAAAAACAGACATAAAAAATACCTCGCATTCATAACAGGGTACTGTGATACATTCATAACAGGGCACTGTGGTACATTCATAACAGGGCACTGTGATACATTCATAACAGGGCACTGTGGTACATTCACAACAGGGTACTGTGGGTACTGAGGGTAAATATATACTTTTGTTAGTTTTTTCTTTAAAATATTTATTTTAAGACACTTCATGATCTTTCTCATTCACACTCTATGATAAGATAGGATCCACACCCTGTATATTTCAGCACCATGACCCAGTTATATGGCAGTCTACATGGCAGGTCCAAATGCGCAATAAACAGTCAATGAACCTGACCACAACCTCTAGTCTATAGTTCATTATCATTTTAAAGCAAATTACGGACTCCTCTTTGAATCTGCGTATTTCTCCAAAACTCAGTTGTCTGCACAGAATTGCCGGGACCTAGGATCAATGAACACACAAGTTTTTATCCTGTATCTCTCAACACATTCATGAAAATAGTCATGGCATCAAAACTTTCCAGCTGCCTACTGGACCCTATTACAACTAAACTACAGAAAGAGCTACTTCCTGTGCTTGGCCCTCCTATGTTGAACACAATAAACATCTCCTTATCCTCCTGATGTGTACCAAACTCACTTGAAGTGGCAGTAATAAAGCCTCTCCTGAAAAAGCCAAACCTTTAGCCAAAACATTAAAAAAACTATCCGCCTATATCGAATCTCCCATTCCTCTCAAAACTGTTTGATGAAACATAGTGAAGCCCCAAAAAACCCTGGAATCCTGTGTTTCAGACATAAGTGGATGGCGGCAAATGTTTTACTTTTACACTAGAACAAAACAGAGATGCTAGTTCTAGGTCCCAAGAAACAGAGAGATTTCCTCTTGGATCTGACAATTAATCATGAATGTTGTACTGTCTTCTCAAATAAAACTGTGAAGGACCTCTTTTGACTAACATATCAAGGGCAGGTTTTTTCTATCTTTGTAACATTGCAAAAATCTAAAACGTTTTGTCCAAAAATTATACAGAAAAGCTTAACACCAATCCATGCTTTTGTCACTTATAGATTAAACTACTGCAACGCTCTACTCTCCGGCTATCCGGATAAAGCACTACATAAGCTTGAATTAGTGCTAAATACTGTACGTCTGCTAGAATCTTGACTAGAACCAAAATATTTGATCATATTACTCCAGTGCTAGCCTCTCTACACTGGCTTCCTTTTAAACAAGGTCTGATTTCAGGGTTTTACTGGTAAACTTCAAACCATTACATGGACTTGCTCCTACCTATCTCTGATTTGGTCCTGCCCTACAGTGCTTTCGGAAAGTGTTCCTACCCCTTAACTTTTCCCACATTTTGTTACGTTACAGCCTTATTCTAAAACGGATTAAATAGTTTTTTTCCCTCATCAATCTACACACAATAGCCCATAATGACGAAGCAAAAACAATGTGTGCTTAGGGTTGTTGTCCTGTTGGAAGGTTAACCTTTGCCCTAGTCTGAGTTCCTGAGTGCTCTGGAGCAGGTTTTGATGAAATATCTCTCTGTACTTTGCTCTGTTCATCTTTCCCTCAATCCTGACTACTTTCCCAGTCCATGTTGCTGAAAAACATTTGTTATTGAACCTTTATTTAACTAGGCAAGTTTGTTAGGAACCAATTCTTATTAACAATGACGCCCTACCCCGGCCAAACCCGGATGACGCTGGGCCAACTGTGCACCGGCCTAAGGGACTCCCAATCACTTCCAGATGTGATACAGCCTGGATTTGAACCAAAGACTGTAGTGACGTCTCTTGCACTGACATGCAGTGCCTTAGAAACTGCGCCACTCGGGAACATCCCTACAGCATGATGCTGCCACCACCATGCTTCAGCGTAGGGATGGTGCCAGGTTTCCTCCAGACGTGACGCTTGGCATTCACGCCATCTTGGTTTCATCAGACCAGAGAATCTGGCAAACTCCAAGCAGGCTGTCATGTGCCTTTTACTGAGGAGTGATTTCCGTCTGGCCACTCTACCATAAAGGCCTGATTGGTGGAGTACTGAAGAGATGGTTGTCCTTCTGGAAGGTTCTCCCATCTCCACAAAGGAACTCCGGAGCTCTTTCAGAGTAACCATCAGGTTCTTGGTCATCTCCCTGACCAAGGCCCTTTTCCAACCGATTGCTCAGTTTAGCCGGGCGGCGAGCTATAGGAAGAGTTTCAAACTTCTTCCATTTAATAATGATGGAGGCCACTGTGTTCTCTGGGACCTTCAATGCTGCAGAAATGTTTGGGTACCCTTCCCCAGATCTGTGCCTCAACAAAATCATGTCTCGGAGCTCTACGGACAATTCCTTCAAACTCATGGCTTGGTTTTTGCTCTGACTTGCACTGGTAACTGCGGGACCTTATTTGGAAAGGTGTGTGCCTTTCCAAATCATGTCCAATCAATTTAATTTACCACAGGTGGACTCCAATCAAGTTGTACATGGATCAATGGATCAAGAATGATCATTGGAAAAAGGATGCACCTGAGCTAAATTTTAAATCTCAAAGCAACGGATCTGAATACTTATGTAAATAAGGTATTTCTGTTTTTTATACATTTGCAAAAATGTCTAAAAATGTCTGTAGATTGATGTATTTATTTAATCTATTTTAGAATATTCTTATTTACAAATAAATAAATAAATATTGCTGTAACGTAACAAAATGAGGAAAAAATGAAGGGGTCTGAATACTTTCCGAATGCACTGGACATACCTACAAGTACGCTACGGTCACTAGATGCAGTGATCCTTATTGTCCCTAGAATTTCTTAGCAAAGAGCAGGAGGCAGGGCTTCCTCCTATAGAGCTCAATAGTTCTACCTATCCATGTGAGAGACACAAACACGGTCTCGACTTTTATGTCTTTACTGAAGACTCAGTAGGTCCTATGATTGAGTGATTGAGTGTAGTCATTCTATGCCGCTGACCCTATTACGGGGGGCTGAATCACTGGCTTACTAGTGGTCTTCCATGCCGTCCCTAGGATGCCTTTTTCTCTATACACGACTTGAGTGAGTTGAGCCACTGAAGCGATTTTCCTGTCCGGTCTATCCTGCCTAGTTGGCCCTGTCCGGGGGTATCGTCGGACAGGGCCACAGTGTATTTTAGAATTTTTTGCAAGTTTATAAAAAAGTATTCAGACCCATAAAGACAGAGGACTCGACTGGATATAACCCGTTTAAAATGGACATTGCCAGAGGGCTGCCACCATGTTACAGTAGTTAACTGGATGGGGCTTCCTATGGGTTTGGAGCGATCAGCCAATGATCAGAGCATTGTCATCTTCTTCAAATTGGGTGTTACAGTAAATGGCTACAAGCTAAATCACTGCCATCTAGTGGCCACAATAAATTAATGACAAGATTTGGTTCAGGACTCAAGCACTGCAGGTGGTGGTAAATCACCAATATTAGCTTTTTTCAAACACAAAATAAGAAGAAAATGTACTACTTGAAAATGGAGATAGCATCAATTGCGCTGCCCATGCTGTCACAGACGCCAGAATTGCTCAGATACATTGATGAGTCATCTTTCCATCTCTATGAAGAACACGCACACATCTACCACATCTACCCCCATCTCATCTTATGTTTGTACATTTGTTTGTGGGACCAAAGCACATACAAAATACAGATACTCAAAATAAAATTACATTTTAAAAACATGCTACTCTACTTCTTGTTGTCTTCTTGTTTAAACCTCCTGCTTTGGACTGAATGTGTCAATGTGTAGTTTATACATGCATAATCTGTGAGCAGAATTGCTGATTTACTGCAATTAGCCATGAAATCCCTAGTTTGAAAGTGGCTGTTTTCTTGAAGCTGAAGCTTGAAGCCATTTTCCCTGCATTACCCCCCTGTGGGCTAGCCCCCTAGCATTTCAAGTTGTGGCCAATGAGCTTTCCATCCATGAATCTCTGTAAGAAGTTGTTCGAGTCTCCTGGATCTGGCTCGGCCTGGTTCATGCAGTCAAAGTGGAAATAAGACAATGCATTGTCCTTGGCGTTATGGGCCACATACACTATATGTAAAGAGAGAGAGAAATTGTCACAATTATAACAGGACTTGATGTAAGAGTATATCATTTAAACAAGTTACACAGAAGGAAATGGAAAAGCGAAAAATGTGGATAGCAAAAACTGTTTAGAAATAATGGGTTTCTATAGACTTCACAGTCCACAAGGAAACACATGCTGGTTCTGGAGAGGTTTAAGATACAGTATTTAGTGTACTGTGTAACGCTATGCTGCCCCATTGGGCATTCACACAAATTGTGTTATCAATGAAGTTCACTTATTGCACAAAATAAAAGTTAGCAGGTTTGAGGATGCACAAATGTAGACAGTATTCTACACCAGCAGAAACAAGCAGAGACATATTCACAGACTACAGAGACAACAAGCAGAGAGAGAGAAAGTTACACATAATGTACCCTGCAGTTCTGTTCCCAGAAGGACTTGGGCACCAACTGGACTGGGAGGTGAGTCTTGATGAGGCGAGGAGAGGTGGATAACTTGTCTGCCAGCTCCGTTCCTGTGTGTAGAAAGGGGTGAGGATCTGGTTAGGCTATTCTTAGGAGATAAGGATGACTTTACAGTAAAACTGCTTATTGTCATGTAGCTGGAAAATGTGTTTGGCACAACTTCACACAGTATAAGATTTCAAGCCATGCAAATGATCCTTCAACTTTGTGAAAGTAAAATGGCTGTTGATGAGGACTTATAACCAGGTTAAGGTGAAGTGCATTGTTTTTTTCTGGATACTGTTTTCAATAATGACAATGATTTGATCTACACTGAGACTGATGAGACTTGTAAGTGCAGAGTCATTGTCAGCTGATCAGTTATTGCTTTGGAGTACACAGTGACCTTTACACTTTATTGATGTATAATCAAGATAATGGCATCCTAGTGTGTAGAGTTATATCATGGTTATATTCTAACCTGGAGGGACAATATGGAAGTCACTCTATAGGAAAGGCACTCTCTCATAGATAGGCAGTGAAGTCTGACGCTCAGGGGCTGTCTGACCAAAATACAGCAGGTCTAGAATGTAGGAGACCCATGTGGTACCTGGGAGAGAGGGGGGAGAGATGATGGAGAAATGGGGAGAGAGAAATAGAGGAAGAGAGAGGCATGTCAAAGAGATGCATCTCTGGTCATCCATTTATCCCTACAAACAACACACAAACACACAAACACACCAGCTTTGGGGTAAGTGGCGTTGCCTGGAAGTTTTGTATGTTCTCCAGTTGTCAGTGAAATAGTGGGTCATGGAGACTCCATGGAAGTCAAAGAGATTTGGTCGAGGTGGCAGTTCCATCTGTTACAACAACACAGTCCACCACTGATCAGAGAGATGTTGTCAGGGAGAGTTACAATAAACATTTATTCATGGAATAGTCATTCAGGGATATTCTCCAGGTGACAAGAGGTCCCAGTTTAGTCATATAATTCCTTGCCAGTTCCCTTGTCAAAGGGAATTATAGACTGTAGATGGTCATGATGACTTTGTAAAGTACAACTGGCTGACTATGGCCAATCAAGAGCTTGGGACTATAAGGTTCTATCTGCATTTGTCAATATTAAGTTATTGGCATATTCTTCTTCTGTTCAATGTTATCTACCTAGATAGGCTATTTAGAATACTAATTCATGTTGTTAAGTGCAATAGAGTACTAGATATAAATTGCTGACACTATTCAAACCAATGACGGTTCAGAACTTTAAAGTCAATTATCTCAGAATCCTCCTTTTGCAGATAGCACCTTATAGTCCCAAGTTCTCACATTGTATTTTTCCAACATAGTGGAAAGTGGAAGCACCCTTAGTCTCCTGGGTCACGGACTACCTGACCGGTAGGCCACAATTTGTGCGACTACAGAGCTGTGTGTCAGAACGGGCAGTTAGCAACACAGGGGCCCCCCAGGGTACGGTCCTGTCCCCCTTCCTGTTCACCCTCTACACCTCAGACTTCAGATATAACTCTGAGACATGCCACCTACAGAAGTTCTCGGATGACTCTGCTATTGTAGGGTGCATCAGGGGTGGGCAGGAGGAGTACAGGAGCACAATCAGTGACTTTGTGTTGTGGTGTGAGCAGAACCACCTTCAGCTTAACATCAGCAAAACTAAGGAGATGGTGGTGGACTTCAGGAGAACCAAGGCACAACTGACTGCAGTCCCTATAAAGGGGATGGATGTGGATATGGTTGAGTCATACAAGTTCCTGGGTGTCCATATGGACAACAGACTGGAATGGGCTGGTAACACCGGGGCCCTGTACAAAAAGGGCCAGAGCCGACTCTACTTTCTGAGGAGGCTCAGGTCCTTCAACGTGTGCAGTAAACTACTGCATACCTTCTACCAGTCTGTGGTGGCCAGTGCCATCTTTTTTGCAGTGGTGTGCTGGGGAGCAAACATCAAAGCCGGTGATGCTTCTCGGGTAAATAAGCTGATCAGGAAGGCTAGCTCTGTCCTGGGGATGAGCCTTGACACTCTAGAGGAGGTGGCGGAGAGACGGATCCTGGCCAAACTGCTGGCCATCATGGACAACGTCACCCACCCTCTGCACGCTATGGTTATGACGCAGAGGAGCACTTTCAGTCACAGACTGATCCCACCACGGTGTGCCAGAGAGCGCTACAGGAGGTCCTTCCTGCCGGCGGCTATGAGACTATATAATGCCTCACCGGGGTGCCGTGCCGTCGGCAACATAGATCTGGAACTGTTGGGGTGCTAGGACCTAGTTTAACAATTATGCATCCATCCGTGAGTAACTCTGGTCCGTCAGCACTCATCCACTCAGGACCTATTTATTCATACAGGTCTGTATATACATACTCATGTACAGTTGTTATATTATATCACATGCAATATTGTAAGTAATTATTGGACGTAGGCATTCACTCAGGAATGCATATTAGTATCCTGCCAGTTGCACCTTTTCTCATTGCTTTTAGTATATCGAATGTGCAATAAGTGCAGTTGTCTGTAATTAAACCCTGTGCACTAAGGACTGTATTTTAAGGGAATTACTATTATTACCCCAAATTATATAATACACACATTTAGCTATTAAAGTATCTCTTCCTGTCATTTACCTGTACAGTTTGTGTAAACATGCAAGTATTCACTTATCTGTAAATATAACTGTATACCTAACTGTACAGCTAATTTAACCATGCAAAATTTTCACTTACCTGTTCATTTACCCAGTCTGTCTATTAAGTAAACTATTATTACCCTCGCTCATATCATACACATTTTTAGCTACTGAAGTATTTCTCTGCCATCGACCTGTATAGTATAGTTAACCATCCAACATCCACCAATGTATAGTGTACATATTCAGCCAACCACTCATACTATGCAATGTCCTTTTATAGCTTTTTTTTGCACTCCAGATATCTTGTATTTCTATACTTTTTCATACTGCCGCTCTATGTATCGTGTATCTGTCTTTTGTGTACTTTCGTTGTGGCATTTTGCACCTGCCCTGTGTTTGTTGTAGCTGCTTGACAATGAAATTTCCTCCCCGGGGGATCAATAAAGTACCTATCTATCTATCTATCTATCTATCTATCATAATGTGCCTAATATGTGATCAACATAATGTGACTGAAAACCCTCCCACTTGCTGGCTAACACGTTTTAGAGTGGAGTTTTCATTCAGTAGGGTTTTCAATACATGTATCTAAAGCCATCCCTTTAAATTTAGTGTACCTTAAATTTGAATTTTCTTGACAGACTCACTAGAATATATGGAGAGAATGGTTCAGAATATTAGGGATCAATGAAAGAAAGCCATGTAGGCGTAAATACACGCATATTCGTCTCAGCACCAATTGGTATATTTAAAAAATACTCTGATCTTGTATATATTATTTAGAGTTAGGAAAGTATTTATGAATAACACAAAAGCTGGTTTCGAGAGCCTATTTGTATGAAATATACTGGAAAAATACAGGGGTTTGATTCATCCTGAAAGTTGCCATTGTTCAATCCATGAAATATGGGAAGGTGACAAAAGTGTACAGTAGGGGTTGAACAGTAGTCCTGTAAATCTACACTAATAATATTCACTAATCATGGAACTGTAATAACGGTCCCAAATCATGCAATATGTTAGCCTGATATGATCTACTACTACTAGCGATCCTCAGGAACAACCATACACATGTAACAGAGTAAAGAAAGGTTAACTTACTACAGTATTTAATGGAATGATGCAAAATATAAGGAAACTAACAATGAAGTGACAGTTATAAATGTAGGCCTACGTTGGTATAACAGACTTTGGCTACCGATAGTGACTAATATTTAACACGATACAAATTGTTAAAAATACAGTGGAAGGTCCTGGCGTATAATGAAAACATTACATAAAATCATAGATCAACTTGGTAGGTTTGGCAATATACTGTCATTTGTCTCCAGCAATCAGAAGGTAAAATAAAACAACTGTTATTTACAATCCCCTTATCCAAACGGCTTATAATACACAATAATACACAAAACAAGACAATATAAAACCATCTGCAGTAAGACAACACAATTTGTGAGCCGAGAAAATAAATAATAGTCAGTCACATTTCACTAAACATTTTAAAATATATCAATATCAGCTACTGTCACAGAACATTTGACTAAATAAAAAAGACAAGCTCACATTTTCCATGTTGAATGGAATTCAGTAGTATCCTGTTTGGCCACTCTTCTCAGCTTCTTCTAGTCTCTGTCCAAGCTTTCCTTCTATTTCTCCTTCCCTAAACATGCTTTAACACTAAAGTTAATACTACAGTCATATTCACAAAAAAAACTACAGTCCGCTAAAACACCACAGTTTTGTTTTACTATAGTAATACTATAGTATTTTTAATTTGCATATACCCTGCCCATTTCCCTCCCCATGGCCCAATTTGTTCCAGTCATTGGCAGCAGAGAACTGGAAGGAATAGCGGCCAAAGGAGGTGTTGGCTTTGGGGGTGGCCAGTGAGATATACCTGCTGGAGTGCATGCTACGGGTAGGTGTTTCTATGGTGACCAGCGAACTGAGATAAGGCGGGGATTTACCTAATAAAGACTTATAGATGACCTGGAGCCAGTGGGTTTGGCGACGAATATGTAGTGAGGGCCAGCCGACGAGAGAATACAGGACGCAGTGGTGGGTAGTATATGGGGCTTTGGTAACAAAACGGATGGCACTGTGATAGACTACATCCAATTTGCTGAGTAGAGTGTTGGAGGCAATTTTGTAAATGACATCGCCGAAGTCAAGGATCGGTAGGATGGTAAGTTTTACAAGGGCATGTTTGGCAGCATGAGTGAAGGAGGCTTTGTTGCGAAATAGGAAGCAGATTCTAGATTTAATTTTGGATTGAGATGGTTAATGTGAGTCTGGAGGTTGAGTTTAGTCTAACCAGACGCCTAGGTATTTTTTAGTTGTCCACATATTCTAAGTCAGACCCGTCGAGGGTAGTGATGATAGACCGGTGGGCGGGTGCGGGCAACGTTCTATTGAAGAGCATGCATTTAGTCTTACTAGTATTTAAGAGCAGTTGGAGGCCACGGAAGGAGTGTTGTATGGCATTGAAGCTTGTTTGAAGGTTAGTTAACACAGTGTCCAAAAAGGGGCCAGATGTATACAGAATGGTGTCGTCTGCATAGAGATGGATCAGAGAGTTACCAGCAGCGAGAGAGACATCGTTGATGTATATAGAGAATAGGGTTGGCCCAAGAATTGAACCCTGTGTGTCACGAGAGGGTGCAAACATGGACCAAGACGCAGTGCAGGGACTGTAGTTCGACATAGTATATTAAAAACTATGTATATAATTAGACATGAACGAACTATACACCACAAAACAGCAAACACTACACAAACGTAAATGCACACTTACTGTCACCGTGACTGGAGAATTAACGCCCCACGCCCCAGTGTAAAACCTACAAACCTATGTAGGATCCCTGATTAGAGACAATGCGCAGCAGCTGCCTCTAATTAGGGATCCCACACAAACCACCACCAGATACAGAAAGAATAGACCTGTCAGACTCTGACCATGGTTACATAGAGAAGCAAATAGGCTTCTCTATGGCCAGAGCCTGACACTGTGGCACCCCCATAGAGACTGCCAGGCGACCGGACAGCAGGCCCTCCGATTTTACGCACTGAACTCTGTCTGAGAAGAAGTTGGAGAACCAGGCGAGGCAGTCACTTGAGAAACCAAGGCTGTTGAGTCTGCCAATAAGAATGCGGTGATTGACAGAGTCGAAAGCCTTGGCCAGGTCGATGAAGACGGCTGCACAGTACTGTCTTCTATCGATGGCGGTTATGATATCGTTAAGTACCTTGAGCGTAGCTGAGGTGCACCCATGACCAGCTCGGAAACCAGATTGTATAGCAGAGAAGGTCCGGTGGGATTCAAAGAAGTCAGTGATCTGTTTGTTAACTTGGCTTTCGAAGACTTTAAAAAGGCAGGGCAGGATGGATATACAGTGGGGAGAACAAGTATTTGATACACTGCCGATTTTATAGGTTTTCCTACTTACAAAGCATGTAGAGGTCTGTAATTTTTATCATAGGTACACTTCAACTGTGAGAGACGGAATCTAAAACAAAAATCCAGAAAATCACATTGTATGATTTTTAAATAATTAATTTGCATTTTATTGCATGACAAGTATTTGATCACCTACCAACCAGTAAGAATTCCGGCTCTCACAGACCTGTTAGTTTTTCTTTAAGAAGCCCTCCTGTTCTCCACTCATTACCTGTATTAACTGCACCTGTTTGAACTCGTTACCTGTATAACACACAATCAAACAGACTCCAACCTCTCCACAATGGCCAAGGCCAGAAAGCTGTGTAAGGATATCAGGGATACACTTGTATACCTGCACAAGGCTGGGATGGGCTACAGGACAATAGGCAAGCAGCTTGGTGAGAAGGCAACAACTGTTGGCGCAATTATTAGAAAATGGAAGAAGTTCAAGATGACGGTCAATCTCCCTCGGTCTGGGGCACCATGCAAGATCTCACCTCGTGGGGCATCAATGATCATGAGGAAGGTGAGGGATCAGCCCAGAACTACACGGCAGGACCTGGTCAATGAACTGAAGAGAGCTGGGACCACAGTCTCAAAGAAAACCATTAGTAACACACTACGCCGTCATGGATTAAAATCCTGCAGCGCACGCAAGATCCCCCTGCTCAAGCCAGCGCATGTCCAGGCCCGTCTGAAGTTTGCCAATGACCATCTGGATGATCCAGAGGAGGAATGGGAGAAGGTCATGTGGTCTGATGAGACAAAAATATAGCTTTTTGGTCTAAACTCCACTCGCCGTGTTTGGAGGAAGAAGAAGGATGAGTACAACCCCAAGAACACCATCCCAATCGTGAAGCATGGAGGTGGAAACATCATTCTTTGGGGATGCTTTTCTGCAAAGGGGACAGGACGACTGCACCGTATTGAGGGGAGGATGGATGGGGCCATGTATCGCGAGAACTTGGCCAACAACCTCCTTCCCTCAGTAAGAGCATTGAAGATGGGTCGTGGCTGGGTCTTCCAGCATGACAACGACCCGAAACACACAGCCAGGGCAACTAAGGAGTGGCTCCGTAAGAAGCATCTCAAGGTCCTGGAGTGGCCTAGCCAGTCTCCAGACCTGAACCCAATAGAAAATCTTTGGAGGGAGCTGAAAGTCCGTATTGCCCAGCGACAGCCCCGAAACCTGAAGGATCTGTATGGAGGAGTGGGCCAAAATCCCTGCTGCAGTGTGTGGAAACCTGGTCTACAGGAAACGTATGATCTCTGTAATTGCAAACAAAGGTTTCTGTACCAAATATTAAGTTCTGCTTTTCTGATGTATCAAATACTTATGTCATGCAATAAAATGCAAATTAATTACTTAAAAATCATACAATGTGATTTTCTGGATTTTTGTTTTAGATTCCGTCACTCACAGTTGAAGAGTACCTATGATAAAAATTACAGACTTCTACATGCTTTGTAAGTGGGAAAACCTGCAAAATCGGCAGTGTATCAAATACTTGTTCTCCCCACTGAAGGTCTAACAGTTTGGGTCTAGAGTGTCTCCCCCTTTGAAGAGGGGGATGACCACGGCAGCTTTCCAATCTCTAGGGATCTCAGACGATACAAAAGAGAGGTTGAACAGGCTGGTAATAGGGGCTGATAATTAGGCTGATAATTTTAGGAAGAAAGGGTCCAGATTGTCTAGCCCAGCAGATTTGTAGGGGTCCAGATTTAGCAGCTCTTTCAGAACATCAGCTGTCTGGATTTGGGTGAAGGAGAAGCGGGGGGGGGGGTACAGAGCTGTTGGCCAGGGTAGAGGTAGACAGGTGGAAAGCATGGCCAGCCGTAGCAAAATGCTTGTTGAAATTTTCGATTATTGTGAATTTATCGGTGGTGACAGTGTTTCCTAGCCTCAATGCAGTGGGCAACTGGGAGGAGATGCTCTTATTCTCTATAGACTTTAGTGTCCCATAACTTTTTGGAATTAGTACTACAGGAAGCAAATTTCTGTTTGAAAAAGCTGGCCTTTTTCTAACTGACTGTGTACATTTGTTCCTGGTTTCCCTGAAAAGTTGCATATCGCGGGGGCTATTCGATGCTAATGCAGTGCGCCACAGGATGTTTTTGTGTTGGTCAAGGGCAGTCAAGTCTGGGGTGAACCAAGGGCTATATCTATTCTTAGTTCAAAGTTTTTTGAAGGGGGCATTATTATTTAGGATGGTGAGGAAAGCACTTTTAAAGAACAACCAGGCATCATCTACTGACGGGATGAGGTCAATATCCTTCCAGGATACCCGGGCCAGATCGATTAGAAAGGCCTGCTCGCAGAAGTGTTTTAGGGAGCGTTTGATAGTGATAAGGGGTGGTCGTTTGACCGCGGACCCATTACGAACGCAGTCAATGAGGCAGTGATCGCTGAGATCCTGGTTGAAAACAGAGTAGGTGTATTTGGAGGGCTATCTATGATAGTACCCATGTTTACGGATTTAGAGTTGTACCTGGTGGGTTCTTTGATAATTTGTGTGAGATTGAGGGCATCTATCTTAGATTGAAGAACAACCGGGGTGTTAAGCATATCCCAGTTTAAATCACCTAACAGTACAAACTCTGAAGATAGATGGGGAGCAATCAATTCACATATGGTGTCCAGGGCACAGCTGGGGGCTGAGGGGGGTCTGTAACAGGCAGCAACAGTGAGAGACTTATTTCTGGAAAGGTGGATTTTTAAGAGTAGAAGCTCAAACTGTTTGGGCACAGACCTGGACAGTATGACAGAACTCTGCAGGTTATCTCTGCAATAGATTGCAACTCCACCTCCTTTGGCTGTTCTATCTTGACGGGAAATATTGTAGTTGGGATGGAAAGTTCAGAATTTCTGAAATTCCTGAGCCAGGATTCAGACACAGCTAGGACATCAGGGTTGGCAGAATGTGCTAAAGCAGTGAATAAATCAAACTTAGGGAGGAGGCTTCTGATATTAACTTGCAAGAAACCAAGGCTCTTACGGTTACAGAAGTCAACAAATGAGAGCGCCAGGGGAATAGGTGTAATGCTGGGAGCTACAGGACCTGGGTTTACCTCTACATCACCAGAGGAACAGAGAAGGAGTAGAAATCAGTGTTCGGCTAAGGGCTTTAAGAACTGGACGTCTAGTAAGTTGGGTACATAGAATAAAAGGAGCAGATTTCTGGGCGTGGTGGAATAGATTGAGGGCATAATGTATAGACAAGGGTATAGTAGGGTGTGAGTTCAGTGGAGGTAAACCTAGGCGTTGGGTAATGAAGAGAGAGGTTGCATCTCTGGACATTTCCTCTTTTATTTTATGTCCAGTATGTTTCCTGAAGATATGTCAAAGATAATAAAACAAAAACACTATATTAAATAGTACAGTAATGTCTCCAAAAACACTACAGTGCATACTACAGTTGGCAAAAATACTACAGTAATTACTATAGTAGGCTATATACTACAGTTTATACAATTTATATATTATAGTACACAGTAAATACTACAGTATACTACAGCCATGTCTGCAACGCTACAGTGTCGTTTTAAAACACTACAGTAAATATTACAGTAAAGTCTTAAAACACTACAGTGAATACTATAGCATTTATACCATAGTACAATACTCTATTTCTTGTTTCATGTGGGGAATATCATAGAATGTGTGTGCCCACACACTGGCTTTGTTTCCATTAACTTGTCCAGTGATTTCTTGTCATTTAGAAAATAGATGCGAAAATTGCCTGCTAGGATGTGTTTCAATTTATCTATGTTGTGTCGATAAAAACTGCTGGACATAATGAGGTGTTCGCCATTTTCTAATAATTTGTGCCAACTTATTGCCACGGCCCGTGCCATGGTGAAACTTGCACACTGTCACAATGCTGAGTATTTAAGGGACGATAGACTGAGCGCTGGTGAAGTGTCATCCTTTTATTTTGGAGATGTTCTCATGAAACACAAAATAAAACAGGAGATTGAAATAGACAAAATACAAAGTGACTTACGTGCTGTGAGCCCACATGCAGACAGGCACAAACAAACAATGATCCACATGCAGGTGGATGGGAGAGAAGGCTAAATACCATTCCCAATCAGAGACAACGCTAGGCAGCCGTCTGATTAGGGATCATTCACCTTCCCTCCCTGATGTAAGGACTGGGTTGTGGTTCCCCCTGATGGACATAAAGGTTACCACAATCCAGCCCTTGCAGTACCCCCCCCTCCCCCCCAAGGCGCGGGCTCCCGACCGCGATACCTCCCCCCAACCAAGAACCAAAAAGTCCAACATATAAAAAAAAAAAATAAAAGAGGGGGGGAACTTGCGGAATACTGGTGAGGTTGTTGTTGGTGGGGGCTCCGGCTCCGGCCTCGGGTGTGCCGTCTGTATTGCCGACAGCTTCCTCTTTGCCTCCCCTTTGTATGCCCGATCCTGTGGAGCGGACTGCTCCGGCACGGGAGCGAAGCAGACGACCGGCCCCGGACTGGGCACTGAGGCGGAGCGGGCTGCTCCGGCACTGAGGCGGAGCGGGCTGCTCCGGCACTGAGGCGGAGCGGGCTGCTGACCTTCGCTGGAGCGGGCTGCTGACCTTCGCTGGAGGGCTGCTGACCTTCGCTGGAGGGCTGCTGACCTTCGCTGGAGGGCTGCTGACCTTCGCTGGAGGGCTGCTGACCTTCGCTGGAGGGCTGCTGACCTTCGCTGGAGGGCTGCTGACCTTCGCTGGAGGTGCTCGTCTGTCCATTAGCCTCAGCACTAGTACCCGTCGGCGCTCAAAGTCCCTCTCCTCCTCCTCTATCTCCCGGAGGAGTGGGTCCTTCTGAGCCTCCAGCGGAAGCGCAACCCAGGCTCTCCACCACCACGTCTGCTCCTCCTCCGGGTATTTATAGAGCCCCTCGGGCTTCTCCCGATCCTGATCTGTGGGCAGACGAAGTGGTGGGTGATTCCCCGTCTTCAGCCTCTCCGGGCTCTGGCTGCGCACCGATGGTGTGGTGCTCGCAGCCACAACGGACCTTTGCCTTTCCATCCTCCTCAATTGCGCCAAAACCCTCCCACGGTCCTCAGGACTCACCCTAGGCCACGTCGGAACTGGTACTGGCGTTAACTCCTCTTTGTCCGTCTCTCCCCAGTCGCGCTGCTTGGTCACTCGGGGGTGGGTCGTTCTGTCACGAGTGTGTGTGTTGGGAGACCAATGCGCAGCGCAGGGATAGTAGTTTGACATTTCTTTTAATATACTATGTAATAATAATTACTACGTAATACAAACAGAACGAATGACGAACTACAGAACTTAACAGACTAACGAACAGACTAACGTCACGTTCACAAAACACACCAATGAACGGACGTAAACAAAACACACTTACTTTCACCGTGACATACATCGATAACGACCCACACCCGAGTGAAGGACAGACTCAACATATATGGGATCCCTAATTAGAGACAATGCGTAGCAGCTGCCTCTAATTAGGGATCCAACCCAAACCACACACAGAAACAGAAAAGAACGACACTGTCAGACCATAGCTACATAGAGAAGCAAATAGACACCAGCCAATCACCTGACTTAAATCCCATTGAAAAGAACTGAAGATCAAGATTCATAGAAGAGGCCCAAGGAACCTTCAAGATTTGAAGACTGTGTGGAAGAATGGGCCAAAATCACACCAGAGCTGTGATGGCTTGGTTGTGGTAAGGCCTCTTACTCCCACCTAGGGGAGGAGAGAGGCACACAACCAAGTCATCACACCCTAACTAGGGTGATTATCATCCCCAATCAGAGACAGCTGTCTAGCGTTGTCTCTGATTGGGGATAGTATATAGGACCCACACACTTCCACCTGTGTGTGGATCATTGTTCTTGTGTTTGTCTGCACTGCCAGCAGCCACAGTAAGTCACCGTGTTTTGTTTGTTTGTTTGTTTGTTAGTTAGTAAGTTTTAGTTTTCACTCTCCTTTTGATTTGAATGCTTCGTGAGAACACCTCATTCAATAAAAAGGATGACACTTCACCAGCGCTCCGTCTATAGTCCCATATATCCGATGCACCGTGACAAGAGCAATGCATGCGACTAGTTTCTCCATACAGGAGGCGTCTTGAAGCTGTCATTACCAACAAAGGCTTTTGTACAAAGTATTAAATAAATATCAGTAAGTGTGTTCAATACTTTTTCCCCTGTGTCATTTCACATTACCTAATTTCTGAACGTATTTGTTTTGGTTTCTTTGTATGTATGGATTACTTGGGTTGTTACCAACATCTCATGTCAATAGCACCTTAGGAAAGATATTTACTGAGAAAAATGGTGACGTGTTCAATACTTATTTCACCCGCTGTAAATATACCAGGTTACTACACCGCCCCCCCCCCCCCCCCCAATTTCTTACTGGCTGAGCTAGGCTGCCAACTAAACATTCATTATTTTCTCATAACAATAATCACATTATATGATTGCAATCATATTTCTTTTTGCTTTTTTCATGCAATGTCCACAGTTCAATGTCTCTTTTTTTTGTATACTTTTGGGAAGATCAGAGTGGACTACCCTCACTTCCGTGAGATTTAGAGTGCATTTTGCCACCCATAAGTGAGAAACCTACATGCCAATTGTAGACATAATATTGTGTCCCCTGCAGGTTCTATCTATCCGTTCAGGTTACCAACAGCACTTACAGGTTATGGAAAATGTGCTTTTTTTGTATTTCTCCAGTAGGTTTCCTGAAGATGAAAGCCTCCACTTCTATGTCAAAGATCATTTTTTTGAAACACTATAGTAAATACTACAGTAATGTCTGCAAAAACACTACAGTAAATACTACAATCCTCAAAAACACTACATTAATTTCTATATTGTATATTACTTTTCTTAAACTACAGTATTTATACTTTAGTTCGAAAAAACTACAGTTAATACTACAGTAAAGTCAGAAAAACACTACAGTGGATACCATAGTATTTTTTTATATGGGAATATATCAGTTATTATTTTGTTTAATATTTTATTTTCACCATCTCTACTTCACAGTCTTTAAAGATGGAATCCACACTAGGCAACATAGCAGCATATTGTACATTTCAGCACCATGACTCCAGTGGAGCTGAGATGTATATGCACGACAGTCAACCTGACCACAACCCCTAGACTACAGTACGGAACTGTACAGTGGAATATTTCATCTTCTTCTCATAGTCTTCATCAAACTGTTCACTCTGGGCCACGGTGAAATGGTTCTTCCAGTCACCAACCTTTCCTGGAGTGTCACAGAGAGAGTGTGTGAGCAGAAAGAAGTTTGTTGAGGCAGAGAGAAAGACAGAGAGCGAGAGAAAAGCGTAGGGGAGAAATAGAGAAGTCTACCTTTTCGCATGAATGGAGAGATCTTGAAATCCATTACTGGGACGGTGGAGTAGTTGGCCATGCTGTTCTTCTTCATGTTGTCAAACTGCACTCCTGCACTCACCCTCTCCTTCTCCTCTGCTGAAGGAGACAAACCTAGGAAGGAGCACAGCCTGTCCAGCTCTCGACCCGTATCCTGCAGGAAAACACACACTGGATACTGTACTCTTCCTCACTGAAAGCTAATGAAAAAGGTGGATGAGCTTGAGGGTCTGGTCCATGGACAAAGAGACTACAGAGAAGCTAGTCTACTGTGCTTTACAGAAACATGGCTGAATGATAACATCCCCATAGAGAACGTCACTATCGGCGGTTTCCAGACCATCAGAGTGGACAGGGACAGCGCTTCTTTCGGTAAGAGTAAGGGAAGGGGGCTGGCTTTATTAGTTAACAGATGGTGTAATCCGAGCCATATTACTGTTAAGGAACAGTTTTGTAGCCCGGACATCGAGCTGATAGCCGTCAGCCTGAGACCCTACTATTTGCGGAGGGAATTCACAGCTGCCATTGCTCTTATTGTTTACATCCCACCCTCCGCTAACGCAAACGTGTGACGTCATCCACTCTGTTATAGAGAGGTTACAGACAGCGCATCCCAGTGACTGCCATTTCTGAGGATTTTAACCATGCATCTCTCTTCAACGCTGCCCACATTCAAACAGTTCACGAAGTGCTCAACCAGGAATAATACAACTCTGGACTTGATATATGCTAATGTGAAGGATGCATACAACTCCACTGCACTCCCTCCCCTCTGTAGATCAGATCACAACCTTGTCCACCTCATTCTACAGGCCTATGGTCCAACAGCAGCCAGTGACAGACTGATCCCACCACGGTGTGCCAGAGAGCGCTACAGGAGGTCCTTCCTGCCGGCGGCTATTCAATGCCTCACCGGGGTGCCGTGCAGTCGACAACATAGACCTGGAACTGTTGGGGTGTTAGGACCTAGTTTAACAGTTAGGCATCCATCCGTGATTAACTCTCTGGTCTGTAATCACTCATTCACTCAGTACTTATTCATTCAGGACTGTATATACATGTTTATGTGTAGTTATATCATATCACGTACAATATTGTAAGTAATTCTTGGACTGAACTTACATAGTCTATCACTCAGGACTGCATAATAGTATCCTGTCAGTTGTACTTTTTTCATTGCTTTTAGTATATTGAATGTGCAATACGTGCATTTATTTGTAATTAAACCCTGTACTTTAAGGGAATTATTATTACCTTAAATGATATCATACGCACATTTAGCTATTTAAGTATCTCTTCCTGTCATTTACCTGTACAGTTAATGTAACCATGCAAATATTCACTTACCTGTTCATTTAACCAGAATGTAAAGTAAACTATTATTACTAATATCATACGCACGTTTAGCTATTTAAGCATTTCTCTGCCATAGACCTGTATAGTATAGTTAACCATGCAAATATTCCTTATTTATCTATCAACTTGCAATGTTTTTTTTATCATTTTTTCAACTAACACTCTGTAACAATATATAGTGTACATAATCAGCCATACTATGCAATGCCTTTTTATAGCTTTTTGAACTCCAGACTTCTTATATTTTTTCATACTGCCGCACTATGTATCGTATCGGTCTTTTGTATTTCGTTCTGGCATTTTGCACCTGCCCTGTGTTTTTTCGTAGCTGCTTGACTTAGAAATGTCCCCCTCGGGGATCAATAAAGTATCTATCTAGAGATGATCAATATACCACTGATATACACCCTGCCTTTAAGTTAATGCGTTACATAATCTGCAATGAGATCAGCACCTTTATGGCACAGGAAGTAGTTGTTCTACTCACCTCAACCATATCCTCAAAGAAGAGGTAGTGGAGTTTAGAGTGAGTCTGTTTCTTCTCCCACCAACCAGTCACATGGTCGTACCAGGAACCAAACACCACTGAGGAAAGCAGCCATGTGGACATGTTAGAGAGATAGATAGAGATATACATAGTCAGGAAAGAGATTGATCAATAAGCCAGAGGATCAGCAGCATCTGTACTGTGCTCTCTTACTCATAATTTATTTGTTCACCCACTCTCTTGTTCATTCACTCACTCTTTCCATCCATGAATCTCTGTAAGAAGTTGTTCCAGTCTCCTGGCTCTGGCTGGGCCTGATTCATACGGTCAAAATGGAAATAAGAAACTGCATTGTCCTTGGCGTTACGGGCCACATACACTATCTGTAAAGAGAGAGAGAAATTGTCACAATTACAAAAGGACTTGGTGTAAGAGTATATCATATAAGGAGGAAGGAAATGGAAAAACAAAATTAGGATTAATTAACAAAACCTGTTTACAAATAATGGGTTTCTATAGACTTCACAGACCACAAGGAAACACATGCTGGTTCTGGAGAGGTTTTAGATACAGTATTTAGTGTATGCTGTAACGCTATGCTGCCCCATTGGGCATTCACACAAATTGCGTTATCAATGAAGTTCACTTATTGCACAAAATAAAAGTAGGCAGGTTTGAGGATGCACAAATGTAGACAGTATTCTACACCAGCAGAAACAAGCAGAGACATATTCACAGACTACAGAGACAACAAGCAGAGAGAGAGAAAGTTACACATAATGTACCCTGCAGTTCTGTTCCCAGAAGGACTTGGGCACCAACTGGACTGGGAGGTGAGTCTTGATGAGGCGAGGAGAGGTGGATAACTTGTCTGCCAGCTCCGTTCCTGTGTGTAGAAAGGGGTGAGGATCTGGTTAGGCTATTCTTAGGAGATAAGGATGACTTTACAGTAAAACTGCTTATTGTCATGTAGCTGGAAAATGTGTTTGGCACAACTTCACACAGTATAAGATTTCAAGCCATGCAAATGATCCTTCAACTTTGTGAAAGTAAAATGGCTGTTGATGAGGACTTATAACCAGGTTAAGGTGAAGTGCATTGTTTTTTTCTGGATTCTGTATTCAATAATGACAATGATTTGATCTACACTGAGACTGATGAGACTTGTAAGTGCAGAGTCATTGTCAGCTGATCAGTTATTGTTTTGGAGTACACAGTGACCTTTACACTTTATTGATGTATAATCAAGATAATGGCTTCCTAGTGTGTAGAGTTATATCATGGTTGAATTCTAACCTGGAGGGACAATATGGAAGTCACTCTCTAGGAAAGGCACTCTCTCATAGATAGGCAGTGAAGTCTGACGCTCAGGGTCAGTCTGACCAAAATACAGCAGGTCTAGAATGTAGGAGACCCATGTGGTACCTGGGAGAGAGGGGGGAGAGATGATGGAGAAATGGGGAGAGAGAAAGAGAGAGGCATGTCAAAGAGATGTCTCTGGTCATCCATTTATCCCTACAAAATGTCAACACACACCTGCTTTGGGGTAAGTGGCGATGAGGATATCATCTGGCCTTGCCTGGAAGTTTTTTATGTTCTCCCAGTTGTCAGTGACATAGTGGATCATGGAGACTCCATGGAAGTCAAAGAGTTTTGGTCGAGGTGGCAGTTCCATCTGTTACAACAACACAGTCCACCACTGATCAGAGAGATGTTGTCAGGGAGAGTTACAATAAACATCTATTCATGGAATATTCATTCAGGGATTGTCACGATTGGGTGCATAGAGAAACCAAGGCGCAGCGCAGTAATAGTTCAACATATTTTATTACACTAATAAACTAAACTTGAGCAAAACTAAACAAAACAAAATAAATGACATATATAATTCCAACTGTGAACACACTTACTTGTCGTGACTGGAGAATTAACGACCCAGACAAAGGTGTGGGACATACAAACATATGTAGGATCCCTAATTAGAGACAATGCAGTGCAGGTGCCTCTAATTAGGGATCCAACACAAATACACCACACAGAGCCAGAAATAATAGACCTGTCAGACTCTGACCATGGATACATAGAGAAGCAATAGGTTTCTCTATGGCCAGAGCCTGACAGGGATATTCTCCAGGTGATAAGATGTCCCAGTTTAGACATAGAATTATTTTCCAGTTCCTTTGTCAAAGAACAACAGTGCAGACAATTATAGACCGTAGATGGTCACGATGACTTTGTAAAATACAACTGGCTGACTATGGCCAATCAAGAGCTTAATCGTCACTAATCATGGAACTGTGATAATGGTCCAGTCGATTCAAATGTCCCAAATTGTTGCAAATCATGCAATATGTTAGCCTGATATGATCTACTATTACTAGCGATCCTCAGGAACAACTATACGCATGTAACAGAGTAAAGAAAGGTTAACTAACTATGTAATGGAATGATGCAAAATATAAGGAAACTAACAATGAAGTGACAGTTATAAATGTAGGCCTACGTTGGTATAACAGACTTTGGCTACCGATAGTGACTAATATTTAACACGATACAAATTGTTAAAAATACAGTGGAAGGTCCTGGCATATAATGAAAATATTACATAAAATCATAGATAATCATCGGTAAGTTTGGCAATATACTGTCATTTGCGCATGGCTACAAAAGCCTATTGTTTGTGTCTCCAAATGTCATCCTTGCACGTTATAAAGCCAGCATTTCGTAAACTTCACTGTGGAAAAGGTGATATGTTTAAATGCTTCTGTTTTCTGCCATATAACTAGTTTCACATTTGTCTCCAGCAACCAAAAGGTCAAATAGATCTTAAAATATTGCTATTTGCAATCCCCTTATTTAAACCGCTTACTCATTTACATGTACGTCATTTAGCAGACTGATCCGGAGCGACTTACCTTGTTCATACTAGTCCCCCGTGGGAATCGAACCCACAACTCTGGCGATGCAAACGACATGTTCTACCAACTGAGCAACACGGGACTTATCAATATCGCTTATCAAATTGTAAATTACAGTGCATGGGGAATGGTGTTATTTATATCGGAAAAATAAAGTAGATGTTGTTCCACATAGAACGGACAGGTTTATCAACCTTATTCATCGTTTTGTCGCATAAAGGTGGTGGAATTATGAGGGAATTAAGTCAAAGTCCGAATACGGCTTGTCTGTAAACACACCTCCGTCACACCTTAATTTCTTTGATCTCCACCCCAAACAAATAGTGGATGAATAGCGTGCTATTCTCATGCTTAAATTCAAAGTCAGAATACACATAGAGAGAAAAGTGCATAAAAGGGGAATTACGTTCCATTTACACATCCTTAACTCAGGTCAGAATTCCTCCCATTTGGACTAAGTCATGTAAACCTTTTTAAGTCTCAGGATATAGTTCAAAAAGTTCAGGCAACAATCTCTTTGATTCTATCAAATGGTAAAATGTACATTTGAATAAATGTCATAATATTTGATTTGGTTTCAGTAATAACTTTGAATAACGTAAACAACTTTATCTGCTTTATAACAACTTCCTTTTGAACCATAATGAACTTAACGTTCACCATAGTCACATTTATTCATGCTAAATTACAAAGCCATCATGCACAAATACACAATATAAAACCATCTGCAGTAAGACATCCCAATTTGTGAGCAGAGAAAATAAATAATAGTCAGTCACTCAAAATGTTAAAATATATCAATATAATCATAAGATATATCAGCTACTGTCACAGAACATTTGACTAAATAAAAAAGACAAGCTCACATTTTCCATGTTGAATGGAATTCAGTAGTATCCTGTTTGGCCACTCTTCTCAGCTTCTCAGTCTCTTCTAGTCTCTGTCCAAGCTTTCCTTCTATTTCTCCTTCCCCTGTTCCTTTCTCTTTCTTCACTACAGGCAATGTATTTTCTCTCCTGCTTTGGTTTAGATGTTCCAACCCAGCTTCACTTTCTTATCGTACCTCCACTTCTTGTTATATAAGTTCAGAACTCTCTCTCTCTCTGGTTACTGTAATCACAGTGACATCACAGATGTATTGTGTCAAGCCACCCCCTCCATCTCTTTACCTTTCATTCCCCTGTGAGTGACCACCCTCCTTCTGCTACATACACACACATACACTCTCTCTGATACTTCTTTCTTATAAAGGTTTTTAAGTGTGCATTAGCACTCCGCTATTATATCACGAAAGGGGTAAGGTTTCTAGGGCATAAAGCAACTCACTTCAATAAATACACTCTTTTGAAGTTCCATAGAAACAGAGCAATATGTTTTCAAAGACACTACAGATTCCCCATCCTCTCAGTTCTCTCAGTTCTTTGCATGCTGGCTCTGATTGGTCAGGCTAGTGGATTTGAGCAGATTTCAACAGCCCAATGGATCCCCAGGTTCTAGATGACCTCTTCTCTCTCTTGTAGTAATGCACTGGTTGGATCCTGGCACGCGGTGTGTGAAGGGAACTAGGCGCAGAGCGATAGTTGCCACCAAACACGTTTATTCACTTAAGCAAAACAATAAACATATAACCAAAAGGGTAGCCACGTGAACTATTGCACACCCTGCAACAGGCACATGCACATATAATGATCCACAACGCAGGTGGAGATACATAAGTAGATTCCCCAATTAGAGACAGCTGCCTCTAATTGGGGATCAACAAAAATTTCAATAGAGTTGCCTAGAAAACTATTGTCAGGTCCTGACTGTGGCCTATCGACTCCATAGTGGAGTCAAGAGACCTGGCCTCTGTCAGAACCTGACAGATCCCTTTTGTTCTGTGTCTGTGAAGGGAAAATCATGGAAATAACCACTTCCATAATGTTCTTTAATCCTCAGGTACTCTTGATGTCCTTGTGAAACCTGATTTAATTTGCCGGCCCTCGTATGCCCTCTCTTGTACCCCTCGGCTTCCAGTCCACTGGGACACGTTGTTGTCCCCTTTTCAAGGAAGACTTTGCCAAGTGACCCCTTTGACCTAACAATTACTCAGATAAAGGGAGGAATTTGTACAACCAGTTCTCATAATATCTAGGCTACACACAACAGTATATGTTAAGGTGAGTGCATGTGTGTGTGCGTGACACAAACCGAAAGTGAACCCAAATGAAAGAAAATACTAAGATATATACTATATATTTAAAAAAATTTATTTAACTATACTACAGTACTTACTATAGAATTGTGTAGTAAACTGTAGTAAATAGAACAGTAATGTCTCCAAAAACACTACAGTGCATACTACAGTTTGCAAAAATACTACAGTAATTACTATAGTAGGCTATATACTAGTTTATACTATTTATATATTATGGTATATTATAGTACACAGTAAATACTACAGTATACTACAGCCATGTCTGCAACACTACAGTGTTGTTTTTAAACACTACAGTGAATATTACAGTAAAGTCCGCTAAAACACTAAAGTGAATACTATAGCATTTATACCATAGTATAATACTCTCTTTCTTGTTTCATGTGGGGAATATGATACTCTGAGGTATGTGTGTGGCAGAGAGTAAAAGGAAGAACAGAGGGAGGGGCATTCTTCCACAGACTCTCGCCCAAGAGAAAGATCAACTATTTTAGTTTGCATGTTGGAGAGAAAGAGAATGTGTCCATTAACTTGTCCAGTGATTTCTTGTCATTTAGAGAATAGATGCGAAAATTGCCTGCTAGGATGTGTTTTAATTTACCTATCTTGTGTCGATAAAAACTGCTGAACATAATGAGGTGTTCGCCATTTTCTAATAATTTGTGCCAACTTATTGCCACAGTCCATGCCATGGGGAAACTTGCACACCTGTGAATCTGAAGAGCAAGGTGAAGCAATTCAGGCATTCTTGAAACATCTTTTTACATCCTATTTTAAATTATGGATTTATTTTGCAACCAGTAAGCATTTAGAACTGTGGAGTGGAGCTTTATAGTTACATAATTTCAGAACAAGCTTCAAATCGTACAGATTCTGTTGAAAGATGGTAAAAGATGTTTGAGCTTTTTCAAAAGCCGAAGTCAAACTTCTGCCACTTGAATAGAGAACAGTGTCATCCACATTTAAATGTAAATCAGATGTCTCAATATATCCCCAATGTTGTTGAGATTGACAATAAACAACAGGGACCTAAAATGTATCCCTGAGTCACACCCAAGCACAACACTACAGTGTCCGACTTACAACCATCTGTCTTAACACACTGGGTTCGATTTGACAAGTAGTTCACAAACCACTCCAGAGCATGACTAGTAATCCCAACACACTTCAATCTCTGCACCAAGGGACTCCAATACCTTATATATAGGCCGATAGTTATTAGGTAGAGTGGGATCACCTCCTTTCAAAAGAGGCAGGACAAATGCTGATTTCCACATTACATTCTAGGGTGAGGTTAAACCCCCCTAAAGTCAATGTCTGCGCCCCCACGATAATCGAATTAGCATAATAAAAAAATCCCCATAAAAATCTGTCAGTAATCTAGAGATATCTGAGTTTTTCATTGTGTGTCTCAATCTACTGCATCCGCCGATGTCATACTTCCGCATCTGTGGTGAAAGATGACAGAGCTAGAGCGGTTTGATGAGACTCTCACGAACACAATGGTGTTAACTGTTTTGCTCTACGAAACCCACAAGCATCTTGGGACTTATCTGAAGTCGGTGCAGACGATCTGCCAACTTCTGTCTGTAGAGTCCGAACAGTTTGGACTGCACACTAAAATTACCCCTCTGTGGAAAGGCGAGACTCTAACGAACACATTGTTGTTTAGTCTAGGGAGCCCAGAGGCCTCACAAGTCGTCTGAAGGTCCAGCAGTACCAGTTGAAAGAATGTATGGAAGTACAATGCAGACCCCTTGACTTTTTCCACATTTTGTTAGGTTACAGACTTATTTTAAAATTGATTAAATTGTTTGTTCCCCTCATCAATCTACATATACCCCACAATACCCCATAATGATAAAGAAAAACAGGTTTTAAGAAATCTTTGCTCATTTATATATATTTTTTAATGGAAATATTACATTTACATAAGTATTCAGACCCTTTACTCAATACACAAATGCCTAGAGAAGAGGGGATAGGATTTCTTAAGGACAGGGCCTAACTATACAGACCCAATAAGCACATGCCCTGTGGTCAGGGTGTTTGTCATTAATGCTATTGGCCTGGGTTTAAGACCTGCTAGTGCAGTCACCGTACCCTCAAAAGTGTGCAAGTTTGAGCATGTGTCCATTAGGCCTACGGATTATTTTATTTTTTCAGCATGAATTGGATTGAGCAAGAAAAGCCCCACTTTTATTCCATAGGCTTGGATCCGCACTATGCAGCTGTTGCAAGAGCGCATTTTTCACTGGCTGTCCACTGGTTTAAAAAACATTGATTGACAGGTTGCTTAAACTTCTTGAATTCAACCATTATGGGGTTCATATACACCTTTAGATTTGTGAACAGCCATCTGCAACAACCACAATCCGTAAAGCGCAAATACCTTTTTTCAACGCTGACTTGAATGTCATTGAGAAGTGTTCAAGATGTGTTTAATCCTCTAAGTAATCTAGTTTTTCAAAAGTATCTGAAATCTGATTACAATGTTTTTGCTGTTAATGTAACGGATTACAGTTAACGTTTTTTTTTTGTAATCCCTTACATGTAACCCTGCATGTTGGTTATAAACACAAAGTCTCTAGGCTATGTTTCACAGAATTATAGCTTTGTGATCAGTAGTTTTTTTTATTTTTTTCTTTATCATTTAATCAACTGATGAATTTGAGGGCAGCTTTAACATCAGATGTATGTTATTTTTTTACACTGCTTTTTATCTTTCGGTTAATTCCACAATATTATGTAACATGCACACATAGAAAAGCATATAAAAAACATCCACAACTTGTTTAACCTTTTACCTATTTGACATGTTTAGCTACAATACATGTCAACATTGATTGCATGGCTGCATGAGTAAACATTGGACTGTACTCTGGTATGGGCATGAGTTTGGAATGTAAATATGTGTAATCAATATGACTTCAACAATAATATTCACTATCTCTATTTCTGTCTTTAACTTAACCACCATGTCTCGTTTTGTGTTTACCCTCTTTCTCTTTTGGTTAGTTTATTTAATGTAATAAGTTACATGAGCATACTGTGTGTGTGTGTGTGTGTGTGTGTGTGTGTGTGTTTTCAATCAAGGACATTGACCCACATTGTTACATTTTCTAATAGTGTAATGAAGCACAGTAAAGAGTTACTGAACATGGTTTAACAATATACAAATATAAAATATAAATCTTAAAGCTGGAATCTGTAGCGCTGAAACTGCCATGTCCATTTGTGATATTACAACAACAAAGTCATTACTTCAAACAACAAAACAGTTTTTTCCCTGTTTCACTTTATGCGGATCTCAGCTTTAAGGTGGTCTTGTAATTTCACAGTTTATAGAGTATGGCAATCCAGAAGAACCACAAACTGCAGGCCTAAACACACACACAAATATATATATTACTTAGTAATTAATTCAGCTATTAATTCTTACATATGTAGGATCTTAATTTGAACCAGTTTGCTACAGCAGGAAAATAATATTGTTGCAACAGCAGGAACATTTGAATTATTATGTGAATTTTAATTAATGGACATTTTTTGTAGGGGTTGATACAATTTTCAGGCAAGTCAAATCTGACATTTTAAAGTGTAAATTACAAACTTTAGAAGCCTTTTTAAACCTTCAATACAGTACAAGTTTGCATAACCTGCAGTGCAGGACAAATTATCAGTAACAAAAGAGTGATCAAATTAAGATCCTACATCTGTAGGATACTTCTTAGATTGAGGACTCCGGACACGTAGTTATGTTCAACAATTTAATTATAACTTAAAGAATCATTACCTGCACCTGGCATAAGCTACCCATAGAGATAGATAGAGGAAAAAGTAATTGTCAACATAAATATACCAGGTTACTACATTCCACCCCCCCAACCCAACATAATTTCTTACTGGCTGAGCTAGGCTGCCAACTAAACATTCATTATTTTCTCATAACAATAATCACATTATTTGATATCAATCATATTTCTTTTTTCATGCAATGTCCACAGTTCAATGTCTCTTTTTTTTGTATACTTTTGGGAAGATCAGAGTGGACTACCCTCACTTCCGTGAGATTTAGGACGCATTTTGCCACCCATAAGTGAGAAGCCTACATGCCAAGTGTAGACAATATACAGTGTCCCCTGCAGGTTCTACCTATCCGTTCAGGTTACCAACAGTACCTACAGGTTATGGAAAATGTGTATTTCTCCAGTAGGTTTCCTGAAGATGAAAGCCTCCACTTTTATGTCAAAGATAAACATTTTTAAAACACTATCGTAAATACTACAGTAATGTCTGCAAAAAAACTACAGGAAATACTACGGTATACTACAATCCTCAAAAACACTACATTAATTACTATATTGTATATTACGTTTCTTTTACTAGAAAATGTATACTTTAGTTTGCAAAAACACAACAGTGAATACTTCAGTAAAGTCCACAAAACACTACAGTGAATACCATAGAATTTATACTATAGTAACTTTATATGTGGTAATATATCGCTGAAAACAAAGAATGTATCGCTGAATCATGTTCTCCCTACACTATTTATTTAGTTTTATTTTCACGATTTCTATTTCTCTGTCTTTAAAGTATGCATAAGACACATCATTAGCTCTCTTATTCATAAAGTAGGGATAGTATCAGCATATTGTACATTTCAGCACCATGACTCCAGTGGAGCTGAGATGTATATGCACGACAGTCAACCTGACCACAACCCCTAGACTACATTACGGAACTGTACAGTGGAATATTTCATCTTCTTCTTATAGTCTTCATCAAACTGTTCACTCTGGGCCACGGTGAAATGGTTCTTCCAGTCACCAACCTTTCCTGGAGTGTCACAGAGAGAGTGTGTGAGCAGAAAAAAGTTTGTTGAGGCAGAGAGAAAGACAGAGAGAGCGAGAGAAAAGCGTAGGGGAGAAATAGAGAAGTCTACCTTTTCGCATGAATGGAGAGATCTTGAAATCCATTACTGGGATGGTGGAGTAGTTGGCCATGCTGTTCTTCTTCATGTTGTCAAACTGCACTCCTCCTCTCACCCTCTCCTTCTCCTCTGCTGAAGGAGACAAACCTAGGAAGGAGCACAGCCTGTCCAGCTCTCGCCCCGTATCCTGCAGGAAAACACACACTGGATACTGTACTCTTCCTCACTGAAAGTGAATGCTAGAGATGATCAATATAACAATATACCACTGATATACACCCTGCCTTTAAGTTAATGCGTTACATAATCTGCAATGAGATCAGCACCTTTATGGCACAGGAAGTAGTTGTTCTACTCACCTCAACCATATCCTCAAAGAAGAGGTAGTGGAGTTTAGAGTGAGTCTGTTTCTTCTCCCACCAACCAGTCACATGGTCGTACCAGGAACCAAACACCACTGAGGAAAGCAGCCATGTGGACATGAGAGGATGTTAGAGAGATAGATAGAGATATACATAGTCAGGAAAGAGATTGGTCAATAAGCCAGAGGATCAGCAGCATCTGTACTGTGCGCTCTTACTCATAATAATTTATTTGTTCACCCACTCTCTCGTTCATTCACTCATTCATTCTCTCGTTCACTCACTCTTTCCATCCATGAATCTCTGTAAGAAGTTGTTCCAGTCTCCTGGATCTGGCTCGGCCTGATTCATACGGTCAAAATGGAAATAAGAAACTGCATTGTCCTTGGCGTTACGGGCCACATACACTATCTGTAAAGAGAGAGAAATTGTCACAATTACAAAAGGACTTGATGTAAGAGTATATCATTTAAACAAGTTACACAGAAGGAAATGGAAAAACGAAAAATTAGGATTAATTAACAAAAACTGTTTACAAATAATGGGTTTCTATAGACTTCACAGTCCACAAGGAAACACATGCTGGTTCTGGAGAGGTTTTAGATACAGTATTTAGTGTACTGTGTAACGCTATGCTGCCCCATTGGGTATTCACACAAATTGCGTTATCAATGAAGTTCACTTATTGCACAAAATAAAGGATAGCAGGTTTGAGGATGCACAAATGTAGACAGTATTCTACACCAGCAGAAACAAGCAGAGACATATTCACAGACTACAAAGACAACAAGCAGAGAGAGAGAAAGTTACACATAATGTACCCTGCAGTTCTGTTCCCAGAAGGACTTGGGCACCAACTGGACTGGGAGGTGAGTCTTGATGAGGCGAGGAGAGGTGGATAACTTGTCTGCCAGCTCCGTTCCTGTGTGTAGAAAGGGGTGAGGATCTGGTTAGGCTATTCTTTGGAGATAAGGATGACTTTAGATGGATAGGATAGATAGGATAGATAGGATAGATAGGATAGATAGGATAGATAGGATAGATAGATACTTTAATGATCCCAGAGGGGGAAATTTCTTTACAGAAATCTTACAGTAAAACAGCTTACTGTCATGTAGCTGGAATATGTGGTTTGATCTACACTGAGACTCTGATGAGACTTGTAAGAGCAGAGTCATTGTCAGCTGATCAGTTTTCGCTTTGGAGTACACAGTGACCTTTATACTTTATTGATGTATAATCAAGATAATGGCTTCCTAGTGTGTAGAGTTATATCATGGTTGAATTCTAACCTGGAGGGAGAATATGGAAGTCACTCTCCAGGAAAGGCACTCTCTCATAGATAGGCAGTGAAGTCTGACGCTCAGGGGCTGTCTGACCAAAATACAGCAGGTCTAGAATGTAGGAGACCCATGTGGTACCTGGGAGAGAGGGGGCAGAGAAGATGGAGAAATGGGGAGAGAGAAAGAGAGGGAGAGAGAGGCATGTCAAAGAGCTGTGTCTCTGGTCATCCATTTATTCCTACAGAATGTCAACAACACACAACCACACACACACAGACCTGCTTTGGGGTAAGTGGCGATGAGGATATCATCTGGCCTTGCCTGGAAGTTTTTTATGTTCTCCCAGTTGTCAGTGAAATAGTGGATCATGGAGACTCCATGGAAGTCAAAGAGTTTTGGTCGAGGTGGCAGTTCCATCTGTTACAACAACACAGTCCACAACTGATCAGAGAGATGTTGTCAGGGAGAGTTACAATAAACATCTATTCATGGAATAGTCATTCAAGGATATTCTCCAGGTGACAAGAGGTCCCAGTTTAGTCATATAATTCCTTGCCAGTTCCCTTGTCAAAGAACATACAGTACAGATAATTATAGACTGTAGATGGTCATGATGACTTTGTAAAGTACAACTGGCTGACTATGGCCAATCAAGAGCTTGGGACTATAAGGTTCTATCTGCATTTGTCAATATTAAGTTATTGGAATAGCCTTGTTCTGTCCAATGTTCATTAACTGGATAGCACTCTAAATACCCAAATTCATGTTGTTAACTTCAAAAGAGTACTAGATATAAATTGCTGACACTATTCAAACCAATGACGGTTCAGAACTTTAAAGTAAATCATCTCAGAATCCTCCTTTTGCAGATAGCACCTTATAGTCCCAAGTTCTCACATTGTATTTTTCCATCATAATGTGCCTAATATGTGATCAACATAATGTGCCTGAAAACCCTCCCACTTGCTGGCTAACACGTTTTAGAGTGGAGTTTTCATTCAGTAGGGTTTTCAATACATGTATCTAAAGCCATCCCTTTAAATTTAGTGTACCTTAAATTTGAATTTTCTTGACAGACTCACTAGAATATATGGAGAGAATGGTTCAGAATATTAGGGATCAATGAAAGAAAGCCATGTAGGCGTAAATACACGCATATTCGTCTCAGCACCAATTGGTATATTTAAAAATACTCTGATCTTGTATATATTATTTAGAGTTAGGAAAGTATTTATGAATAACACAAAGCTGGTTTCGAGTCTATTCGCATGAACTATACAGTGGTTTGATTCATCCTGAAAGTTGCCATTGTTCAATCCATGAAATATTGGAAGGTGACAAAAGTGTACAGTAGGGGTTGAACAGTAGTCCTATAAATCTACACTAATAATATTCACTAATCATGGAACTGTGATAAGTGCACAAAAATGCATAAAAATGGAATTACGTTCCATTTACGCATCCTTAAATCAGGTCGGAATTTCCCCCATTCAGACATAGGCATGCAAAACCTTTTTCAGTCTCATGAAATAGTTCAAATAGTTCCGGTGTTGTGCTCAAAATCTCCCCCCTGCCAGAATTCCCCCCCTACACGCCTTCTAATTTCCTTAATTGTGTGGCTATCGTCAAATACTTTCTATGGCACACATTAGAGTCGAATAAGACATGGGAGAGATGCGGACTTTTGGCAAAGAGATTTATTTATAGACTAATACACTCAGTAGCAGATTTAGGTACGGGCGACATGGGCAGCCGCACATGGCGGAATCTTGCCGGGGGGCGGCACGGGGCTGCCCGGGTTCGGCCGCTGAATGGGGGATTCGCCAAGGAGCCATTAACAAGCTAGAACCGCCACTGAATACACTTGAAACAAATAGCCAAATTGAAAACTACAGACAAATGCTTTCTGCTACTAAGATGAGTGAAATGTAAGTTAAACTGACAACGGAGTGAATAGCAGAAATCTCAACTAGCAAGCAAGTCGCAGCAATGAAGAACGCGATTTGGGCGAGAATTCTGGCAGGGGAAGATTTTCGGCACAACAACGGCAACAATCTCTTAGATTCTATCGAATAGTAAAATGTACATTTGAATAAATGTCATAATATTTGCAATGGTGTCAGTAATATTTTTGAATAATGTAAACAACTTTAAACAACTTTTGCTTTATAACAACTTCATTTTGACCCATAATAAACTTAATGTTCACCATAGTCACATTTATTCATGCTAAATTACAAAGCCATCATGCACAAATACACAATATAAAACCATCTGCAGTAAGACATCCCAATCTGTGAGCAGAGAAAATAGTCAGTCACTCAAAATGTTAAAATATATCAATATAATCATAAAATATCAGCTACTGTCACAGAACATTTGACTAAATAAAAAAGACAAGCTCACATTTTCCATGTTGAATGGAATTCAGTAGTATCCTGTTTGGCCACTCTTCTCAGCTTCTCTGTCTCTTCTAGTCTCTGTCCAAGCTTTCCTTCTATTTCTCCTTCCCCTGTTCCTTTCTCTTTCTTCACTACAGGCAATGTATTTCCTCTTCTGCTTTGGTTTAGATGGGATACATTGTTGTCCCCATTTCAAGTAAGCACTTGCTTTCTGAAACACTGGACCAAGCGACCTTTTGACCAAACAATTAGTCTACTTAGAGAAGAGGGAGGGATTTATGCAACCAGTTCTCATAATATCTAGGCTACATGTGACAATATATGTTAAGGTGATTACATGTGTGTGCGCGTGACACAAACTGAAAGTGGGCCCAAATGAAAGGAAATACTAAATACTTTGTGCCAACGTATCACCACATGAAACTTGAAGACCTGTGAATCTGAAGAGCAAGGTGAAGCAATTCAGGAATTCTTGAAAGACTCTTTTTATATCCTATTTTAAATGATGGATTTATTTTGCAACCAGTAAGCATTTAGAACTGTGGAGTGGAGCTTTATAGTTTGGCTACATGAATTCAGAACAAGCTTAAAATCGTACATATTCTGTTGAAAGATGCTGAAAGCTGTTTGAGCTTTTTCAAAAGCCAAAGTCAAACTTCTGCCACTTGAATAGAGAACAGTGTCATCCACATTTAAATGTAAATCAGCTGTCTCAATATATCCCCCAATGTTGTTGAGATTGACAATAAACAACAGGGACCTAAAATGTATCCTTGAGTCACACCCAAGCACAACACTACAGTGTCCGACTTCCAACCATCTGTCTTAACACACTGGGTTCGATTTGACAAGTAGTTCACAAACCACTCCAGAGCATGACCAGTAATCCCAACCTTCTTCAATCTCTGCACCAAGGGACTCCAATACCTTAGATACAGTGGGGAGAACAAGTATTTGATACACTGCCGATTTTGCAGGTTTTCCCACTTACAAAGCATGTAGAAGTCTGTAATTTTTATCATAGGTACTCTTCAACTGTGAGTGACGGAATCTAAAACAAAAATCCAGAAAATCACATTGTATGATTTTTAAATAATTAATTTGCATTTTATTGCATGACATAAGTATTTGATATATCAGAAAAGCAGAACTTAATATTTGGTACAGAAACCTTTGTTTGCAATTACAGAGATCATACGTTTCCTGTAGTTCTTGACCAGGTTTGCACACACTGCAGCAGGGATTTTGGCCCACTCCTCCATACAGATCCTTCAGGTTTCGGAGCTGTCGCTGGGCAATATGGACTTTCAGCTCCTTCCAAAGACTTTCTATTGGGTTCAGGTCTGGAGACTGGCTAGGCCACTCCAGGACCTTGAGATGCTTCTTACGGAGCCACTCCTTAGTTGCCCTGGCTGTGTGTTTCGGGTCGTTGTCATGCTGGAAGACCCAGCCACGACCCATCTTCAATGCTCTTACTGAGGGAAGGAGGTTGTTGGCCAAGATCTCGCGATACATGGCCTCATCCATCCTCCCCTCAATACGGTGCAATCGTCCTGTCCCCTTTGCAGAAAAGCATCCCCAAAGAATGATGTTTCCACCTCCATGCTTCACGGTTGGGATGGTGTTCTTGGGGTTGTACTCATCCTTCTTCTTCCTCCAAACACGGCGAGTGGAGTTTAGACCAAAAATCTCAATTTTTGTCTCATCAGACCACATGACCTTCTCCCATTCCTCCTCTGCATCATCCAGATGGTCATTGGCAATCTTCAGACAGGCCTGGACATGCGCTGGCTTGAGCAGGGGGACCTTGCGTGCACTGCAGGATTTTAATCCATGACGGCGTAGTGTGTTACTAATGGTTTTCTTTGAGACTGTGGTCCCAGCTCTCTTCAGGTCATTGACCAGGTCCTGCCGTGTAGTTCTGGGCTGATCCCTCACCTTTCATGATCATTGATGCCCCACGAGGTGTGATCTTGCATGGTGCCCCAGACCAGGGAGATTGACCGTCATCTTGAACTTCTTCCATTTTCTAATAATTGCGCCAACAGTTGTTGCCTTCTCACCAAGCTGCTTGCCTATTGTCCTGTAGCCCATCCCAGCCTTGTGCAGGTCTACAATTTTATCCCTGATGTCCTTACACAGCTCTCTGGTCTTGGCCATTGTGGAGAGGTTGGAGTCTGTTTGATTGAGTGTGTGGACAGGTGTCTTTTATACAGGTAACGAGTTCAAACAGGTGCAGTTAATACAGGTAATGAGTGGAGAACAGGAGGGCTTCTTAAAGAAAAACTAACAGGTCTGTGAGAGCCGGAATTCTTACTGGTTGGTAAGTGATCAAATACTTATGTCATGCAATAAAATGCAAATTAATTATTTAAAAATCATACAATGTGATTTTCTGGATTTTTTAGATTCCGTCTCTCACAGTTGAAGTGTACCTATGATAAAACTTACAGACCTCTACATGCTTTGTAAATAGGAAAACCTGCAAAATCGGCAGTGTATCAAATACTTGTTCTCCCCACTGTATAGGCCGATAGATATTCGGTAGAGTGGGATCACCTCCTTTCAAAAGAGGCAGGACAAATGCTGATTTCCACAAACTTGGGATTTCATAACATTCTAGGGTGAGGTTAAAACCCCCGAAAGTCAATGTCTGCACCCCCACGATAATCGAATTAGCATAAAAAAACAACATAAGAATATGTCAGTAATATAGAGATATCTGGGTTTTTCATTGGATGCATCTCAATCCACCGATGTCCTACTTTCGCATCTGTGGTGAAAGATGACAGAGCTAGAGCGGTTTGATGAGAATCTCACAAACACAATGGTGTTAACTGTTTTGCTCTACGGCCCCACAAACGTCTTGGGACTCATCTGAAGTAGGTGCAGACGATCTGCCAACTTCTGTCTGCAGCGTCCAAACAGTTTAAACTACACACTAAAATTACCCCTCTGTGGAAAGGCGAGACTCTCATTAACACATTGTTGTTTTAGTCTAGGAAGCCCAGTTGAACATTTTTTGGAAGTACAGTGCCTTCGGAAAGTATTCAGACCCCATGACTTTTTCCACATTTTGTTAGGTTACAGCCTTATTTTAAAATTATTTAAAATAGTTTTTTCCCCCTCATCAATCTACATACAATACCCCATAATGACAAAGCAAAAACAGGTTAAGACTTATTTCCACCACCATGCTTCACTGTAAGGATGGTTCCATGTTTCATCCAGACGTGACGCTTGGCATTCAGGCCAAAAAGTTTTATTTTGCTTTCATCAGATAAAATAATCTTGTTTCTCCTGGTCTGAGAGTCTTTAGGTGCCTTTTGGTAAACTCCAAGCGGGCTGTGCATTTTACGAAGGAGTGGCTTCCGTCTGGCCACTCTACCATAAGGGCATGATTGGTGGAGTGCTGCATAGATGGTTGTCCTTCCCTAAGGTTCTTCCATTTCCACAGAGGAACTCTAGAGCTCTGTCAGAGTGACCATCAGGTTCTTGGTCACCTCCCTAACCAAGGCTCTTCTCCCCCAATTGCTCAGCTCTAGGAAGAGTCTTGGGGGTTCCAAACCTCTTGCATTTAATAATGATGGAGGCCATTGTGTTCTTGGGGACCTTCAATGTTGCAGCCATTTTTTGGTACCCTTACACAGATCTGTGCCTGCCTCGACACAATCCTTTCTCGTAGCTCTACGGTCAATTCCTTCGACCTCATGGTTTGGTTTTTGTCTGACATGCACTGTCAAATGTAGGACCTTTTATAGACAGGTTTGTGCCTTTACAAATCATGTCCAATCAATGGTGGACTCCAATCAAGTTGTAGATGATCAATGAAAACAGGATGCACCTGAGCTCAATTTCAAGTTTCATAGCAAAGGGTCTGAATACTTATGAAAATAAGGTATGTCTTTTATTTTTTATAATCTTGCAAAAAATGTGTTTGTATGGGTCACTGACATACCTGTAGGCTGTCTCATCGTCGCCAATGATCAGGGCTACCACCGTTGTGTCATCAGCAAACTTTATGATGGTGTTGTAGTCGTGCATGGCCACGCAGTCGTGGTTGAAGGGGGAGCACAGGAGGGGACTAAGCACACACCCCTGTGGGACCCCTGTGTTGAGGGTCAGCGTGATGGAGGTGATGTTGCCTACCCTCACCATCCTGGAGACTGACTGACTGACAGACAGACAGACAGACAGACAGACAGACAGACAGACAGACAGACAGACAGACAGACAGACAGGCAGGCAGACAGACAGACAGACATAGATACTTTATTGATCATCGAGGGGACATTTCTTTGTCAAGCAGCTATGAAAAAACACAGGGCAGGTGCAAAAAACCAGATGACAGTCCTGGGAAATGTCTTCAAATCTTTTATTTGAGGAAAAGGAACGTCCAAACTTTCCTAGGGTATATACAAAAAGTAAACTCCCAAAAACTTCCAAAAAATTGTTTGACAATAGTTCCAAAAAATGAATCCAAAAAGTCCTCAAAGTTAATCCAGAAGGAATTTGAAAAAAGATCACAAAGATCTGTGAGTACTCCAAAAACGTCAAAGAGCAAAAGTAAATACCAGGTACACAAAGTAGAATCAGATAACTCCAAAAGAGGCACAGCAAGGGAATGACCTAGACACGGTCATGGCACTGGAAACACAGAGCAAAGTACTTAGGAGAAGGTTGATTTAAATACACAAACAGGGAACAAGGCACAGGTGACAACAATAAGACCTAATGACAGAGACTGAAAACCAACAAGAGACGCAATGGGGACCTCTAGTGGCCAAACATAAGTCTAAAACCCTGACAGTGACAGAGTGTTAGGTGAAAAAATGGATTCAAATATTGCAAGTTGATATAGATAAATATAGAATATTTGCATGGTTAACTATACTATGCAGGTCGATGGCAGAGAAATACTTAAATAGCTAAATGTGTGTATGATATAAGTGAGGGTAATAATAGTTGACTTAATATACATTCTGGTTAAATGAACAGGTAAGTGAATATTTGCCTGGTTTAATTAACTGTACAGGTAAATGTACAGTTAAATGTACAGGTAAGTGAAGCTTTGCATGTTTACATGAACTGTACAGCTAAATGTGCGTATGATATAATTTAGGGAAATAATAATAATTCCCTTAAAATACAGTCCTTAGTGTAGGGTTTAATTACAGATAAATGCACGTATTGCACATTCGATATGTTAAAAGCAATTAAAAAAGATACAACTGACAGGATATGCAGTCCTGAGTGAATGACTACATAAATTCAGTCCAAGAATTACTTACAATATTGCACGTGATATGATATAACAACTGTACATGAATATGTATATACAGTCCTGAATGAATGAGTGCTGAATAAGTCCTGAGTGAACGATTGATTACAGACCAGAGTTACTCACGGATGGATGCCTAATTGTTAAACAAGGTCCTAACACCCCAACAGGATGTGCAGAGTAGAAAAATTCATAGAGTGCATGGGGACTATTACCACTTTCTTATTCAATCACTCCTTTATTCTCTCGTTCACTCACTCTTTCCATCCATGAATCTCTGTAAGAAGTTGCTCCAGTCTTCTGGCTCTGGCTGGGCCTGGTTCATGCGGTCAACGTGGAAATAAGACACTGCATTGTCCTTGGAATTACGGGCCACATACACTATCTGGAGAGGGAGAGATTGTATTTATATACTGTATAGTGACTATATAGTGGAGAAACATAGAGGACAAGTTACAAATACTGTACCCTGCAGTTCTGCTCCCAGAAGTGAGAGGTGAGTCTTGATGAGCCGAGGAGAGGTGGTTAAGTTGGACAGCAACTCCACCCCTAGGACAAACGTTAGAATAATGCAGTAGCTGTTTGATGGATATTATCACTGTTCAGCTGTTCCTGTCATGATATTAAAGGCTTTGAAGACATAAGCTACAAGTATGATTAAGTTTTCCAATTCTCTATTCTAACCTGGAGGGTAAAGTGGAATGAGCAACTCCAGAAAAGGAACTTTCTCAAAGATGGGTGTCTGACGCTCAGGGACTGTCTGGTCAAAATACAGCAGGTCTAGAATGTAGGAGACCCACGTGGTTCCTAAGAGGAGGAATACAGGTAGGGGACAGATACACAGTCATCCACTAACCAAAACACTATCTTTAATGAAACATCAGACTGAGAGAGACCTGCTTTGGGGTAGGTAGCGATGAGAATGTCATCTGGTCTGGCCTGGAAGTTCTGTACATTGTCCCAGTTGTCAGTGAAGTATTTGGTCATGGAGACTCCATGGAAGTCAAAGAGTTTTGGTCGAGGTGGCAGCTCCATCTGTTAAAGTGTGACATGGAATTGCTCAAGATCACCACAGTAGTGTTTATGCTTGGATATGAAATTAGAATAGAATCCTTTAGCAGTCCGACTGCTTCTATTATTAAAACATAGAGAGGAATAACGCTCCATTGATATGCTCGCCTACAAATGTTAACAAAGACTAAGTCTTAATGTTGTTTAAACGATGACAGTAAAAACGTACTACACATGATAGCAATTCCTACATACCAAAATAACTGACTTACCCTGCTCTTTCTGAGTAAGATACCTCAGAGTGAATACACTGCTTACAAAATGGTTCTTCTTTTAGTCTCTGTGCTCCTCCTTTCCTGTCTCCTCACCCATTCTCTCTTCCCTCTTTTGCTTTTCAGGGTCGGGTTTGTTCTGGCTCTACTTCAGAGTTTATTGTCTTTTCTACTCTCCCTCACAGTATCTCATGTGTCACTACTAAATCACCAGGGTGCACTTACATTACCAGAAATGCACCACTAGGTGGCAGATGACTACTAAAATGGCTGCTGGACACAGGATTGAGTGCAGTTATTATTTCCTAAAGCTTCTCATTTACTTCCCAGTCAAAACAATTACCTTTCTTCAAAGCACACACACACACACACACACACACACACACACTGACCTGATAGGCTACTGAATGGGAAGTGTCCTGGGGTAGATGGTGTTGTCTTTTCTGTGACCTCAAACTTCAACACTGTCTAAATCACTTTTCAACAGTGTGGGTGTGTCCAACTCTTACCTGACTGTAGACTAGGCTGCAGAGTGTGTGCCTCTGCAGTGTGTACACATACAGTATATTTTACCTAAGGTTTCAACCTTTGATCACTCGGTTGCTTGTTAGACGCAAACAATCACAGACAAAAGAGGCTGTAATGTTACTTGGTAAGGAAGTCTGGTGAGGAGGTCAGATGTCACAGGTAAAGTTTCATACAGTAGTTGTGGAGATCATAACCAAGCATTGACTACTTCAACATAAAGCCTTATCAGGCAGTTTAGTACCACATGCGTTTATGTAAGTATGATGACAGATGCTGGCAGTGTACAAGTTAAACATTTTAATATAAAATACAATAGACCAGATTAACTGGAATGACATTCACTCTCACAGGAAAACTTTAAAAAATCAAAATAAAGCCAAACCCTTCTGATAGGCTGCCACCACTACATTGCCCCACCCTTATTCAATGCGCATGAGGTGTTGAAAGCAATTTAGAAGCTTTCATTATATTAAAAACTTTGTTATTTGATTTGAATAAAATAGGTTGGAAGAACCAAAGCGTAATTTTCTATCATTAAAATCAGTAAAAGCACTTCAGATGAACAACAGCCCCATCCCACTTTTTACAGTGCAGGTGTTATGCTTTTCACAGGCGTAGTGAACATGCAGCTGAGACAGCTGTGGAAAGTGGAGGGTATGTGCAAATGACTGGCTCTCTAACTGCTTTGGGTCATAGAGACATTTCATATTAATTTAAATACAAGTACATGAACGTCAATGTATTACTTAGTCATACTGTACACAGTATAAGAGTAAGAATTGTCACATAGTTTCCAAGTACATGTTTTTAACAGTGCTTGATGCTTAATAATGTTCTTCTCCATTCACACATTTATTAGTGTATCGATTCTCACAGGTTTTTTTCTCAGACACTGAAAAACAGACCAGGCAAGAGGATTTACAAATAGCTCATGTTCAAAAAAAGATACTGTGCAGCATGTCATCACTCAACTTTAGTTTTTAGTTCTCAAATTTTAGCTCATATCTCAAAGTAGCATCAATAATTCTCAAAAATTATATTAGAAGACCCTCTAGTATATGATACGATATGAACAGCAGCCTGTATATTTCAGCACCATAACTCAGTTAACTGTGGACCAATAGTAGCCTGACACCACAGCCGAGCCTACCGTAGGTCCATATGCGCCAAATAAACAATCATTCAACCTGACCACAACCCCTAGACAACAGTGCGGAACACTACGGTGGTGTTTTTCATCTTCTTCTTATAGTCTTCATCAAATTGTTCACTCTGGGCCACAGTGAAATGGTTCTTCCAGTCACCAACCTTTCCTGGAGAGAGTGGGAGTGGGAGTGGGAGTGGGAGTGGGAGTGGGAGAGCGAGAGCGAGAGCGAGAGAAAGAGCGAGAGAAAGAGAATCGTGAGCAAAGAAAAGGTGATGGACATAGAGAGAGGCGAAGGGAGGGACTGACAGAGAAAGGTATGGGGGAGTCTACCTACCTTTTCGCATGAATGGAGAGATCTTGAAATCCATGATTGGGACAGTGGAGTAGTTGGCCATGCTGTTTTTCTTCATGTTGTCAAATTGCACTCCTCCTCTCACCCTCTCCTTCTCCTCTGCTGAAGGAGACAAACCTAGGAAGGAGCACAGCCTGTCCAGCTCTCGCCCCGTATCCTGCAGGAAAACACACACTGGAAACTGTACTCTTCCTCACTGAAAGTGAATGCTAGAGATGATCAATATAACAATATACCACTGATATACACCCTGCCTTTAAGTTAATGCGTTACATAATCTGCAATGAGATCAGCACCTTTATGGCACAGGAAGTAGTTGTTCTACTCACCTCAACCATATCCTCAAAGAAGAGGTAGTGGAGTTTAGAGTGAGTCTGTTTCTTCTCCCACCAACCAGTCACATGGTCGTACCAGGAACCAAACACCACTGAGGAAAGCAGCCATGTGGACATGAGAGGATGTTAGAGAGATAGAGATATACATAGTCAGGAAAGAGATTGATCAATAAGCCATAATCACAGTGCATCAGCAGCATCTGTACAGTGCTATCTCTCTTACTCATTATAATTTCTTTGTTCACTTACTTTCACTTACTCGTTCATTCTATCTATCTATCTATCTATCTATCTATCTATCTATCTATCTATCTATCTATCTATCTATCTATCTATCTATCTATCTATCTATCTATCTATCTATCTATCTATCTATCTATCTATCTATCTATCTATCTATCTATCTATCTTCACTCATTCATTCTCTCGTTCACTCACTCTTTCCATCCATGAATCTCTGTAAGAAGTTGTTCCAGTCTCCTGGCTCTGGGTCAGCCTGATTCATACGGTCAAAATGGAAATAAGACACTGCATTGTCCTTGGCGTTACGGGCCACATACACTACCTACAGAGAGAGAGAAATCATTGCAATTACAACATTACTTGATGTAAGAAGAGTATATAATTTAATTATGCAACGGTTGGGTCTAATCATGGATGCTGATTGGTTAAAATCAGCCAGTGTCTATTCCACAAGTTACCACTGGCTAAAGCTATGATGTTGAAATGCCTATATACTCTGTTCCATCTCACTGCGCAATCCATAAATGTATGAACATGATCTCCATTATAAAAAGCATCTTGACATTATCTCACATTTCTTTTAGACTAGCATTTGGTTTTCAACAGCGGAGATTTGTATAAACCTTGCTGTCTGTCTCTCCGACATTTGCAACATTGTTACAATATTCAAATTCAATGTCCATTGGTCCCATAGTAATGAACGTGTCGTGAGTCAGGACGAGACACACAGGCAGATAGCTAGAAAGCCAGGGATAAGAACGTTGCCAGCCAGTATGGCAATGGAATATTTAGAACGAACGACTGGGTTGCGTCCATAGATACAGAACAAAAAGACTGAACGACTGGGTCGCGTCTCTGGCAACCAAACTGATAGAACAAACGGCCAGCCTGCTTGGGTAGCAATCTTAGATTTGTGTTGGGACTACATCTCATGGAAGGATGAAAACGTATGAATAAATTAATCAAAATAACATTTTTAAAATAAGTCAATCATTATTTGAATATGTTGGTAACCCATTGTATAAAAGTGATAATACCCTTGAAGCCGGTGTTTGGAGGATATATTGGTACAGTTTGCCGGACATCAACTTAGTTTCAGGCCTAACAACACCAATGCCAATATATCCTCCTAACGCCGGCTTTTCGAGCATTATCACTTAAACAAATCACAGTAGGAAATGGAAAAGGAAAACATTAGTACAACTGTGTGTTATGCTGTGCTGTGTTATGCTATACTTCCCTCCATTGGGGATTCACTCAAATTGCGTCATCAATGAAGTTCACTTACTGGACAAAATGCAGCACAGCAGGTTTGAGGATGCACAAATGTAGACAGTATTCTACACCAGAAGAAACAAGCAGAGACATATTCACAGACTACAGAGACAACAAGCAGAGAGAGAGAAAGTTACACATAATGTACCCTGCAGTTCTGTTCCCAGAAGGACTTGGGCACCAACTGGACTGGGAGGTGAGTCTTGATGAGGCGAGGAGAGGTGGATAACTTGTCTGCCAGCTCCGTTCCTGTGTGTAGAAAGGGGTGAGGATCTGGTTAGGTTATTCTTTGGCAATAACGATGACTTTACAGTAAAACTGCTTATTGTCATGCAAATGATCCTTCAACTCTGTGACAGTAAAAAAAGGCTGTTGATGAGAACTTATGATCAGGTTATGGTATTGTGCGTGGTGGTTTCCGGATTCTGTATGACAATGATTTGATCTACACTGAGACTCTGATGAGACTTGTAAGTGCAGAGTCATTGTCAGCTGATCAGTTATTGCTTTGGAGTACACAGTGACCTTTACAGTTTATTGATGTATAACCAAGATAATGGCTTCCTAGTGTGTAGAGTTATATCATTGTTGTATTCAAACCTGGAGGGAGAATATGGAAGTCACTCTCCAGGAAAGGCACTCTCTCATAGATAGGCAGTGAAGTCTGACGCTCAGGGGCTGTCTGACCAAAATACAGCAGGTCTAGAATGTAGGAGACCCATGTGGTACCTGGGAGAGAGGGGGGAGAGAAGATGGAGAAATGGGGAGAGAGAAAGAGAGGAAGAGAGAGGCATGTCAAAGAGCTGTGTCTCTGGTCATCCATTTATTCCAACAGAATGTCAACAACACACAACCACACACACACACACCTGCTTTGGGGTAAGTGGCGATGAGGATATCATCTGGCCTTGCCTGGAAGTTTTTTATGTTCTCCCAGTTGTCAGTGAAATAGTGGGTCATGGAGACTCCATGGAAGTCAAAGAGTTTTGGTCGAGGTGGCAGTTCCATCTGTTACAACAACACAGTCCACCACTGATCAGGGAGAGTTACAATAATCAACTACAAAAATTGGTTCTTTGGCTGTCCCCATAGGAGAACCCTTTGAAGAACCCTTTTTAGTTGACATAGAGTACAGAAAATGATAGACTGTAGATTGTCACGATGACTTTGCAAAGCACAACTAGCTGACTATGAACATTGTACAGTATGTGTCCAACATAATGTGCCTGATATGTGACCTATAAAAATAGGTTGAATAGGCCATTTTATCCTGTCTCTGCAAAAGTAAGAAGCTGGTTATGTTACATTACAGGGAAAAGGTCTGCAGGTTTCCTGGCATAGCACCCTGTCTCTATAGGTAGGTGTACAGTCATGTTGGTCAAGATCTTATCTGTACACACTTAAAAACCAGAGTGCAAGCACTTTCAGACATAGACATGTAAAACCTTTGTCTCGTGGAAGTTCAAAGAAAAGGCAACAATCTATTAGCTTATATCAAATAGTGAAGTGTACATTTGAATACATTTCATGATATTTGCATTGGTGTCAGTAATAACATTGAATAACGTAAACAACTTTATCTGCTTTATAACAACTTCCTTTTGACCCAAAATGAACTTAACGTTCACCATAGTCACATTTATTCATGCTAAATTACAAAGCCATCATGCACAAATACACAATATAAAACCATCTGCAGTAAGACATCCCAATTTGTGAGCAGAGAAAATAAATAGTCAGTCACTCAAAATGTTAAAATATATTAATATAATCATAAAATATATCAGCTACTGTCACAGAACATTTGACTAAATAAAAAAGACAAGCTCACATTTTCCATGTTGAATGGAATTCAGTAGTATCCTGTTTGGCCACTCTTCTCAGCTTCTCAGTCTCTTCTAGTCTCTGTCCAAGCTTTCCTTCTATTTCTCCTTCCCCTGTTCCTTTCTCTTTCTTCACTACAGGCAATGTATTTTCTCTCCTGCTTTGGTTTAGATGTTCCAACCCAGCTTCACTTTCTTATCGTACCTCCACTTCTTGTTATATAAGTTCAGAACTCTTTCTCTCTCTCTCTCTCTGGTTACTGTAATCACAGTGACATCACATATGTATTGTGTCAAGCCACCCCTTCCATATCCTTCCCTTTCATTCCCCTGTGAGTGATACCCTCCTTCTGCTACATACACACACATACTCTCTCTGATACTTCTTTCTTCTAAAGGTTTTTAATTCTTCTTTCTGATGCAAGGGTTTGTTTTATTTTGTGCACACATGTATGTGTGTATCAGTGGAGGCTCCTCAGAGGAGGAAGGGGAGGACCATCCTTCTCAGTGAATTTCATAGAAATAAAAATGGTAAAACATTGAAAAAGTTATCATTTTCAGATAAAACTATACTAAATATTTTCACGTCACCAAATAATTGATTAAAACACACTGTTTTGCAATGGTCTACAGTAGCCTCAGCAGCACTCTGTAGGGTAGCACCATGGTGTAGCCGGAGGACAGCTAGCTTCCGTTGTCCTCTTGGTACATTGACTTTAATACAAAACCTAGGAGGCTCTTGGTTCTCACCTCCTTCCACAGCCTTACACAGTAATTATGACAACTCCCGGAAGTCGTCCTCCAACTTATCAGAGCTCTTGCAGCATAAACTGACATGTTGTCCACCCAATCAAAGGATCAGAGAATTAATCTAGTACTAAAAGCATACGCTACAGCTAGATAGCACTGCAGTGCATAAAATGTGGTGAGTAGTTGACTCAAAGAGAGAGAAAGACAATAGTTGAACAGTCAACAAATTAATTTCTTCAAAAATGAAGGAGAAGCAAGCTGATGTGTTGTTCATTGAAGTCCACAAACTATGAGAAAAGGGGAGAGGAGTAGAGTGTTCAACTATTGAATATAATGTGCCTGTTATGAAGGTGAACTCTGTTTATGCTTGATCAGGGGTGTTTTCATTCCACCAATTCTGTTGGAAATGCTTCTTAAACGGAAGCAAACGAAACAGGGATAAAAACACCTGAATTTGTCCAATAGAAACTATTGTTTGCAACTGTTGGACTAATGATTACACCCTAGATAAGCTAGATGTAGGCAAGAGTGTGCAAGGTGGTATTGAATGTGTCACTGTCTGTCCATGTGTTACTGTCTGTCATCTCACATTTTTCTCTCAACCTACATTGTAAACTTTCATTCATAGGCTAGGTTGTAGTATTCTCATGATGGTTATAGGGAAAATTATGTAGTAGCCTAAGCCTATCGATGTTACATTGAACTGGGTGAATAGAATATGAATGACAGTCATCCAACATGCTGTAATACAAATAAGGCCATGCTCCTGAAAAAATTAATTGTCTTCCCTCAGCATAAATGGCACCACTGGTGTGTATTAACCCTCCTCTCACAAATTATATCACAAAAGGGGTAAGGTGACTAGAGCATAAAGCAACTCTCAGTCCTTGATTCTTTCCACGCCGGCTCTGATTGGTCAGGCTAGTGGATTTGAGCAGATTTCAACAGCACAATGGATCCCAGAGAGATGCTTAGAAAGTCTGCAAGGGCTCTGGTTCTAGATGACCTCTCCTCTCTCTTGCAGTAATGCACTGGTTGGATCCCTTGTGCTCTGTGTCTGTGACCATAATGTTCTTTAATCCTCAGGTACTTTCCCTCTTGATGTCCTTATTAAACCTAATTTTATTTGCCGCCATTGTATTCCCTCCTGTACCCCTCGGCTTCTAGTCCACTGGGACACATTGTTGGCCCCTTTTTTAAGTAAGCACATGCTTTCAGGAACACTGGACCAAGCGAGCCTCGGACCAAACAATTAGTCTACTTAGAGAAAAGGGAGGAATTTGTACAAGAAGTTCTCATAATATCTAGGCTACATGTGACAATATATGTTAAGGTGATTGCATGTGTGTGTGCGTGACACAAACTGAAAGTGGGAGTATGATTCTCTGTGGTATGTGCGTGACAGAGAGTAAAGGGTGGAACGGAGTGACAGAGGGAGGGGCTTTCTTCCACCGCTCTCATGCAACCGAAAAATAAACAATTTTAACTCTTGCATGTCAGAGAGAAAGAGAATGTGTGCCTGTAATCAATCAATCACATGTATTTATAAAGCCCTTTTTACATCAGCAGTTGTCACAAGGTGATTTTACAGAAACCCAGCCTAAAACCCCAAACAACAAGCAATGTGGATGTAGAATTATGGTGGCTAGGAAAAAATTCCTAGAAAAGCAGGAGCCTAGGAAGAAACCTAGAGAGAAACCAGGCTCTCCTGTACCCCTCGGCCTCTAGTCCACTGGGACACATTGTTGGCCCCTTTTCAAGTAAGCACTTGCTTTCCGGAACACTGGACCAAGCGTCCTTTGGAACAAAAAATTTGTCTACTTAGAGAAAAAGGAGGAATTTGTACAACCAGTTCTCATAATATCTGGGCTACACGCGACAATATATGTTAAGGTGATTGCATGTGTGTGTGCGTGACACAAACTGAAAGTGGGAGTATGATTCTCTGTGGTATGTGCGTGACAGAGAGTAAAGAGTGGAACAGAGTGACAGAGGGAGGGGCTTTCTTCCACCGCTCTCATGCAACAGAAAAATTTACAATTTTAACTCTTGCATGTCAGAGAGAAAGAGAATTTGTGCCAGTAACCTCTCCTCCTCCGGCATGCGACATTGCCGGAATACTAACCACCGGTCCTGGGATTCATCAATACACGCACCTGCAGATCATTATGATTCACACCTGAACTCCATTATCTTCCTCATTACCTCCTATTTATACGTTCATTTCTCTCATTACCTCCCATTTATACGTTCATTTCTCAGTTCTTATGTTCTTTTGTCTCGTGCCATGTTGTTTTATTAAACATTTCACCAGCACCTGCAAGATGTCACAAAGTGCTTATACAGACACCCAGCCTAAGTCCCCAAACAGCAAGCAATGTGGATATAGAAGTACTGTCACGGTTGCGGTTAGACAGGACCCGAGGCGCAGAGCTGTGGTGCAAAAACATTCCTTTTATTAAGTAAAAATCCCAAACCAACAAAAGGAGAGACAGCGACCATGAACAGGCGTGCACAAAAAGAACACACACAAAAACCCACAACACAGATGGGAATCACTAAACTTAATTAGGCTAATCCCAAACTGAACATAGAGTTATCCAGAGAGGTCTCTGGACACTAAACCTGAGAACCATAAAGGTTTCCAGAGGTCTGGTGCGTGGAGCCAGCACTGGAGGCACCGGGCTGAGAACACGCACAGGAGGTTGGGTGCGGGGAGCAGGCACAGGTTGTACCGGACTAGGGAGGCGCACCGGAGGTCTGGTGCGTGGAGCCGGAACAGGAGGTACCAGGCTGGGAACCGGTGCTGGAGGTACCGGGCTGGGCACCAACCCAGGAGCCTTGGGGAGAGAAGCCGCCAGCTGTTCAGACCACATTCTCTTGCGGTCCTCAATGTCGGCCTCGTCCTCCCTCAGGCTGGATCCTGCTCCTGGGCTGGGAGGTCTCAGCTCCAGCCAAGATCTCCACCACCTCCCCTGTTCCTCCAGCGGCGGGTCAAAGACTCCCTCCGGTGGCCGCCTGTCCTCAGTATGGTGACTACGAAAAACAGGAACCTAGGAAGAAACCTAGAGAGGAACCAAGCTCTGAGGGGTGGCCAGTCCTCTTTTGGTCCTCTTCAAAAGTTAATCGATGACCACCAGGTTAAAATAATTATCACAGTTGTTGTAGAGGGTGCAACAGGTCACCACCTCAAGAGTAAATGGCAGTTGGTTTTTCAAAGCAGAGCATTCACAGGTCGAGACAGCAGGTGCGGTAGAGAGGGAGAAAGAGAGAGGTAGGGAGGGAGAGGGTCGAAAACAGCAGGTAGACTGTGGACGGGGACAGCCAGGAGTTATAAAATCAGGTAGTCCTGAGACATAGTTCTAAGGCTCAGGTCCTGAGAGAGAGAAAGAGTTCGGGGGAAAATATACAACATTATAAAATCCATGTACACAAACAACAAGTGTTGACAGAAAACACACACAATTCCTTCCACAGGGCCGGGGGGTGAGACAGGGATGCAGCTTAAGCCCCACCCTCTTCAAAATATATATCAACAAATTAACGAGGGCACTAGAACAGTCTGCAGCACCCAGCCTCACCCTACTAGAATCTGAAGTCGAATGTCTACTGTTTGCTAATGATCTGGTGCTTCTGTCCCTAACCAAGGAGGGCCTACAGCAGCACCTAGATCTTCTTCACAGATTCTGTAAGACCTGGGTCCTGACAGTAAATCTCAGTAAGACTAAAATAATGGTGTTCCAAAAAAGGTCCAGTTGCCAGGACCACAAATACAAATTCCATCTACACACTGTTGCCCTAGAGCACACAAAAAACGATACATACCTCGGCCTAAACATCAACGCCACAGGTAACTTCCACAAAGCTGTGAACGATCTGAGGGGCAAGGCAAGAAGAGCCTTCTATGCCCTCAAAAAGAACACAAAATTCAACATACCAATTAGGATCTGGCTAAAAATACTTGAATCAGTTATAGAATCCATTGCCCCTTATGACTGAGGTCTGGGGTCCGCTCACCAACGAAGAATTCACAAAATGGGACAAACACCAAATTGTTTGTAAATTCTACAACCACCTAAAAGGAAACGATTCCTAAACCTTCCATAACAAAGCCATCACCTAAAGAGAAATTAACCTGGAGAAGATCCCCTAAGCAAGCTGGTCCTTGGGATTTGTTCACAAACACAAACAGAGCTAGTGTATATGCTATTGAGAAAGGCCGGCGAAGGCAGACCAGGCTCTCAAGAGAATACAGGCTATGTGCACACTGTCCATAAAATGAGGTGGAAACTGAGCTGCACTTCCTAACCTCCTGCCAAATATATGACCACATATATTTGACACATATTTCACAGACCCAAAAAGAATTTGAAAACAAATCCAATTTTGATAAACTCCTATATACAGTAGGTTATGTGAAATACCACAGAGTGCAATCACAGCAGCAAGATTTGTGACCTGTTGCCAAAAGAAAAGGGCAACCAGTAGAACAAACACCATTGTAAATATAACCTATATTTATGTTTATTTATTTTCCCTTTTGTACTTTAACTATTTGCACATCATTACACCATTGTGTATAGATAAATATGACATTTGAAATGTCTTTATTCTTTTGGAACTTCTGTGAGTGTAATGTTTACTGTACATTTTATTGTTTATTTCACTCCTATTTATTATCTATTTCACTTGCTTTGGCAATGTAAACATATGTTTAAAACTCCAATAAAGCCCCTTAAATTGAGAGAGAGCGAGATAGAGATGGAGAGTAATTAAGATCACACAGAACACCAAATAAGACAGGATCATTTTACTAGATAGGACAAACTGGCCCTAGCCCCCCAGCACATAGACTATTGCAGCGTAGATACTGGAGGCTGAGACAATACCCCCAGACAGGGCCAACCAGGCAGGATATAACCACACCCACTTTGCCAAAGCGCAGCCCCCACACCACTAGAGGGATATCAACAGACCACTAACTTACCCTTAGACAAGGCTGAGTATAGTCCACGAAGATCTCCTCCACCGCACGAGCCCAAGGGGGCGCCAAACCGGACAGGAAGATCACATCTGGTTTCCGAGCTGGTCATGGGTGCACCTCAGCCACGCTCAAGGTCCTAAACGATATCATAACCGCCCTTAATAAAAGACACTACTGTGCAGCCGTCTTCATCGACCTGGCCAAGCCTTTGACTCTGTCAATCACTGCATTCTTATCGGCAGACTCAATAGCCTTGGTTTCTCAAATGACTGCCTCGCCTGGTTCACCAACTATTTCTCAGATAGAGTTCAGTGTGTCAAATTGGAGGGCCTGTTGTCCTGACCTCTGGCAGTCTTTATGGGTGTGCCACAGGGTTCAATTCTCGGGCCGACTCTATTCTCTGTATATATCAATGATGTCGCTTTTGCTGCTGTTGACTCTCTGATCCACCTCTACGCAGACGACACCATTCTGTATACATCTTCATTGGACACTGTGTTAACAAACCTCCAAACGAGCTTCAACGCCATACAACACTCCTTCTGTGGCCTCCAACTGCTCTTAAATGCTAGTAAAACTAAATGCATGCTCTTCAACCGATCGCTGCCCGCAACTGTCTGCCTAACTAGCATCACTACTCTGGACGGGTCTGACTTAGAATATGTGGACACCTACAAATACCTAGGTGTATGGTTGGACTGTTCACTCTCCTTCCAGACACACATTAATCATCTCCAATCCCGATCCTTGACTTCGGAGATGTAATTTACAAAATAGCCTCTAACACTCTCCTCAACAAATTGGATGTAGTCTATCACAGTGCCATCCGTTTTGTCAACAAAGCCCCATATACAACCCACCACTGCGACCTATATGCTCTCGTTGGCTGGCCCACACTACATATTCTTCGCCAAACTCACTGGCTCCAAGTCATCTATAAGTCCTTGCTAGGTAAATCTCAGCCTTATCTTAGCTCACTGGTCACCATAGCAACACCCACCCGTAGCCTGCGCTCCTGCAGGTATATTTCACTGGTCACCCCCGAAGCCAACACATCCTTTGGCCGCCATTCCTTCCAGTTCTCTACTGCCAATGACTGGAACGAATTGCAAAAATGCTTGAAGCTGGAGACTTCAATCTCCCTCAATAACTTTAAGCATCAGCTGTCAGAGCTGCTTACCGATCACTGAACCTGAATATAGCCCATTTGTAAATAGCCCACCCTACTACCTCATCCCCATACTGTTATTTTTGCTCCTTCGCACCCCAGTATCTCTGCCCGCACCAAAGGCATTTTTGCACATCATCATCTGCACAATTATCACTCCAGTGTTAATGCTAAATTGTAACTATTTCGCCACTATGGCCTATTTATTGTCCTACCTCCCTAATCTAACTACATTTGACACATTGTATATAGATTTTCTATAGTGTCATTGTCTGTACGTTTGTTTATACTATGTGTAACTGTGTTGTTTTTAGTTTTTTACTGTCGCACTGCTTTGCTTTATCTTGGCCAGGTCGCAGTTGCAAATGAGAACTTACCTGGTTAAATAAAATTAATAAATAAAATCAGGTACTCAACCCACTCATGTCAAGTATAGCGAAAAAAGCCTGGCACAACATGACACACTCCTCCTAGGGACGGCATTGAAGTGAACTAGTAAGCCACTGACTCAGCCCCCGCCATAGGGTCAGAGAATCCCATTGGAGAGAGGGGAGCCATCCAGGCAGAGACAGCAAGGGGGATTCATCACTCCAGTGCCTTGCCATTCTCCTTCACACCCTTGGGCCAGACTACACTCAATAATAGGACCTACTTAAGAGATAAGTCTTCAGTAAAGACTTAAAGATCGAGACTAAGTCTGCATCTTGGTCTGGATAGGCAGACCATTCCATAAAAAGCTAGCTCTATAGGAGAAAGCCCTGCCTCCAGCGGTTTGCTTAGAAATTCTAGGGACAATAAGGAGCCCTGCATCTTGTGACCGTAGCATACAGCGGGTGAAATAAGTATTGAACACGTCACCATTTTTATGAATCTTGATCTTCAGTTCTTTCCATAGATTTTCAATGGGATTTAAGTCAGGTGATTGGCTGGGCAATTCTAGCAGCTTTATTTTCTTTCTTTGAAACCAATTGAGAGTTTCCTTGGCTGTGTGTTTGGGATCATTGTCTTGCTGAAATGTCCACCCTTGTTTCATCTTCATCATCCTGGTAGATGGCAGCAGATTTCTGTCAAGAATGTCTCCGTAAATTTGCCCATTCATCCTTCCTTCAATTATGTGAAGTTTGCCAGTACCATTTGCTGAAAAGCAGCCCCACACCATGATGTTCCCACCTCCAAACTCCACTGTTGGTATGGTGTTTTTAGGGTGATGTGCAGTGCCATTTCTCCTCCAAACATGGTGTGTATTATGACATCCAAACAGTTCAATTTTGCTCTCATCTGACCACACTATATTCTCCCAGTATTTCACTGGCTTTTCCAAATGTTGTGCAGCAAACTTTAAACGAGCTTCAACATGCTTTTTGTTCAGCAATGGAGTCTTGCGTGGTGAGTTTGCATACAGGCCATGGCGGTGGAGTGCATTACTTACTGTTTTCTTTGAGACAACAGTACCTGCTAATTGCAGGTCTTTTTGAAGCTCTCCACAAGTGGTCCTTGGCTCTTGGACAACTCTTCTGATTATTCTTTTCACTCCTCTGTCAGAAATCTTGCGAGGAGCACCTGGTCGAGGCAAATTTATGGTGAAATGATTGTCTTTCCACTTCCGTATTATGGCCCCAACAGTGCTCACTGGAACATTCAGAAGCTTAGAAATGCGCCTATAACCAATGCCATCATTATGTTTTGCAACAATTAGGTTGCGAAGGTCTTGAGACAGCTCTTTGCTTTTACCCATCATGAGATGTGTCTTGTGTGACACCTTGGCAATGAGACCTTTTTGTAGGCCATCAGTTGGGACTGAACCAGCAGATATTAATTTGCACTGACAGGGGGCTGGATTGCTTTTTAATTACTGATAGTTTTCAGCTGTTGTCTTGGCTTTCCATGCCTTTTTGCACCTCCCTTTCTTCATGTGTTCAATACTTTTTCCCTGTGTCATTTCACATTATTACACATAACTTAATTTCTGAACGTATTTGTTTCTTTGTATGTATGGATTACTTGGGTTGTTACCAACATCTGGTGAAAATGTCATGTCAATAGCACCTTTGGAAATATATTTACTGAGAAAAATGGTGACGCGTTCAATACTTATTTCACCCGCTGTATGTGTAGGTATGTACGTCACGACCAAATTAGAGAGATAGGTAGACGAAAGTCCCTGTAATGCATTGTAGGTTAGCGGTAAAACTTGAACTCAGCCCTAGCCTTAAAAGGAAGCCAGCACTGGAGTAATATGATATTATTTTTGGGTTCTAGTCAAGATTCGACCAGAGGTATTTAGCACTAACTGAAATGTATTTAGTGCTTTATCTGGGTAGCTGGAGAGTAGAGTATTACAGTAGTCTAATCTAGAAGAGACAAAAGCATGGATAAGATTTTCTGCATAATTTCTGGACAAAACGTTTCAGGATGGAGGATGAAAAAGATGGCCTTTAAATATTCTTGATATATTCATCAAAAGAGAGATCATGGTCCAGAGTAACGTCAAGGTCCTTCACAGTTTTATTTGATACGACTGTACAACCATCAAGATGAATTGTCAGATCAAACAGCAGATCTCTTTGTTTCTTGGGACCTAGAACTAGCATCTCTGTTTTGTCTGAGTTTAAAAATAAAACATTTGCCGCAATCCACTTCCTTATGTCTGAAACAGAGGCTTTCAGGGTAGGCAATTTTGGGACTTCACCATGTTTCATCGAAATGTACAGCTTTGTGTCATCCGCGTCGCAGTGAAAGAACCTTGAGGAACACCAAAACTTACAATTGATTTGTCAGAGGACAAATCATCCACAGTGCCGAACTGATATCTTTCTGACAGATAAGATCGAAACCAGGCAAGAACTTGTCCGTGTAGACCAATTAGGGTTTCCAATCTCTCCAAAAGAATGTAGTGATCGATGGTGTCAAAAGCGGCACTAAGGTCTAGGAGCACAAGCACAGATGCAGAGCCTTGATCTGACGCCATTAAAAGGTAATTTACCATCTTAACGATTGCAGTCTCAGTACTATGATGGGGTCTAAAACCTGACTGGAGCGTTTCATATACATTATTTGTCTTCAGGAAGGCTTTTTCTAAAATGTTTGAGAGAAATGGGAGATTCGATATATCGTTATTTTTATTTTCCGGCTCAAGGTTTGGCTTTTTCAGGAGAGGCTTTATTAGTGTTTGGTACACATCTGGAGCATATGGAGCCATTTATTATGTTCTATATAGGAGGGCCAAGCACAAGAAGTAGCTATTTCAGTAGTTTAGTTGGAATAGGGTCCAGTAGGCAGCTGGAAGGTTTAGAGGCTATGACTATTTTTATGAATGTTTTGAGTTTTTTAGAAAATACACAGAAAATACAAAGAGTCTGTAATTTTCTTTATAATGATCATGATCTTTTCATCTAAGAAGTTCATGAATTGATCACTGTTGAAGTGAAGACATCCTCACTTCAATGTGCTTTTTAGTTAGCTTTGCCACAGTATCAAAAATAAATGTTGGATTGTTTTTATTCTCCTCAATCATGTTGGAAAAGTAAGCTAATCAAGCATCAGTGAGGGCTCTTCTTTCCAAGCTAGTTGTCACGATCGGGTGTGTCCAGAGACCAAGGCGAAGGGTAGTGATAGTTCGACATCATTTTTATTTACATATACTATAACTCAGTCTGAACTATACAAAAGAAACAAACATTTATATATATGAATGACAGCGAACACACTTACTTGATGATGACTTTTAACAATGACCCACACACAGACAATCAGAGACAACGTCTCGCAGCTGTCTCTAATTGGGGATTCAACACAAAATGAAAACATAGATCTAGGCCTTCTAGATCTGTCAGGCTCTGACCCTGGCTATCTAGAGGAGCCAAAGAGCTCCCTATGGCCAGAGCCTGACAGTACCCCCCCTCTAAGGCGCGGACTCCCGACCGCGAAAAATACATATTAAAAAATTATTATAAAAAAAAATGACATGGGAGGGTTGGGGACACTTCACCTCGGTGGCGGTTGTGGCCCCGGTGAAGTGGACACTTTCCTCCCTGACGCAAGTCTGATGACCTGTCCTGGAATGGGACCTGGTCTGGCGAACGGCTCCGGCCATGGAGCGGGGCAGACGCCCAGACCCAGACTGGGCACCTGTGGAGCGGACTGCTCTGGCACTGGAGTGAAGCAGACGACCGGCCCCGGACTGGGCACCGGTGAAGCGGACTGCTCTGGCACTGGAGTGGAGCAGACTACCGACCCCGGACTGGGCACCGGTGGAGCGGACTGCTCTGGCACTGGAATGAAGCAGACTACCGGCCCCGGACTGGGCACCGGTGGAGCGGACTGCTCTGGCACTGGAGTGAAGCAGACTACCGGCCCCGGACTGGGCACCGGTGGAGCGGACTGCTCTGGCACTGGAGTGAAGCAGACGTCCGGCCCCGGACTGGGCACCGGTGGAGCGGACTGCTCTGGCACTGGAGTGAAGCAGATGTCCGGCCCCGGACTGGGCACCGGTGGAGAGGACTGCTCTGGCACTGGAGTGGAGCAGACGACCTTCGCTGTAGGTTCCGGGCTGCGGGCCTTAGCTGGAGTTTCCGGGTTGCTGACCTTCGCTGGAGGTTCTGGGCTGCGTACCTTCGCTGGATGTTCCGGGCTGCGGACCTTCGCTGGAGGTTCCGGGCTGCGGACCTTCGCTGGAGGCTCAGGGCTGCGGACCTTCGCTGTAGGCTCAGGGCTGCGGACCTTCGCTGTAGGCTCAGGGCTGTGGACCTTCGCAGGAGGGTCTGGGTTGCTGACCTTCGCTGGAGGGCTGCGACGATCTTCCTCTCTCCATCGCCAATCCCCTTCCTGTGAGGACTCCTCCGGGAGCTCCCACGAGTGAGGGAACAAAGGCACATAGTCATCAACTTCCTCCGACTCCTCTCCGTACCTCTGCTCCCATGGCTGTAGGGGCTCCGCCTGGATCCCCTACGAGTGCAGTGGCCGGGGCTCTTCCCCCTCGATCCCCGACCACACCCATAGCCCCCCCCCAAAAAAACAGTTTGGGAGTTCTTCTGGGCTCCCGGCTGGTCCTTCGCCTTTCTGGCCCGTCATCCCTTTCCTTGTCGATGGCACCGTTGCTCCGGACACCAGCTCTCTTCCGTCGAACACTGCTTGGTCTCGTTTTGGTGGGTCATTCTGTCACGATCGGGTGTGTCCAGAGACCAAGGTGAAGCGTAGTGATAGTTCGACATCATTTTTATTTACATATATTATAACTCAGTCTGAACTATACAAAAGAAACAAACATTTATATATGAATGACAGAGAACACACTTACTTGATGATTACTTTTAACAATGACCCACACAGAGGAGTGGGATATGGCAACTTAAATAGAATCCCCAATCAGAGACAACATCTTGCAGCTGTCTCTAATTGGGGATTCAACACAAAACGAAAACATAGATCTAGGCCTTCTAGATCTGTCAGGCTCTGACCCTGGCTATCTAGAGGAGCCAAAGAGCTCCCTATGGCCAGAGCCTGACACTAGTCTGAAGACTTCTAGTTTGGTGGAGAGCCATTTCCATTCCAATTTTCTGGAAGATTAGTTTAGGGCTCGTGTATTTTCTCTATACTAGGGAGCTAATTACTTGTGACAAATGTTTTTTTGTTTTTATAGGTGCGACTGTATCTATGGTATTACGCAAGGTTAAATGTATATCCTTGGTTAGGTGGTTAACTGATTTTTGTCCTCCGAGGGGGTCTGGAAGGACATCTAGGAATATTTGGGTTTGCCGATATTATCACAATCTCTTTCAATAATGACAGGAATGGAAGAAATCTTTAATCCATTGAGATTGTTAAAGCGAACACCGCCATATTTAGTTTTGCCTGACCTAGATCGAGGCACTGACATGTTCTCAATGGGAAAAGCTGAGCTGACTACACTCACTGTTCTAGTGGCAGCCTCCACTAAGCTGGCAGGCTGGCTAACAGCCTGGCCTGCACCCTATCTCATTGTGGAGCTACAGGAGTTAGAGCCCTGTCTATGTTGATTGATAAGATGAGAGCACCCCTCCAACTTGGATGGAGTCCATTACTCCTCAGCAGGCCAGGCTTGGTCCTGTTTGTGGAGGAAGTCCCAGAAATAGGGCCAGTAATCTACAAATTCTATCCTTTGGGAGGGGCAGAAAACAGTTTTCAACCAGCGATTGAGTTGTGCGAGTCTGCTGTATAGCTCATTACTCCCCCTAAATGGGAGGGGGCCAGAGACAATTACTCGATGCCAACACAGTTATGTTGCGCTTGGTGACCTCTGACTGTTCCATCCTAGCATCATTGGTGTCAACGTGGATAACAATATCCCTTTACCATCTTCACTCGCCAGTTTTAGCCACAGCCAGCACCATCTTCAGATAAGCCTTTACATCAGTAACCCTGCCCCCTGGTAAACAATGCATGAACGCTGGATGATGATTTTTAAGAGCCAATTTATGCTTGATCCGCAGAGGCCAAATTCAGCTTCATTCCACATCCTGTATAAACACAAACTCACTTCCTTGACAACTTCCTTCAAAACAGCTCTGCTCAATAGCTCTGCGCTGCTCCGCAAAGCGCAAGAAGTATGAATGCCCTGACTTCTTCAGAGGCACTATCACCGTAAATGCTGCACTGCCAACGCAGATTTCAGATTGACCATGCAGAGCCTTTAATGTTACTTAGCTTTTCTTCAGCCAGAGGAGGTCCTGCAGACCTAGGTCCAGATATAGCATCCGTAGTGAAAAAGTTTAATTAAAAAAGTAGTGTGAGGACAAAACTAAGTAATTGGTAAACGTGTTAAATAGTTATAAAGACTAAAAAGCGATAAGGTTTGGCAGGTAGCCAAAGAAGCAACAATGAGTACAGCAGTACGGAGACGTCTTGGAAGTGCATTGTGTCACCAGTCACCAAACACACTGAGTCAGCATTGACTGACACTCATTCACAAAAGGAAACATAAAAGGATGTGTGACAGTCATTCATTAACATAAACAGAGAAACATAAACACATTGTTTTGGTAAATAACACATACAATCTGTTTTGAAATCAAATTTCTACACATCTATTTCATAAACTGCAGTTGAAATATAAGTTAAAAGTTTTGTCTCTCTCATTCTTTTTCAGCAATCCATCATCTCTGCCACCGCCACACAGTGGATGTCAAGCCATTTCTCACAACTAACATAGTATTAGGACTACTATTGTTTAATTTGTTTATATCTCAGACAGTTGTTCTATACAAGGCATATACAAGGCATCACAGAAAGTAAGCCACATCATGTAATCCAATATGTACAGTTGGCCACATAATGAAACAATTTAGGTTGTATGATTAACTCAAAAGGGCAACAACAGAATTGATTTGGACAGTTTGTGGATTTAGGTAGGTTAGGGAACCTATTTAATGGAGATATTATACCAATAAACATTCTGATATTACCAGAATGTTACAATGTTGAGTGTCCCCAATGTTTTTAAAGCATCTGATATTATGACAGGTATGTAGGTACTATTCTGGAAATTCAACACAGGGACACTCAAAGTTATTATTAAATGAATCACTCTGTATTGTCAGCAAGCTGGAGAGGTCACAGTCAAACTTAAATGCATAAAGTACCGGTCTGAAGTGAGTTCTGCTAGGCTGTAACGTAACAAAATGTGGAAAAAGTCAAGGGGTCTGAATACTTTCCGAATGCACTGTATAGGAAGGACATTCCAAGATGTGGGAAGTGTGCAGGAGGGCATGGGACAGAGGATTGTGTAGTTTCGGTGGAAAAATTTGTATTTGTCAACTTTAAGGGTACCCATGTTGCTGGGAATCAGAAATGGCAATTTGAGGTGACCAGAGTCAGAGTAGTGCAGAAAGTGTTGTGTGGTGAGGCAGTGAAGAAAGTAGAGGTGGATGAGTCATGGGTGAGGGATCCTGAGATGAAAACCCCTCCATACATTTTCCCTGACACCCAAAACTACTCGTTATATTTTGAATGGTTAGCAGGACAGAAACGTTTTCTAATTCACACACGTATCAAGAGAACATCCCTGGTCATCTCTACTGCCTCTGATCTGGCGGACTCACTAAACACATGCTTTGTTTGTAAATTATGTCTGAGTGTTGGAGCGTGCCTCTGGCTATCCGTAAATAAAAAAAACATGAAAATGGTGCTGTTTGGTTTGCTTTATATAAGTAATTTAAAAAGATGTATACTTTTACTTTTGATACTTAAGTATATTTTAGAATTTACATTTACTTTTGATACTTAAGTATATTTAATACCAAATGCTTTTAGACTTTTACTCAAGTAGTATTTTACTGGGTGACTTTTACTTGAGTCAGTTTCTATTATGGTATCTTATGGTATCTTTTACTTTTACTTTTACTCAAGTATGAGAAATATCACTGGCTTCAAAAAGTCAAACAGTGGGCAGACGGAGGGGACCCAGGACAGAGACAATGAGCTGAACCAATTTTTTAACAGGTTCGATACTGGCCCTGTCCACCTCCCCTCCAGCTCCCCAGACCACACACCCTCACGGCTATCCCACCCCCACTTTGCTCACAGCACCTCTGCTGAGACAATCAGTGACCCCACCTCTGCCCCTGCCCCCCCTGGACTGATCCTCAACACCCCCCTTCCCCCCACCTCCCCACCTGGGCTGGCTTTCACCACCAACCAAGTGAAGAGAGAGCTGGAGAGACTACACCAGTGGAAAGCGGCGGGCCCTGATGGCATCAGCCCAAGGGTGCTGAGGGTCTGTGCTGACCAACTGTGTGGAATACTCCAGCGTCTTTTCAACCTTAGCCTGAGCCTAGAAAGGGTCCCTGTGCTGTGGAAAACATCCTGCCTCGTCCCAGTGCCCAAGAAGGCACACCCCACTGTCCTGAATGACTTCAGACCTGTAGCGCTAACATCCCACATCATGAAGACCCTGGAAAGGTTAGTCCTCGCTCACCTCAGACCCCTGGTGTGTTCATCAATGGACCCCCTGCAGTTTGCATACCAGCGCAAAATCGGGGTGGATGATGCAATCATCTACCTTCTGCAGAGGGCCTACTCTCACCTGGACAACGCAGGTTGCACTGTGAGGGTCATGTTTTTTGACTTCTCCAGTGCCTTCAATACCATTCAGCCCCTGCTACTGGGTGAGAAGATGAGGAGGATGAAAGTGGAAGCACCCTTAGTCTCCTGGGTCACGGACTACCTGACCGGTAGGCCACAATTTGTGCGACTACAGAGCTGTGTGTCAGAACGGGCTGTTAGCAACACAGGGGCCCCCCAGGGTACGGTCCTGTCCCCCTTCCTGTTCACCCTCTACACCTCAGACTTCAGATATAACTCTGAGACATGCCACCTACAGAAGTTCTCGGATGACTCTGCTATTGTAGGGTGCATCAGGGGTGGGCAGGAGGAGGAGTACAGGAGCACAATCAGTGACTTTGTGTTGTGGTGTGAGCAGAACCACCTTCAGCTCAACATCAGCAAAACTAAGGAGATGGTGGTGGACTTCAGGAGAACCAAGGCACAACTGACTGCAGTCCCTATAAAGGGGACGGATGTGGAAATGGTTGAGTCATACAAGTTCCTGGGTGTCCATATGGACAACAGACTGGAATGGGCTGGTAACACCGGGGCCCTGTACAAAAAGGGCCAGAGCCGACTCTACTTTCTGAGGAGGCTCAGGTCCTTCAACGTGTGCAGTAAACTACTGCATACCTTCTACCAGTCTGTGGTGGCCAGTGCCATCTTTTTTGCAGTGGTGTGCTGGGGAGCAAACATCAAAGCCGGTGATGCTTCTCGGGTAAATAAGCTGATCAGGAAGGCTAGCTCTGTCCTGGGGATGAGCCTTGACACTCTAGAGGAGGTGGTGGAGAGACGGATCCTGGCCAAACTGCTGGCCATCATGGACAACGTCACCCACCCTCTGCACACTATGGTTATGACGCAGAGGAGCACTTTCAGTCACAGACTGATCCCACCACGGTGTGCCAGAGAGCGCTACAGGAGGTCCTTCCTGCCGGCGGCTATGAGACTATATAATGCCTCACCGGGGTGCCGTGCCGTCGGCAACATAGATCTGGAACTGTTGGGGTGCTAGGACCTAGTTTAACAATTATGCATCCATCCGTGAGTAACTCTGGTCCGTCAGCACTCATCCACTCAGGACCTATTTATTCATACAGGTCTGTATATACATACTCATGTACAGTTGTTATATTATATCACATGCAATATTGTAAGTAATTATTGGACGTAGGCATTCACTCAGGAATGCATATTAGTATCCTGCCAGTTGCACCTTTTCTCATTGCTTTTAGTATATCGAATGTGCAATAAGTGCAGTTGTCTGTAATTAAACCCTGCGCACTAAGGACTGTATTTTAAGGGAATTACTATTATTACCCCAAATGATATCATACACACATTTAGCTATTAAAGTATCTCTTCCTGTCATTTACCTGTACAGTTTGTGTAAACATGCAAGTATTCACTTATCTGTAAATATAACTGTATACCTAACTGTACAGCTAATTTAACTAATTTAACCATGCAAAATGTTCACTTACCTGTTAATTTACCCAGTCTGTCTATTAAGTAAACTATTATTACCCTCGCTCATATCATACGCATTTTTAGCTACTGAAGTATTTCTCTACCATCGACCTGTATAGTATAGTTAACCATCCAACATCCACCAATGTATAGTGTACATATTCAGCCAACCACTCATACTATGCAATGTCCTTTTATAGCTTTTTTTTTTTGCACTCCAGATATCTTGTATTTCTATACTTTTTCATACTGCCGCTCTATGTATCATGTACCGTGTATCTGTCTTTTGTGTACTTTTCGTTGTGGCATTTTGCACCTGCCCTGTGTTTTGTTGTAGCTGCTTGACAATGAAATTTCCCCCCCGGGGGATCAATAAAGTATCTATCTATCTATCTATCTATCTATCTATCTATCTATCTATCTATCTATCTATCTATCTATCTATCTATCTATCTATCTATCTATCTATCTATCTATCTATCTATGACAGTAGGGTACTTTTTCCATCACTGCCTACAAGTGATATATGCTTCAGTAAGGTTGGCTTCCTAGCGTTCATATTAATGGTTATCAACTGTACCTCAGGAATGGAACGAAAATCATTGAACATAGATGTTGTGATGGCAGGTTTATAAGATTTTACTTCAGAAGAGTTATAGGATGTGTTGAGTGGTGTTGTCTCATCCACCCAGGCCATTGACATTGTGCAGGAACAGATAGGGTAAAAGTAGTGAAATTGGGTAATGAGTTTTTTTTTCTCTATATCTTTTCCCCTTTTGTTTCAAAAAGTATAATGGATTTATACTATAGTCCCGTTGGGGGCTTTAATGCAACATGTTGGATTTCAACCGCCGATAAACCTCACCAAAGAAGAAGAAGCAGTCAGCCGTAAGACGTACCAGTTCTTACCGGAAGTTAAAAAGTACACAACAAAGATGGCGGCGTCCGGCGAGACAACGTTGAGAAAACCACACGTGGGGAAAAAGAGAAAGGTAAAGTTGTACATTTAACATAACACGTTTACAAACAGTTTACTTACACCTGATGTATATATATATATATTCTACTCTCTGTCCTACAACACTGATTAAAGGCTACACACTGATTGTAGCCCTGATCCCTATCCAATTTTCTCAACGCTTTCAGTAACGTTAACTGTTACACTGCTAATTATTCAGTGACTGCAGCAGTTTCTCGAAACTCGTTGCTTGCTAGCCAGTTTGTTGATATGTTTTCTATTTTCATTTGTTTGGGATATAAAGTATACTACTAATTTTAGCTAGCTACTGTGTCTTCTTGAGGGCTAACGTTAGTAACGTACCGTAAACATCGATGCCGCGACTGTCTTACTGCCACTGAAACTGGTTAAAAGGCATCTGAAAAAGTTAATTATTTGTAACATGTTAAGGTTTTTGGTAATATTTATAATGGATATCATGCAAAAACCCAGCCTGCTCCAATTAATGTGTTGATTGATATGTTTGTTCTGCAATCAGCTTCCAAAGAGATACTGGGAGGTCACAGAGGAAGACGGGAAGAATGACGGAAAGAAACAGAAAGAAGGTGACAACAACGAACAGACTGCGCAACAGAAGAAGACTGGGACAAAGGAACGAGGAAAGAGAGGTTTAGCAGGAGACCATGTCATATCAGGGGTATGTGGCCAGTCAATCTGCAGCACTGAACATTCTTGAAATGTGTTTCACCTTATCCTTTTAAGAATGCATTTTACATTAATGTTTAATTAAATCCCACAGAAATCAGATCCATTCCCAGGCTCAGCACCTGTCCCTGAAGAGAAGTTGAAAAAGTTCAAGAGAGGAGAGAAGGGAGAACTGGTGAGACATGTTTGAATACACATTCACCAAGATAGTCTGCCAGAATAATTACAGAATTGTGAAAATATACCATTGTTTTGTACATGTACTGTAGCTTTAGTAAGTTGTAAGGTTTTCTCCCATCCCTCTCTCCCCAGCCCCCTCGGCCACAGTACAAGCTCAGAGATGTGGTCGTTCGTTCAGAGGCTGCCTCAGACCTGGCCCAGAAGCAGAATGCACGATATGACCTTATGCTCCCAGAGGATGCTGGGTAATGTCCATACATTTGCAGGGCCAAGTTTAGTAGACAAAAATAGCTGTCCTGCCATTGTCTCTGTGTAACTGTCTGTTTCTCTCTGGTCTTAGGTTCCTGGAGGGAGATGAGGATGAGGACACATGCACCATCTCACAGGATGACATTGCTGATGCTGTGGATATTACCGCCGGGGCAAAGGTGAGATACTGAAGGGACAATAGCTAGGTTTCCATCCAATTGGTGACAGATTTTCATGCAAATATTCAAAATTTCCCACCAGTAAACTGACATGTTGGGGATAAAAATCTGTGGACGATGATGTAGTGCACACAAAATTTACTTTTTCGCTTAAGTTTTAATGTACTGAATAAAAGTCTACAAACAATGGATCTCTCTGGGAGTGGTGGTAACATTACGTTTAGAGAGGCAGGCCGGTAACTGGAGGGTTGCCGGAGGAAATCTGTTGGGAATGAGCCGTCAGCCGCAGGGTTACCGTCTTCAGTATCCCTGTATACTACCTAGCACCATTGAGCTAGGCACTTTACCCTTAAGTGCCCCAGAGACGTTTACGCCTAAGTGCTCCAGAGGCGCTGCTCTGCCACAGCCCCTGTGCTGCTCCCAGCCTGTGATGTGTGTTTGTGTTGTGTGTCAGGTAGGGTACTGTGACTGCAAAAATAAAGAATTTCTATGCAAATGTCCAAATAAATAAAGTATTATTGTTGTCTAACTCTGTCACTCTCTCTCCCTCCACAGTATTTTAATCTGACCCTGTCTCAGTTTGGGCCTTACCGACTTGATTACAGCAAGACTGGGCGGTCAGTTTCACGTTCTGTTTGTGTTGAGTGTGTTCTGTGCAAGCAGGCCAGATATTCTGTTTGTGCTTTTATTGTTAGACCTGGATTTGCTGGGTAAATTCATTGTGATTGTGTGTTTTGGTCCTGAGAAGAAGTCTGATGTTTTGTATGTGTGTGTTCCCTCTTTTCCAGCCACCTGCTGCTTGGTGGCAGGAGAGGTCATGTGACCTGCCTGAACTGGCAGTCCAAAAAACTGATGTGTGAGATGAATGTGATGGAGACAGTCAATGACGTAAAGTGAGTACAAACACACTTACATTCACACACACTCATTTACATTGAGTTTTAGGCATCATTTCCTCTCCTCCCATTGAATCATCCTAATCTGTACTTTTCTGTGTCCACTAGGTGGCTTCACAGTGAGGCCTTGTTTGCAGTGGCTCAGAAGAAGTGGCTGTATATCTATGACAACAAGGGCATCGAGCTCCACTGCATCCGCAAGTTCAATGATGTTCTCCGCATGCAGTTTCTCCCCTACCACTTCCTGCTGGCCACAGCCGTGTGTTAACTTATACTAATGTTGTAATATGTGTGTTTGTGTCAGATATGTCAGGGGAATCAATTGTGTATTGAGTGAAATGTGAATCAAGATTTAGGCAAGCTCTGGGGGTTACACAACTTTTCAGGTTACTTGTCTCAGGTTACTTGTCTCAGGTTACTCAACACAACGGGGGAGTGTAGTCCAGTGAACCACCACCAATACTCACCTGTGAGCTCCTCCTGCTACCCCTCCTCCTCCAGAGTGCCACAGGCTTCCTGCAGTACCTGGACGTGTCGGTAGGTAAGGAGGTGGCGGCCATCTGCACTAAGGCTGGACGGCTGGACGTGATGGCCCATAACCCCCACAACGCCGTCATCCATCTGGGCCACTCCAACGGCACCGTCACCCTCTGGACTCCAAACCAGAAAGAGCCGCTCGTCAAGATGCTCTGCCACCAGGGAGGCGTGCGCTCTGTCGCCGTCGACAAGACTGGCACGTGAGTCCCAGACAAAAACATAATATAGTTCTGGTTTCGTTATATGGGTGGTTTTGGTCTCTCAGCCATTTTAAAGGTGGTTATGTTATGCAATGTAGCTGTTGTATTCCATATGATATCCACATTTGGGTCAGTGTTTTGTGATTTGTCTTTGCTAGTGTACTTCCCTATAATGTCCATCAGAAGGCTCTCCTGTAACACTATTCTGTCTGTGCAGGTACATGGTGACCTCTGGCATGGACAAGAAGCTGAAGGTGTATGACATCAGATCCTACCGGCCCCTGCAGTCCTACTTCCTGCCTGCGGGAGCTTCCTGTCTGTCTCTAAGTCAGAGGGGCCTGCTGTCCGCCGCCACGGGAGACATAGTCCAGGTCATATATTGTAGTCATACATGCTGTTTATAATTTTGCTTATTTTTGTGCCATGCCTTTTTGTATTTTCCTGTGGTCTTCAAGATGAAGTTGACAATGTTTCCTGACACTGCTAATCCATAGTTCCATTCTACCATCAAGCCATGGTAACGCCTCAGAACTATATTGACCTATATGGTCCACTGAATCTAGAACCAAGCATACTAATGGAATTGACATAACTGGAACCGGAACCCAAATACTCATTAAGAGTGAGAGAATGGATTGCTCTGGGGCAGCAAAATGGCGCCCAGCTCTAACGCTGTCCAAACTCTGTAATTTTCTTGACCCGGTTTTAATATAATTTTTTTTGCAGTATTCGTTAAAGGAAAAATCCACCAAAAACCACTCATTCCTTTAATTTACAGTGTTAAATAACTACATGAGAACAATAATTTGTGAACAATGTTTAATTTTGTTGTTATAATAAGGTTGTTAGTAACATGGAAAATCATTGTGGAAATCTGCAGCTCAAGTGGAAATCTGCTGCTCAAACGTAGCACAACAATACCGAAGGCAATGTCAGCATGTGACATAGCTAGTTATCAAGGAGTGGATGGGAGTCTATTGGGCGCCAGCTCAAAAACCCAACATTAGCACGAATTTCGTCAACACAAAGTATATATATTTTTTTTTATTTGATTTATTTAACCTTTTATTTAACTATGCAAGTCAGTTAAGAACAAATTCTTATTTACAATGACGGCCTTACAACTTTTTTCCGTAATTTGAGATAATGAACTTATCTGTAGTATCGTATAGCTTTGGAAGCGTGACATTACGTACTTTCGTGGGAAATAGGAAAGTTTCTCAACATATACACTGGACTAGAGGCAGACAAATAGGAAACGTGCTAGACCTTCCATTAAATGACATTTCTCGAGGAAGGAATGTCGCAAAAAATATGATCAATGGCTCATTTGAAAGAAGACATCCTCCCAAGCTATGACATCGGCCAGTATTGAAATCTTACATTTATAATAGACGTTTTCGCAATGTAAACATCGTTTTCCTAACTTCCAGTTTAGTGAGAGCAACTTTATCACAGTGCTACGTCATACAGGACAGATTTCTGCCTGCTTGAACGCCAATAACTCAGATACACATGAAAACATAGAACGTCACTCAGAGATGCACAAAAACAATATAACATACAAAATGGGTGAACCTTTCCTTTAATGGGGGAGTCTGAGTGTTCCTCTGTTGAAACCTCTGTGGTCATGTTTAAACCTCTGTGGTCATGTTTAAACCTCTGTGGTCATGTTGAAACCTCTGTGGTCATGTTGTCTTCTTGTCTGTGTGTAGGTGTACCGAGATGTGTGGGGCACTCCAGTGACCAAGCCCTACATGGCCCACAGGGCAAAGGGCTCAGTGTGGGGTCTGCACTTCTGCCCCTTTGAGGATGTCCTAGGGGTAGGCCATGGAGAGGGCTTCACTAGCATGGTCGTACCAGGTCAGAATTAAATTCTGATTCAAATTCAATCCATATTCTCCTTCCTGTGTGGCATGTCCAATTGATCTAAATTCTGATTGACCCCAACCCTGGTGTACAGTGTCTTTAACTACATGCTCTCCCTCCACCATTAGGTGCTGGCGAGCCCAACTTTGACGGCCTGGATGCCAACCCGTACCGCAGTGCCAAGCAGAGGCAGGAGTGGGAGGTCAAAGCCCTGCTAGAGAAGATCCAGCCAGAGCTGATTGGCCTGGACCCCAGCCAGCTCAGCCAGGTGGACCACTCCACCTGGGAACAGAGACATGAGGACAGGGTCCAAGTACTGGTTAGTACCCCCAAGGGATGGAAACAGTTTATCAGAGGGATTTTGCATATTGAGAATTAAATGGTGACAAATCTGAACTTTTGCATAAATAATGCTTTGCTGTGGTCAGACTGAATGTTGTGTGTGTGGTTTGGTTTCAGGGCTTTGACCCGCTGGCCAAGGAGAAGTTCACGCCAAGGTTAAAGACCAAAGGTCGGAGTTCAAGTGGAAAAGTTGAAAAGCGCAAGAAGCAAGTGGCACATGAGGACCTGAGGGTAAGTTCTATTACTACTCAGATTCCATGCAATTATGTCTTAATTATTTAATCTTTGGATATTTTACTAATTATGTGCATCTCCCTTGGTCTTCATTCTGCTTCCTACCCGCTCTTGGCGGCTTTCCTCTACTCAGGACGTGATCCGGCAAACAGTGGAAGACAGGATGAAGATAGATAAAGAGAGGAAGGAGAAAGAAAAGAAAGAGGCGGCAGCAGCTGGTCAGAAGTCTGCTCTGGACAGATTCAGGAAGTAAGACAGAGGGACCAGTGTGTGTGTGTGTAGACGCCCCTGCGGCCCTCTGTGGGAATGAGCGTTGACCTTTCAGATAAAGGGCACATTCTGAGTATGGGACACGTTCCTCCAAAGCCCAGCCAGCAGGCTCCAACAGCCACTGCAGACACACAGAACATGCAGGCTCCAACAGAACATGCTGAGCAAACTGTATGAGATGACTTGGAACTGCATCATTATCGGTGACCTGAGCTCATTCTGTGTGACATTTATAAACTTTCAGTGTATTTCAAATCCAAATCAAATTTTATTGGTCACATACATATTTAGCAGATGTTATTGTTGGTGTAGCGAAATGCTGTCAGTGTATTTGTCTATTCTAAGTCAGTTGGATGGCAGATTTTCCCTTAAGTATAATGACCTTCATTCTCTATTGTGACCATTATGATGGGTGTTTTCAGCACAGTTTAATACTGTTACTTGTCAAACATTGTATATAAAAAAACATTTGTTAACATAACAAGTATTTGTGGCGTACTGATCAGTCTTTTTCCATCAGTGGCAAAAGATTCCACATTCTACCTCTACAATAATGTTTCAATTAACTTTAATGTAATGCTACAGACGTAGAAGTCAAAAGTAGGATGAAATGTCCTCTATCCCTGTTGCTCTCGTTCGGTCTGCTGGAAAGCAAAAACCAACCAACATTGTCTACACCACTACAACTTGATAGCATGTCATATCAGTGCGGCATACTAGCATACCTTTACCAATATACTTTTTTAGAAACCACTTGACCAAATGCATACTTATCAATAATATTGTATTTAGATTATTCCACGGTCTTTGAGAACAATGGAATAAAATGTTCTGATGTGAACATGAACATTTCTATTAGTCCTTGATGGTTTTTATTTTTAACTTTTCCACGGCAACTTTCTCATACGGGTTTACTAAAGTGTGTGTGTGTGTGTGTGTGTGTGTGTGTGTGTCTAAAAAAAATAAAACACTTTGGAGGCCAGTGAGGCTGAGAATGCAGCATTGGAGGCCAGTGTGACAGCCGGTGAGAGCCAGGTGGAAGAACACAGACAAACCACAAGTGGCATTCTCTGCTGGCTTGGGTGACAGCATTGTAAGCCCCTTCAACATTGAGAGATCACTGGTCTGCAGCAGAGTCTTCACCAACATAGGCATAGCCTATAAACCAACTACCGGTAACCGGAGTCTAATACCTCATATTCACCGCCTGAGATTAGCATACTTCTGGTGTAATAGGTGAGGTTGTATAAGAATGACCCGTCAATGATTTGGAATGGATCAACCACAATGGGAGTAATGAGTTCGTCTAATGCCATGCCTCTGGAGCTGGAGAATGGGGATGTGGTCTATCTGTCTCGCTGAAGGCCAGGGGCTCACTGATAATCAAGACCCACAGCACCTTTACTGGCTTCTTACTTCTCCCTATGTGCAGTGATGTAAAGTACTTAGGGTAAAAATACTTTAAAGTACTACTTAAGTAGTTTTTTGGGGTATATGTACTTTATTATTTATATTTTCGACTACTTTTACCTATATTTTTGACTACTTTTACTTCACTACATTCCTAAAGAAAATAATTAACTTTTTACTCCATACATTTCCCTGACACCCAAAAGTATTTGTTACATTTTGAATGCTTATAGTCAAATTCACGCACTTATCAAGAGAACATCCCTGATCATCTACTGCCTCTGATCTGGTGGACTCACTAAACACAAATAATTAGTTTGTAAATTATGTCTGAGTGTTGGAGTGTGCCCCTGACTATCTGTAACTTAAAAAACAAGAAAATGGTTTGCTTAATATAAGGAATTTGAAATTATTTGTACTTTTACTTTTGATACTTAAGTATATTTGAGCAATTACATTTACTTTTGATACTTCAGTATATTTAAAACCAAATACTTTTAGACTTACTCAAGTAGTATTTTACTGAGTGACTTTCACTATTACTTGAGTAATTTTTTACACTACCTCTGAATAATACAACTGCAACAGAATTAAGCATGAAATGTCTTTGGGTTTTTGTCAATTTCTCAGCAGACTGGTAACAAGTGTGGTTTACCTCACGCAATAATGTTTTAAGCAATGCTCATTGACATTGGTTGATTAATTGCATGTAGATGTCAAAGCCTGCTTTCCAGTTGACCAATCTAATGGGGCAAAGTCAACTGTTAAGGATTGTGAGAAGGTGTGTGTGAGAGAGAGAGAGAGTTGAGGAAGTAGTTTAATAGGAGGGAGTGACTGTTTGTTATTGCAGTTCCAAAGATATTCAGTTTGAGAAAGGGTATGATTGAATGCTTTATTAGTGATCAATCCAATCTTGCACACACATTTTCAAAGTACATTCACACATCCTTCATACTAATACATCTTCCCAGAATACAGTACTCAATATTTATTCTAGATGAGGGAGGAAGAAGAACATACATGTCTACCCAGATCTGTCTTTGTTGAAACAATGCAATTTACAATGTTTCAGTTAGCTTCTGAACACGTTAATATTGCAGAGGTTATTGGAAACACTCCCCAATAATACATCTGGAAAATACATCTAAGAGATGTCCCTTTGTCTACAACATAAACTCATAAATAATTTTGTAAACTGCATTTGAATTTGTATTGGATCTCCTCGGCTGCGTTTACACAGGCAGCCCAATTCTGATATTTTTTTTTCACTAATTGTTTTTTTTACTAATCAGATCAGCTCTGAAAAAGATCTGACGTGAAAAGATCTTGTAACTTTGGTCAAAAGACCAATTACTGGAAAAAATATCAGAATTAGGCTGCCTGTGTAAAAATAGCCCTCTTGACTACAGAAAAGCCCTCTGCAGAAGTGGACTGAATCCCTCTCTGGGTCAGACAAATCATTACCCTCCAAGCCCAGAAAATTCGATGCATGTTCTTCATTCACACTCTACTTGCTAAACATTACAGTTACACAAGTTAATGGAGTGGGGATATAAATACTGCATATTTATGTTTATGTGTTTGTGTGTGTGTGTGTGTGTGTTTGCCTATGGCAGCCTATCTCTTCTGGTCTCCTTCATGTCTAGAGTGCTGCTGACTGACCGTAGCGGTTGAACCACCAGGGAAGACGGGCTGACTGTGTGCTGCAGTGCTTATCAGCGTCCTCCCTTTGCCTGTTTCTTCCTTTGTTCCTACTTTTGTTCCTTCCTTCAAGTTTATCTACAGATCTGCAGATGAAAGCAAATCATCTATTCAGAATTCAGTGCAGATGAAGGACAGGAGTCGAGGAGAGAAAACAAGGAGAGGAAACCACTTCAGAATATTGAGGTGCATCCCAAGTCGTCTCTGGTCTACCCAAGCCTACATCTTTATCTGTCTGCTATCTCTGCACTATTATTAACATTTATGTCTCATATCTTGTTATGGTTGACATTTCAGCTGAATACATAATTGAGAAAACGTGTGGTACTACTGGAGTGATCTGGAGTGTGTGGGGGGTTTGGGGAAGAGAGAAACTATCATTTATATTTTTCCCATATTATTAAAGTGGAAGCACGAGTTAGTTGCATTTTGGCGACTTCAGGCATCTTTAGTGGTCATTTTTTACAACTGAGGTGAAAGCAGCTTGAGTCTAGTTAGGCAGTTAGTAATCTTACATAGTATATAGGCTCTCTCCAGTATAGCTACTAAGTCATTTTGCAGCTTGTTTCATTCTTACAGTATACTGATTACTGTATGCTTGTCTTGAAATGCGCAATCATTAGTAGAACGTTAGTTCCATTATGCATTGATAACATTACTCTTACACTAATGGCAAATATCCTGAAGGTTATGCGTTTCCTGGTCAGAAATATTTACATATCTACAAAATATGTGGCTGTGTGTGTTCTAACAGTCTTAAATATATATTCACACTAATTACCTTCAACTACTGATTCATTTCCTTTCAAATTTGACAAAATGCCAGCATTATAATATAACATAAAACACATTTGAATATTCCAAAAAAGCTATAAAAATAAAAGCCAGTTTTCATAGTGCACAGTGATTCCTTATAATAGCCAATGAAATAGAGCGCTTGTGCTATTCACAGTATTGAAATCCTGGCAGAGGCACAGCCCCCAAAACACAATAGTTTCCTATACATGAGGGCAATACCCCCCTCACAGCCCCTGCTCCACCCCCAGAAAGGTCCCCAGCATGGCCCGGACTTTACAGACCCCCAGGGAGGCGCGCAGGCCCAGCCAGGAGCAGGGGGGAGGGGAGTGGATGTCAGCCCAAAACCGGAGCATCTCTCTGGGGGAGATGTGGTGGATGGACACCATGGCCTGGTAGCAGCAACGCCCGTAGGGCATTGCGGGCCCGCCAGAGAACAGCGGGCAGTGGGAGGGCACCACTCCAGCCGCACGGGCACACAGACCCACAAACACGTCCTCAGGTGGCAGAGGGGTGGGCAGAGGTGAGGCAGCAGCCGTTAGGGAGATCTTGAGCAGGGCGGAGCGAGAGAGGATGTAGGCAGTGCCGCTGCAGTAGTCAGGGAAGACAGAGGCAGGGTACGCCCCTCTAGGGAGGTAGTGCTTACTGTCTGGGTCTCGGTCTGGAGCCACGTGGAGGTGGACTCGGCCAAGGTACAGGTCCCCATGCTCGTAGGAGTTGGTCACTGTGCTCCTGTTGAGGTAGCGCAGCAGGGCTCCGGGGTTGAACAAGACGTCATCGTCCACCTTGGCCAGGAAGTGGGCCTGGGGGCAGAAGCGTCGGGCCCAGCTCATCATGGAGATGGTCTTCAGGGTCAGGTTGGAGTAGGAGTCCCAGAAGCGCCCTTGGATCAGGTCCCCTCGTTCCCGGGCCTCCTCTATCAGCAGCTTGGCTAGGCCGGGGTCAGAGGCCACCCCGACCATGAACAAGGTCATGACCCTATGACCCCTGACCTCCACCTCCCCACCCCACGTGTCTCGGATGGCCTGGCGGGCCCTCTGATTGGCTGGGGCGGATGTCACCATGGCGATGAGGTAGGGCTTGGCACGCTGGCAGACGAGAGGGCTGGGCATAAGGAGGTACTCCTCAGGTCTGGTTGGGGGGACACTCTGTGGGGGTATGACCCCCCCCTGCGCCTCTACCATTGTGTTCATGTTCATGGAGGTGGCCCATGACTCAATGGAGTCCACGAAGAGCAGAGCTAGCAGGGCAGCACTGACTATCAGCACACAGAGAGCAGGCACCACCCCGAACCGCCCCCCCCGCTTCCCAAAGCGGGGCTTACACACCCACAGCCCCCGCCCCACCATGACCTCCACACTGCAGCACTCAGGCAGCTCCACAACTCAACCCTTCTCTCTTTATCCTCCGGTTTTCTTTCACTCCAGATCTATAACTCTATAATTCTCCTCTTTCCTTGTTTTACTTCCTAGCTGTCTCTTGTATATCTTTCTCCACCCTCAGTTGGCTGGCGAGCGGATAACTCTCCAGGTTGTTGGTGGGTGTTCCTGGGATGCTGTCAATGCAGGTGGCGTGAGTGGTCCATTCAGTGCTGCATCACTGTATCCAGAGCGGGACCGAGAAGCAAATAGAATCGGGTTAACACACACACACACACATATTGCATGGAGCTGTCAACGGCTTTATTTCCCACAACACTTTGCATGCTCAAAGCGTTGTCGTTATTCTCCGAGCAAATGAAAACAAAAGAGAGTAAGTATTTCCTCAGGGAGGCCCCTGGCAAAGTTTCTGAATGAGCGGTATGCTTTGTCACCCCGACCGATTCTTTAAAAAATAAGATGTGTTGCAGTTTATTCCTGCTATATCAATAGCCTGATCATAAATATCACACTAACAGTCTGCAGTCTGTTAATGATCAACCTAATTTTAAAAACCACCCAACCATGTATATGGAAAACAATCAAACGTAGACTACAGAACTCCCCCTCTGTATAAAAATATAGTTTAACAGTATACCATGATTTGGTACTGATAGGCTACTAGATACTAGCCTACAGTTGTCATGCGCGTTTTGGCACCACGAGCCTTACGCACGCAACATAAAAATATACTGCATTTATTTGACTGTTTTAAAATGTAAATATTAAGTTAGTATGATTCAAGACAGCCCAATCCTGCTCTTATATTAGGCTACAAAGCAAATGAGACATCGGATGCCTATTGCTTATTATCGTTCTGTAGCAATCAACTGTAGGCTACAGCGAATGTGGGACTTTGAAAAGCGCTATATAAATATATGTATTCTTGTATCATTATTATAAAAAATACTGCCCACTCTATAAAATACAAATAATATCAAACCTTGAATCCAATGAAGACGACTGTGTCAACACATCCTGTCCATGGTTCCGTTATCATCGGCAATCCTGTGTGGCTTCAAATTTTACCCATACATAATGCAGTAACAATGTCGTCGCATCCGGATGCAGGCTGTACCAGGCACTTAACATTGAAGACAGACTGATAAGGTCACTTCATGCAAATGTGCGTATTCCAGATATACTTCTTGTGGTCGTGCGTGTCTCTTTTTAATGTAGGACTATTCGTAGGCTATGGGCTTAGTTGAGAAGATATTAGAAGAACATAGATTTAGAATATATTATTGCTTTTGTCAATTATTCTGTTCTTGATAATTGTATGACATCTTGTGGGCATGTTTGGAAATCTTGTCAAGTATATTTTACCCTTCTCAGCGTTATCACAGTAAGCGTTATGCTAGAATACTTGTATGCTTATAATTATTGCTTTTTGATGATCATCAGATGCTCAACATATATATTACTTGAGATTATGTTTGATCATAATGTATCCTATATTTCTTCATGAGCCCTTCTACAGCGTTTCCCAAACTTGGTCCTCGGCACATCAAGAGGTGCACGTTTTGATTTTTGCGCTAACACTACAAAGCAGATTCAAATGATCAAAGCTTGATAATTAGTTGATTATGTGAATCAGCTGTGCAGTGCTTGGGCAAAAAACAAAATGTGCACCCCTTGTGTGCCCGAGGACCGGTTTTGGGAAAACCTGCCCTACTACATTTTAGTACTAATCAGTGGGATTTGAATGGGATAACTATTTTATCTACATTGATGAAGTTACAATACAGGAAAAGGATGTAGTACTACAAGAACCAGAACCCTGCCTAACCTAAGTACAGAGTGTAAACTGGATCTCTTTCCTCCATTGTAGAAGCCTATAAGACTGTCCCACGTTAGCTACTCCATGCTGTCCTAGTTTAGCTAGCTATGATTGGTAAAGCAGAAGAAAAATACTGAATTACAAAATTGAAACATAATATTGGCAACTTTTTTATGTATTTTGATGCACCAGTACATAGTATTCACATTTACATCACAATTTAGCACAGTGCATTATTTATGACAGTTTTATAACCTTTACATCAAAACAAAAAAAGCTATGTCACTGATCTTCCTGTGTCCTTCACAGGGTGAGCTTCCTGTTTGAAGCTTGCTCTACCCTACTCTTGAGCGGCTAGATGTTCTTTACCATTCAGCCATCAGATTTGCCACCAATGCTCCTTATAGGACACATCACTGCACTCTATACTCCTCTGTAAACTGGTCATCTCTGTATACCCATCACAAGACCCATTGGTTGATGCTTATTTATAAAACCCTCTTAGGCCTCACTCCCCCCTATCTGAGATATCTACTGCAGCCCTCATCCTCCACATACAACACACGTTCTACCAGTCACATTCTGTTAAAGGTCCCCAAAGCACACACATCCCTGGGTCGCTCGTCTTTTCAGTTCGCTGCAGCTAGCAACTGGAACGAGCTGCAACAAACACTCAAACTGGACAGTTTTATCTCAATCTTTTAATTCAAAGACTCAATCATGGACACTCTTACTAACAGTTGCGGCTGTTTTGTGTGATGTATTGTTGTCTCTACCTTCTTGCCCTTTGTGCTGTCGTCTGTGCCCAATAATGTTTGTACCCTGTTTTGTACTGCTACCATGTTGTGTTGCTGCAATGTTGTGTTGCTACCATGTTGTTGTTATGTTGTGTTGCTACCATGCTGTGTTGTCATGTGTTGCTGCCATGCTATGTTGTTGTCTTAGGTCTCTCTATATAGTGTTGTGTTGTCTCTCTTGTGGTGATGTGTGTTTGCCCTATATTTTTATTTAATTTATTTATATTTTTAATCACAGCCCCCATCCACAGATGCCTTTTGCCTTTTGGTAGGCTGTTATTGTAAATAAGAATTTGTTCTTAACTGACTTGCCTAGTTAAATAAAGGTTAAATAAATACAAAAATAAATACTCTATGATGTCACACCAATGAAGTGATGTGATTTTGATCATGTGGTTTCTCTGCAAGGGCTTAGTAACAATAGTTTAGATTTCATCTTGTCAGACCAATAAATAAACGCCTCAGGATTCAAAGATGTATTTGAAATGTGCATTTAAATTACTTCTGAGTATTTTGTATTTTGTATTATACTGGGCTGAAATACACTCCAATTTCTATTGCAACAAGATACTTTCGAGAGCTGTAATTTGTATTATCAAAATACTTATATATATTTTTGTGGCCCCCTTTCACCCTGCATTGGTATCAGAAGTCTGATGGCATTATGGTGTTGTAAGAATGTCTGCTGAATAAACAAAACATACATTTGAATGTAAAAATGAACAATTGCAAAGCATGCTGAGTATTACTCTAATAAGCTCCACCCCGAAAGAAGGTTTTTTTCTAAAAGGAAAACATGTATTTTATATGTCCCACTCTAACTGAATTCACCCTATGTGCAATTATTAGGCTTATTACAGTCAGATTCAATAAATGGTTCGATTTACACACCATATAGGTTAGATTTACACACCATAATCACCTCTCTCCTTATCTAAGAAATATTATATTATAAAGAATGCAAGGATTAGGCCTATAATATTGACAACAAAATCTACCAATCAGCTCCCCTTTGAAGAAGGCAGACAGGCTGACGTCAGCCTGTCTGGCTCGCGCCGCGCTGTGCGCTAGGAGGGAGAAAAGCGCAGGGCGCGAGGAAGAAGAAAAAACTCCAAGCATGCTGGCAGAACGGGGTCACGAACTATGACCTTTTACAGAAGAAAAACAAAAACAAATATTTTTTAAAATAGAAGACCCAGACCTAAATCTGCAATCTTTGATCCGGAGGTAAGTGTTCATCCAAAATATTTAAGCGGTTTAAAGCTAGTGAAGGCACAGTCGAGACAAAAAAAACGGGATATTTTGTTGTAGCCTGCTGCTGTGCTGTTCGAGGGAGAGCTCTATCCGGTGGTGGGCTTTGGTCTGGATGGTTGTCAATAGTGGACAGTGCTGTCATCTCTTATTTCAACGTTGAACTTATTACTTCAAGCAATTAAAATATCCATTCAGTGAAAACGCCTTTGAAAACCCTGTCCCATTTGTCAAAACGTTTGATATAAACGGAGATATACAAGTGTCAAAATAAAGCTCTAACGCCGAGGACAAAAGATGAGCTGTAGCTGTCAGTTCAGCCAAGAAGCTAGAATGCTAGCTAGGTAGCCGGCTAGTACTACCGCGCAGATGAACCCGACCCTTTTACCTTTGCCATCTCGGAGACTTTTGTTTTGATTGCGTAATCATGCGGGCGCTTCGATTTTTCATGTCAGGGTTTTGTCATTGAAATAATATGTTAAATAACGTGTATCTCATCGATATAAACATATATATTTTTTACATTTAATGAATGGCTGCCTGCCGTATTGTTGGCGAATTGCCAGGTTCTCCATTTTGTCCATTTGAATGTCGGAAGAAATTCATTTTTGATAGACTCGTCTTTTGGCTAGTGAGCGAACGAACCCATGGCCATCCCCCATCCTTTAGCCAATGACAGTCCTCACCTTGGTTCAAATCATAGCCCTTTCTTCCTTTAATGTGACACAGCGAGAGAGATAGAAAGATGCAGACTCTCACTCTCAAACACACACAATAGGATTGGTAAAATCCCGAACTGGAAAGTGTGAGGTGTACTGTCTGAGGTGTAATTTAATCCATGAGAAGTGTACACTTACAGCCTTATGCCCACCACTCCTTGATCAAATCACTGAATAAGATGCCCACCCCCGGATAGATTGTTCTCAAACGGACAGTACTTTCTCAGAGGACAGATCGGTCATGATTCTGCATCTCTGACCAAGAGGGCTTTGCATGCGAAGAGGTTATCACACTGCTGTCCGGTCCTCTGGCAGTCTCTATGGGCGTGCCACAGGGTTCAATTCTTGGGCCAACCCTATTCTCTATATACATCAACGATGTCGCTCTCGCTGCTGGTGACTCTGATCCATCTCTACGCAGACGACACCATTCTGTATACATCTGGCCCCTCTTTGGACACTGTGTTAACTAACCTTCAAACAAGCTTCAATGCCATACAACACTCCTTCCGTGGACTCCAACTGCTCTTAAATGCTAGTAAGACTAAATGCATGCTCTTCAATAGAACGTTGCCCGCACCCGCCCACTGGACTATCATCACTACTCTCGACGGGTCTGACTTAGAATACGTGGACACCTACAAATACCTAGGTGTCTGGTTAGACTGTAAACTCAACTTCCAGACTCACATTAACCATCTCCAATCCTAAATTAAATCTAGAATTGGCTTCTTATTTCGCAACAAAGCCTCCTTCACTCATGCTGCCCTTGTAAAACTTACCATTCTACCGATCCTTGACTTCGGCGATGTAATTTACAAAATAGCCTCCAACACCCTACTCAGCAAATTGGATATAGTCTATCACAGTGCCATCCGTTTTGTTACCAAATCCCTATATACTACCCACCACTGCGACCTGTATTCTCTCGTTGGCTGGCCCTCACTACATATTCGTCGCCAAACCCACTGGCTCCAGGTCATCTATAAGTCTTTATTAGGTAAATCCCCGCCTTATCTCAGCTCGCTGGTCACCATAGCAACACCCACCCGTAGCATGCGCTCCAGCAGGTATATTTCACTGGTCACCCCCAAAGCCAACACCTCCTTTGGCCGCCATTCCTTCCAGTTCTCTTCTGCCAATGACTGGAACGAATTGCAAAAATCCTTGAAGCTAGAGGTTCCTATCTCCCTCACTAACTTTAAGCATCAGCTGTCAAAGCTGCTTATCGATCACTGCACCTGTATATAGCCCTTCTGTAAATAGCCCACCCTACTACCTCATCCCCATATTTATTTTTTACTTCCGCTCATTTTGCACTCCAGTATCTCTATTTGCACATCATCATTTGCACATTCCATCATTCCAGTGATTATGCTAATCTGTAATTTATTTCGCCACTATGGCCTATTTATTGTCTTCCTAACCTTACTGCATTTTGCACTACATTTGCACTCTGTATATAGATTTTCTATTGTGTTATTGACTGTACGTTTGTTTATTTCCCATGTGTAACTCTGTGTTGTTTTTTGCCGCACTGCTTTGCTTTGTCTTGGCCAGGTCACAGTTGTAAATGAGAACTTGTTCACAACTGACCTACCTGGTTAAATAAAGTAAAAATAAAAACATATCCCTACGAGAAAAGGGAACATGAAAATAGAATACCCGGGTAATGGGCATGATGATGCCAACGGTAGCTCTGGCAGGGCATAACCCTCACCTGGCATATCACTGGGGTACTGAGTAGCAAGGGGCCTTAAATACACACCATGAAATCAAAGATGAAAAGGAGAATGAGGGAGCTAGCTTTGGTGCTGAATTGCATGAAGTCAAGGGGAGAATTCTATGATAATAGCACTTATTCGTCTTAAAGTTGCTATATTTTGTGGCTGTAGCCGCACACTCTTGTTACAATGCAAATATAATGTACGAAGCAAATGAGGTATTACCTGAACTTGGTCAATGACAATGCTCACGTTTGCTTTCTGTTTGAAAACGTCTGCTTAGGGTTGTTCTTATTGAACGTAACCCTGCCTGCTGATATAAGAGAGGTTGCACACTGCAGTTGACAGATGTCTTTGGCCTCGCTCCAGACAGGCCCCTCTAATGACCTTACATCACCATGATGACCAATGTGGAGGTGCTTGCTCAGCAGATAGTGGCCTCTGAGCAGGTGGCAGAGGTGAGTGACGTGTGTGTGTGGCTGTGTTATTATGGGAGAGGAAGTGTTTGTGTACTGTACGAAGGTAAATTGTGTTGCATGTTGGTTTTCTCTGTGTGTGTGTGTGGTTATTTTGTTATTATGGGAGAGGATGTGTTTTTGTGCTATAAGGAGGTAACTTGTGTGTGACTGTGTATGTGAAAGGGCACCCTGACCCTAACCCATCCCACGCTTCCTGTTCAAAGATTTCTATGGGAGACACACCCAGTTAAGTAGACTGGAACTGAACATTTTCAATGGTAAACGGTCTGAGTGAACTATCTTAATTTATCCACCATCTTTGACGCTGCTGCTCTGTGTGGCCTGGCAGGTCGCTTCTGTCTGCTTGGTTGCCATGGAGACAGAGGCCACTCTTAACCTTCAGAGGAGAGGGGTCACTGAGGGTACAGTCAAGTCCCTCCCTCTGTCTAGCTGCTGCTGGCTTCCCTGCTGCTCCCACATGTATTTTGTGTATGTGTGTGTCTGTGTGGGCTATGTTGCACATAATTCTTATGATTTTACTGTTAATGTGTTTGTTTTGTGTGTTTCAGGTGCAGACCTCTCCCGCTGACTTGTCAGTGATGAGTGGCTCTCCACAGCGTTTCCAGATCATCTCCACTGAGCCCTCAGCCACACCGCAGCACATTCAGGTAACAATACCCTACATTATTGACATGCTACTGCTTGAAGTCACTGCCACCTATTGATAGCCTACACATACTGCACCCTAGTGACAATTTATAATATACACAGATTCAGACAAATCCCACTAACAAATAAATATTGTTTTAAAAACTATTTGGATAAATAATTGTAAGTGCTTCAATTAAAGTGATATCAGTTGTTTGAATGGCTGGATGGATGTGAGATTATGACCCCTCCCTCCCTCTCAGATTGTAACGGACCAGCAGACGGGTCAGAAGATCCAGATAGTCACGACCATGGATCCCTTCAGCGGGTCCAAGCAGCAGTTCATCCTGGCGGCAGCTGATGGCTCAGGAACGGGCAAAGTCATCTTGACCTCCCCAGAGAACCAGGGCACCAAGCAGATAATATTCACAACCGCAGACAGCCTGGTACCCGGCAGGATACAGGTACGGAAGTAGCCATAACACCACCATTCTAAACCACAGTCAGATACAGGTACGGAATTCACCGTAACACCACAAATCTAAACCACAGCATTAGATGACACACTGTGACCCCTCGGTGACTTCTACTCCTCCTGGTGTTCTAGATTGTGACAGATGCAGCGTCGGTAGAGCAGTTATTGAGGAAGGCAGGGGACGTGGGCCGGCCTCAACCTGTAGAGTATTGCGTGGTGTGTGGAGACAAGGCTTCAGGTACGCACGCACACCGCACACCCACACTCACAGGCCATTGGCCCATTCATACCACTAACCCCTCCTCTCTGTTCTGTGTCCAGGGCGTCACTATGGGGCTGTCAGCTGTGAAGGCTGTAAAGGCTTCTTCAAGAGGAGTGTGAGAAAGAACCTGACTTACAGTTGCCGCAGCAACCAGGACTGTGTTGTCAACAAGCACCACCGTAACCGCTGTCAGTTCTGCCGGCTGAGGAAATGCCTGGACATGGGCATGAAGATGGAGTGTGAGTCACACCAATGCATGCACATGAAGATGGGTTGAATTTTTTTCTCCCATCCCAACACCAGAAACTATGTCTTAACATCCCACCTAAGTCATGTCTGCTCACAATGTAACAGTAGGGCAGGGGGAGGCAGCTACATTTAGCCGCAGGCAGATTTTAGTCGGAGCGTATGGTCGAGGGTCCAGAACATAATTATAATAATTTGTACACTGTAAATTAGTGCTGAGCGTTTAACCTACATTTCGGAAGGCTAATTGACCGATGTCTGTTCAATTATTTTAATTCCATTTTTGTTTTTTTCTTTTGAGCTCGATGTGCAGTTTCTGCAGAGATAAATCGGATGAAGCCTGAACTGTGCGATGTAGTAGCGAGTTGTAGTTTCCAACAGGTCAATATTCTACATAGTTTAGTGCAGAAAACGGTAATTAACTACAATGACCATAATCCATTGCGCACCCGCTTAACCTTGTCCGGTCTGTGCGGAGCAGACACAGAGACTGAGAGAAGAGAGAAAGCGATTGAAAGGGATAGAAATCAGTTGCTTCGCGAGTGTGAACATAATTTATCTAAAGTGATTGATAGTTGGTATTCAGCAGTCATAAAAGTATGCCTTATTGACATTGAAGAACTACTAAAATAGTGATTTTGTCAGACAGCATAGGAAGCAGCTCTATAGAGATGAGATTATGACTTGGAATTAAGACATCAAATATATATATTTTTTTTTATTAAAGTAATGTGAATAAGTTATGGTTAATAATAATGATCAGCAGTAATGGGAAGTCACTAGACTTTTATTAATAGTTTTATTCAGTGTTGTTACAGGATTCAACAATAGTGCATTCAATGTCAAAAATAATTATCGAAATCGAAAACAGTGATAATTATTATAATTTTTTTACCAAAACCGAACCAACTTCAAAAAGCACTAATCACTCAACACTATTGCAAATTGACCACAACTAAGCCCAAAAAGAGAATGTATTTGATTACATTGATTGTACACATCCCACTGGGCACACACTGGTTGAATTGTTTCCACGTCATTTCAATTAAATTAATCGGAACCAACTTGGAATAGAAGTTGAACTGATGTCTATGCCCAGTGGGATATGTCTCTTTTTATATTTGTGGGAATACTTGGTTGTGAACAGATTTCCTAAATTAAACTCAATTTCAGCTGAACGTTTTTGCCGACCCCTGCTGTAGGGTTTTAGTGTTGTTGATGGTGTTTCTGTCCTGTGTGTCCTCAGCCGTGCAGAGTGAAAGGAAGCCCATTGACCTGCCCAGAGAGAGGCCTGTTAACTGTGCTGCATCCACAGAGAAGATCTACATCAGGAAGAACCTGATGAGCCCACTCATCGCCACGCCAACCTTCATCACTGACAGTGACGGCTCCAGGTTAGAGACTGAGATTACTACTTTGTCTCCTTACTTGATCATGTGATTTTGATTTTTCCTTTGGGTTAGAATCTTTGCTCTGATTGGTGCTGTGGGTTAGACTTTGGTCTCTGACTGGTGTTGTGTGCAGATCCAGTCTGCTAGACCCAGGGATGCTGGTGAACATCCAGCAGCCTCTGATCCAGGCTGACGGGACATTACTGCTGGCCGCAGACACCAAGGTACAAACTCACTTATTTCTCAACATTCTTAGTGTAATTCCTGTCCTAACATGCTATGAATGGGACCGGTGTTGTTGTTCTCATCACTGGCTCACTGGATGTGCCGCCCTCGCCAGTCTGAGTCGGGGCAGGGGGACTTGGGGACGCTGGCCAGTGTGGTGACGTCTCTGGCTAACCTGACCGACTCCCTCAGTGAGTCCCTGAACAACAGTGATACCTCAGACGACCAGCAGGAGGAGCAGTCTGCCAGCGAGATAACACGGTACGCATGCAGTGGCTCTGTTTGAATAAGTGTGTGTGTGTGTGTGTGTGTGTGTGTGTGTGTGTGTGTGTGTGTGTGTGTGTGTGTGTGTGTGTGTGTGTGTGTGTGTGTGTGTGTGTGTGTGTGTGTAATTGCTCCTGTATTGTGTATGTGTCTTCAGTGCCTTTGACACCCTGGCCAAAGCCCTGAACCCATCCGAGTCAGGGGTGGGGCAGAACCTGGCGGGGGGAGGGGAGTGTGTGGGCGGAGCCACCATCCAAGTGATCAGCCGAGACCAGGTGACCCCCCTCATTGAGGTGGAGGGCCCGCTGCTCACAGACACACACGTCAGCTTCAAGGTGGTTGATCTGAACTTTAAACTTTAAATGTATTCACATTTTGCTGGTGTTGAACCATTTATTTTTGTATGCATGTCATCTTTGTGTTTTCAATAACCTGACATCTCTATCTATCTCGGTCCCTCTCTGTACCTCCTCTAGCTGACCATGCCCAGCCCCATGCCAGAGTATCTGAATGTGCACTACATCTGTGAGTCAGCGTCCCGCCTCCTCTTCCTCTCCATGCACTGGGCAAGCTCCATCCCTGCATTCTCCGCTCTTGGGTAAGAACACCCCTTCAAAGTGTTATTAGGCTTTTAGTATTTATGTGTGTGACTTGAACTCTGTGTGTGTGTGTGCATCATTTTAACCAATCTGAATTCAGTCCTGTAACAGTGTGTGTGTGTGTGTGTGTGTGTGTGTGTGTGTGTGTGTGTGTGTGTGTGTGTGTGTGTGTGTGTGTGTGTGTGTGTGTGTGTGTGTGTGTGTGTGTGTGTCTCAGTCAGGAGAGTAACACCAGCCTGGTACGTGCCTGTTGGAATGAGCTGTTTACTCTGGGCCTGGCTCAGTGTGCTCATATCATGAGTCTCTCCACCATCCTGGAAGCCATCATCAACCACCTCCAGAACAGCATCCAGGACGGTACGCCATCAAACCTCCAGATCGCCAAACAAAACAGTGAACGCAATAAATTCACAAAATGCACACCCTGATACAATCAGACACACAGATACAGAAGTTATGGATGCAATACTCAAACTCTCCACAAAACAAGTTATTTTCTTATTATTTCTGTGTTGTAAAGTGTTGTCTGCTATTCCCCTGTAGATAAGGTGTCTGCGGAGAGAGTGAAGTTGGTGATGGAACACATCTGGAAGCTGCAGGAGTTCTGTAACAGCATGGCTAAAATGGAGACAGACAGCTATGAGTATGCTTACCTGAAAGCCATAGTGCTCTTCAGCCCTGGTGAGCATGGTCCCATTAACATCATACATTACGTTAGAAATACATCCTAAATCACAGTCAATGACTAGGGACCCAAGATTCTCCTGGTCAGTTCACGTGGTCAAGAAAATATAAATTCCCTAGTTATGAGAAACATCAGACTTATCAGATAAGAGTAAATTTACTCAAATAAATTATCTTTGACGTATACAGTACATGGGTCGTTCCACAAAATGAGTGCCTTTTGCGTCACTTTGATATTTTAAATAGACATTGTGCACAAATATACAATTTTAAAAGCCTCTTATATTAAATGAAGAAGCAATAAAACAGACACCTCACAAGTCCTCAACTGGCAGCTTCATTAAATAGTACCCGCAAAACACTAGTCTCAACGTCAACAGTGAAGAGGCGACTGTACTTGTCCTCTTGCTCAGTTGTGCACCGGGGCCTCCCACTCCTCTTTCTATTCTGGTTAGAGACAGTTTGCTCTGTTCTGTGAAGGGAGTAGTACACAGCGTTGTACGAGATCTTCAGTTTCTTCGCAATTTCTCGCATGGAATAGCCTTCATTTCTCAGAACAAGAATAGACTGACGAGTTTCAGAAGAAAGTTATTGGTTTCTGGCCATTTTGAGCCTGTAATCGAACCCACAAATGCTGATGCTCCAGATACTCAACTAGTCTAAAGAAGGCCAGTTTTATTGCTTCTTTAATCAGCACAACAGTTTTCAGCTGTGCTAACATAATTGCAAAAGGGTTTTCTAATGATCAATTAGCCTTTTAAAATTATAAACTTGGATTAGCTAACACAACGTGCCATTGGAATACAGGAGTGATGGTTGCTGATAATGGGCCTCTGTACGCCTATGTAGATAATCCATTAAAAATCAGCCGTTTCCAGCTACTATAGTCATTTACAACATTAACAATGCCTACACTGTATTTCTGATCAATTTGATGTTATTTTAATGGACAAAAAAATATGCTTTTCTTTCAAAAACAAGGAAAATTCTAAGTGACCCCAAACTTTTGAACGGTAGTGTATATATATGTACAGTATTTCAACTAGAAGAGTAGATAAGTATAACATCATGATAACTTTCCCATATTTACCTCGTAGTGTATTGTCAGGAAACAGCTATTGTGTGTCTCACTAATCAGACCATCCAGGCCTGAACAGTTGCAGCCAGATAGTGAAGTTCCAGGAGAAAGCCCAGATGGAGCTGCAGGACTATGTGCAGAAGACCTATCCAGATGACACCTACAGGTATGCTGTATGGCAATCAGGATCTTGATATATCCTGAAACCCTCCCCACAGGTCCCATAAATTCATATGTAGATAGATAGATACTTTATTGATCCCAGAGGGGGACATTTCTTAAAATGTGAATATGTCTCTTTCTGATTGGATCCATAAATCACATGTATTAACTTGTCTTTCTCTCTGATTGGTTGTCCCAGGTTGACGCGTATCCTGATGCGTCTCCCGGCACTGCGTCTGATGAGCTCCAGCATCACAGAGGAGCTATTCTTCACCGGCCTGATCGGCAACGTGCCCATCGACAGCATCATCCCTTACATCCTCAAGATGGAGACCGCCGACTACAACACCCAGATCTCCGGTTCCACAGCGTGACCCCCCCACCAACACCCCTATTCACCCCCAAACCTCTCCAGCCCATCCCTAGACTTGTAACACGTACCCCCAAAAAAACACCCTCATTCTGAAACCCCCATCTTTCGTCCTGCAAACATTTGTTGTAATTAAAATACTCTTCGCAAGATGCAAAGTCGTGGAGAAATCCCTTTCGGACCGTGTTGTTCCCAGAATGTCCGCTCCTCATCGTTTGTGATTATGCGTCGTAACCATGGGGACCCCTGAACGAGGGTTTGATTGTTCTCTGAAAGAGATGCATGATGGGACTCGTGTCCAGATTCTGTAGTTCAGAGCACTTAACCCCCTGGAGAGGGAGGAGTCCCTGTGGTTGACACTGTCACCTCTACTGCTTCAGCAAAACGCCTCCAATGTACTGTAAAGTTGACCATTTCGCTCAAGCCTTTCAATATGGTTTTATCTTATGCAAGCCTTACTGTACAGTCATGCTCAACAACAAGTATATCGATCGAGTTACCGCTAGCTTCTGCCTCTAATCTCGATAACCTGTATTTAACACTTAGCCGACATAGACTAAGAATGAGTGACGCTTGCCTGAATGTCGTTACATGAGTAAACTGTGACATGAATTGGTGTAAAGGTTGGTTTTGTTTTTGTACTTTGAACTTTTCACCAGGTATTAAAATGTAAAAAAGAAACATTTAAATGTATGAATAGCCTATGTTATGATGCTGGTCAAGCTCTGTCTGTCCCTGAAACGTTTTGGTTGAAAATATGACCAATTCCTCTAAATCAGGTACAAGATTTAGTTCACAGTTTAATAGCAGCTAACCTGGGTCCTTAATCTACAGAGTATACGACGATGGACAAGCCATTTGTGTACTGAGCCACTCCATTCAGGATAATATTACATGTACTCTCCACTTCAGATAAAACGTAAAATGTATTATTGGTTTCAAACCGAACAGGAGAACGGTTTTAGGGGTTAATTTCACTGCAATTGTTATGGAACTTTACCTTAACCTGTCCATATGATGACAGCCTGTTGCTGGGGAGGGTCATCAATCCTACAGAGAAGGAGTTTAATAACAGGTATATATGGTTTAACTTGATAACTTGAACCATTTACATAATGTGTTGAAGATTTTGTTTGTTCAATCACCACATGACCCTGGCTCCAGGTAAAAGTCGCCCTTAACCATAGATATAAAATAAGATTATCCTGGTAGTTCTAACCTTTACCTTTACCAGAGAGGTAAAATAGAAGTCTAACACTCTATCAGTGGTTAGGGGCAACTTTATGGCCACCATTTTATTTTGCCGTCATGACAATCAAGCCTTGTATTACATGATGTCCTGTTCTGAGTGTCCAGTATTTCTCTTTCCTGTTTATTTATTTCAATCCAGCTGGTATTATACAGTGCAGTAACACACTTTGTATACTATTGTGATCTCAGTCCACTTCCAGTCTTACTTTACAGTGACTGTTTTATTCATATGCAGGTATTCACACCATAGGAAAACTATATATTTTGAGTTCTCAAGACAAAAATGTGTATTCCCTCTAACATTAGCATTATTTCTCAATAGTTTCCCTATTGAATGAACATCAAGCAGGTATTTTCCTTGTTCTCTTGCACAGTATATTGTTCTGTGATATAATAGTTTCCAAAATGTGGTTTGTTGTGAACAGATGTATTTGTTCCATGTTAAGTGTACTTAAAGTACCACATGAAAATATGTGTAAATTGTCCAACAGCAACAAAACCAGTAACACTAACTTATAACATGTAAAGAAGTCATAAGTAGGTATGTACTCAAAAATTATAGGTGTACTGTAATAGCTGGTTTTAAAGCCTGCAAAGACTGTTATTTTGACTATTCTGTGAACTGAGCTCTGTACTACATGTATTATCATTCAAATGAGTGCATGTCCTTTTTTAATCAGAGTTTTATAATATTGCAACTTGCCAGTATTTGCCTCTAAGAAAAGGAGCATTCTTATTGTTTTTGTATAGTGCATTGCTGTGCATGCAATTGCTTATGCATTGTAGTAAATGCTGTATGAAAAATGTGGAGTTTTAATGTTGTGGCTTATAAATGTTACCAGCCTGAGCAATTTCAATGCATTAACTACTAAATGAAACAAAAACTGTTTTCTATTGTTTACATATGACCAGGGGGGATATGGACAGTGTTGTTTTTGGTTTGTAAAAGCCTTTGTTTCAAGTCTGTAGCTTTTTAAATACAGTATATATAAAAAGTGTCAATTTGTATTAATACTAAACTGAGTGTCTTTTCCTGTCGAATGTGAGATTGTATTTGGAGAAAGAAAAAAAGGAATTCCATGGCCCAAGGGCGACAGGTAGCCTAGCGGTTAGAGCGTTGGGCCAGTAACCGAAAGGTTGCTGGTTCGAATACCCAAGCTGACAAGGTGAAAAACCTGTCGATGTGTCCTTGAGCAAGGCACTTAACCCTAATTTGCTCCAGGGGCTGACCCTGTAGGTAGGCCGTCATTGTAAATAAGAATTTGTCCTTAACTGACTTGCCTAGTTAAATAAAGGATCAATTAAAAACTTCACCATTCTCACACTAACCAATGAGCCTAGTAACTTTTCATGTTTTCTGAAGGTTATTGTAGGCCTCTTAACTTGACAGTGAAGACAAACAATTTGATTCCTGTATCACATCATTCCTTCTCATGTCACTGGAACTGCAGTTATCAGTGTAATAAACATATCTTCATATATATAAAAAGTATGTGCTTTAAAAAATGTTTATCTATGGACACTACTCCGATTGCCCTAATAATACTAATGGTGCATACTAACACACTCCCCCTACTGCAAAATAATATTATCACTAAACACTGAATTATTAATGTAGTCACTACATGAACAAATGCAAGAAAACTACAACTACCATGGTGTAATAACGGATGCCATCGCAGCAGGAGAGGGAGAGCAAGGCGTATGATCTTGTTAGGGATATGGATCCTAATGGATATGTCTTTCCAGGTTGAGGAAAAATGAGAGTTATTGAGAGGAAGAAGGCAGAAGTTCTGGTTTAAACTGATAGCACATCGGGAGAAGATAAGATCACAGACTCTGATGAAAGAAGGATGGTGGTGGAAGGAAGCATGGACAAAGTTGGGATGGGAAAGAAGACACCTAGTGTTGAGAATATCTGGTGGGAGTCCGGTTTCTGGGGGAATTGGAGCCCGAATTGTCAAATCCGTCGGAAAGTCCAGGAAGTTGGACATTATTGTGGATGTGGCAGAGCAGATCCTGGGAGTAAACTTTTTCTCAGGGTAAGACCAGTGATACCCTCTCAGGCCCCAGAGCCTGGAGAAGGACCTATGGAAGATAGAACAAATTAGGGATTGGGATATAGAGCACCATATTGAGTTTCCTTTTCAACCCCGTACAGTTGGTGGCGGTAATGCACCATAAACATTGGATGCCAACCGCCGTTAAACACCACTGAAGAAGAAGAAGAAAAAAAAAAAGAAGAAGAAGAAGAAGCCCATTAAAAAAAAGAAGAAGAAGAATCCGTAACTTTCGTTTCCAGTAGTTATCACAGCCACAAAGTCAAACTTGGCTATCGTAAAAAGTCATGAAAACAAACATTAGCTTTTGGTCTTAATTTAAGGTCAGGGTTAGGCATAAGGTTAGCAGTGTGGTTAGGTTTAGGGCTAAGTTTAAAATAAACGTTTAGAAATAGGCGGGGTTTATTACTTTGTAGTTGTGGTAACTAGTAACGACCTTTACGCATATATTTTACGTCATCAAGGAGCGCCCCACGCCCCTTCCATTTCCAAATTATAACGTGGAAATAAATACTAAAAATGCCTATGAAAGGAAGATTCCCCATCAGACGAACGCTTGAGTATCTCCAGAAAGGAGAAGTCGTATTGAAAAACAGAGTCAAGATTTTGACAGTAAATTACAACACACATGGACAGCTCAGCGACGGAGCAAGGTCAGTTTGCTATACTAGCTAGCTAACCTAGCTTGTTGTTGGACAAGCATTTCAATGCATAGAGCAATGCTTTTTCAAAATCACAAGTTTTCTGTGGCATTGTAATAATTGTACAATTACAGTAGAAATTGAACCAGTAGCAGCCGAGTTAATAGTGCGTTCAAAACAACTGGGAACTTGGAGGAAAAACGAGGTCCGATTGGGAAAATCGTTTTGAACGGTAATCTATTCCAAGTCGGAAACTCGGGCATCTTTCTAGAATCCTACTTTCTGTTATGCAGTGAGATAGTTGCCAAAAGGTTGAACGTACGTATCGTTATATCTGTATACGTACTATATATATGTTATGACTATGGATTAACATGTACGCGTTCAAGTCTTACTTTACTCGATTACAGATATGCTCTATACAGTCGTGGACACAAGTTGTATAGGTCTCCACAAAGTTTGCTGCTTCAGTGTTTTTAGATCTTTGTCAGTAGTTACTATGGTACATTGAAGTATAATTAAAAGTATTCCATAAGTGTCAAAGGCTTTCATTGACAATGACATTCAGTTTATGCAAAGAGTCAATATTTGCAATGTTGACCCTTCTTTTTCAAGACCTCTGCAATCTGCCCTGGCATGCTGTCAATTAACTTCTGGACCACATCCTGACCGATGGCAGGCCATTCTTGCATAATCAATGCTTGGAGTTTGTCAGAAGTTGTGGGTTTTTGTTTGTACACCCGCCTCTTGAGGATCGACCACAAATTCTCAATGGGATTAAGCTCTGGGGAGTTTCCTGGCCATGGACCCAAAATGTTGATGTTTTGTTCCCCGAGCCACTTAGTTATCACTTTTGCCTTATGGCAAGGTGCTCCATCATGCTGGAAAAGGCATTGGTCATCACCAAACTGTTCTTGGATGGTTGGGGGAAGTTGCTCTCGGAGGATGTGTTGGTACCATTCTTTATTCATGGCTGTGTTCTTAGGCAAAGTGATCCCACTCCCTTGGCTGAGAAGCAACCCCACACATGAATGGTCTCAGGATGCTTTACTGTTGGCATGACACAGGACTGATGGTAGCGCTCACCTTGTCTTCTCAAACAATCGGAAAGGGGATTCATCAGAGAAAATGACTCTACCCCAGTCCTCAGCAGTCCAATCCCTGTACCTTTTGCAGAATATCAGTCTGTCCCTGATGTTTTTCCTGGAGAGAAGTGGCTTCTTTGCTACCCTTCTTGACACCAGGCTATCCTCCAAAAGTCTTCACCTCACTTTGCGTGCAGATGCACTCACACCTGCTTGCTGCCATTCCTGAGCAAGCTCTGAATCCAATCCCGCAGCTGAATCAACTTTAGGAGACGGTCCTGGCGCTTGCTGGACTTTCTTGGGCGCCCTGACGCCTTCTTCACAACAATTGAACCTCTCTCCTTGAAGTTCTTGATGATCCGATAAATGGTTGATTTAGGTGCAATCTTACTAGCAGCAATATCCTTGCCTGTGAAGCCCTTTTTAGGCAAAGCAATGATGACGGCACGTGTTTCCTTGGAGGTAAACATGGTTGACAGAGGAAGAACAATGATTTCAAGCACCACCCTCCTTTTAAAGCTTCCGGTCTGTTATTCTGACTCAATCAGCATGACAGTGATCTCCATTCCTCGTCAACACTCCCACCTGTGTTAACGAGACAATCACTGACATGATGGCAGCTGGTCCTTTTGTGGCAGGGCTGAAATGCAGTGGAAATGTTTTTTTGAGATTAAGTTAATTTTCATGGCAAAGTGGGACTTTGCAATTAATTGCAATTCATCTGATCACTTATGACATTCTGGAGTATATGCAAATTGCCATCATCAACACTGAGGGAGCAAACTTTGTGGAGACCAATACTTGTCATTCTCAAAACTTTTGGCCACGACTGTACACAAAGACTTGTGTCAGTAATGTGGCATCTGCAAAGGACATTAATGAAAAATTGGGGAGAAAAAGGGGGTAAATAATAAAATCAAGCAACTCTAGCCCAGATGTTAGTTGGTTTGCAGCTTCCGGTTTCATTTCCAAAATAAGTCGATAGCTTGTTTTAGAACTACATTCAACAACGACGTTATACCAGTAGATGGCGTAGTATAGGCATGGCCTTCGGCAAATTACTTGTGTAAGAATGATAAAGACAGAGCCTTGTCTTGAATAAGCGCCTGCGCTGCAAAATAGAAAGTTAATATGATTTAGGCTAGGCCTATTCAGCTATCTATATGCCATGCTGTTGTGTGTTATTTAATTTCTATATAATTGATTAATTTATTTTATAGCCGTGTGGGGATACTGTGGTGATCATGTAACCTAATGAATCACACTTTTTCCAGTATTTGGGAGCACAGACTGTAGGCTTTATATTAGGCATTATGACTGTTGTATTCGTGAATTCCAATCTGTATGTAGGCTTGTTATTGCCATTTGCATTGCATGACCCCATCACGCAGAGGCTATATCCATATCAATAAATTATACAAAACAAAATATTGATTAAGTCTTGGCTATAACCTGTCCTGATGAAATTTCACGCATGGCTTTTCTTATGATCCTAACAATTTACGTATGGATTTTCTTACCTTCCTAATGATACTTACGCTCAACCTTTTGGCAGGTATCTCACTCCATATTACGAACTGAAGATCACTGATGTCATGATTTGACCTAGTTTCTTTTCGAAATACCAGTTATCCTGAAAGCACCAAAACTGTATTGAGCGACAACGAGTTGCTCAGCATTAGCAAGATGCATGTAACATCCTGGATCAGAGCTATAACCCAGGGATCATGATCTATGAGTGAGTTGGTACAGCCTGGTTGGCCATCACACATATTTTCTCTTTTTCTGCAGAAAATTTGTGTTCTTCAATGTTCCACAAATTCAGTACAAAAATCCTTGGGTTCAAATTATGATGTTCAAGAACATGACACCATCGCCATTCCTCAAGTTCTACCTAGGTGAGTCCGATTCTGTACTTACTATGATTGATATAGCCTTTATCTACGCCTCTCTATTTTACGTTTGTGCATCTGTCATTACTGCATAAATACTGTAGTTATGATTTTATCAAGTCTATTAGGCCTATGTTTTTTTGTTTGAAAGTCTGACATTGTATATCCATAGAATTACAATATAATTATTAATTTAATAGCATCTCTATGTTTATATCTCTTCCATATAGATGATGGAGAGCAGGTGTTGGTGGATGTGGAGGGGAAGGACCATAAACAGATCACCCAACATGTCAAGACTATTCTCGGCAAGACCGAGTAAGTACTCGTAGTACCCTAACCTCCGATAGCCATTCTCATCAAAGCACAATGCTTGATTTGGTTCTATAACAGGGATGTATTCATTAATCAAATTCTGTTGCAAAACATTTGGTCTGTCGCCAAATGTTTTCTAGGAACTAAACGGAAGCGAACAGAATGAAACGGGGGGGGGGGGGGGGCTACCTGCATTTGGCATCTAGTTTCTGTTGCAAGACGTTTTCCGTTTGCAAAACATTTTGTAACAGAATCCGACTAATGAATACACCCCAGAAGTGTAGATGTGTAGGCCTCCCTGGGTTGCAGCAGTCTGTTTGGCATGACAACGACAAAGGATTTGGCTAAGCTAAAGCAGAAACACTCCGGTCTTCAGGCTAGATGCCAGTGAATAAGCCACGAGTTAATAAGCCTCTGACAGTAGCCTAATGTCAAGAGGAATATTTAAAGGTCCAATGCAGACATTTTTATCTCAATATCAAATTGCTTAGAGAGGTTTGAAACTCCCAGCTGAAATTTCAGGCGGTCTTGTCAAACAGCCCTTACACTAAAAGGACATTATCAGAATTTTCACAACTTCACAGAATTATTCCAACCTCAGTGTGGAAATATATACAGTACCAGTCAAAAGTTTGGACACACCTACTAATTCAAGGGTTTTTCTTTATTTTTACTATTTTCTACATTGTAGAATAGTAGTGAAGACATGAAAACTATTAAATAAAACATGGAATCATGTGTTTGAGCCAATCCGTTAGGGGTGGTATACAGAAGATAGCCATACTTGGTAAAATACCAAGTCCATATTGTGGCAAGAACAGCGCAAATAAGCAAAGAGAAACGACAGTCCATCCTTACTTTAAGACATGAAGGTCAGTCAATCCAGAGAATTAATAATTTGAAAGTTTCTTCAAGTGCAGTCGCAAAAACCATCAAGCGCTATGATGAAACTGGCTCTCATGAGGACCGCCACAGGAATGGAAGACCCAGAGTTACCTCTGCTGCAGAGGATAAGAATATTAAAGTTAACTGCAGCTCAAATTGCAGCCCAAATAAATGGTTAACAGAGTTAAAGTAAGACACATCTCAACATCAACTGTTCATAGGAGACTGCGTGAATCAGGCCTTAATGGTCGAATTGCTGCAAAGAAACCACTACTGACACCAATAAGACTTGTTGGGCCAAGACACACAAGCAATGGACATTAGACCAGTGGAAATCTGTCCTTTGGTCTGATGAGTCCAAATGTAAGATTTTTTTGGCTCCAACCAGTGTCTTTGAGACGCAGAGTAGGTGAACGGATGATCTCTGCATGTGTGGTTCCAACCGTGAAGCATGGAGGAGGAGGTGTGATGGTGCTTTGCTGGTGACACTGTCTACCACAGCATTCTGCAGCGATACGCCGTCCCATCTGGTTTGCGCTTAGTGGGACTATCATTTGTTTTTCAACAAGACAATGACCCAGCACACCTTCAAGCTGTGTAAGAGCTATTTGACCAAGAAGGAGTGATGGAGTGCTGCATCAGAAGACCTGGCTTCCACATTCACCCAACCTCAACCCAATTGAGATGGTTTGGGATGAGTTGGACCGGAGAGTGAAGGAAAAGCAGCCAACAAGTGCTCAGCATAAGTGGGAACTCCTTCAAGACAGTTGGAAAAGCATTCCTCATGAAGCTGGTTGAGAGAATGCCAAGAGTGTGCTAAGCTGTCATCAAGGCAAAAGGTGGCTACTTTGAAGAATCTAAAATCTATTTTGATTTGTTTAACACGTTTTTGTTTACTACATGATTCAATGTGTTATTTCATAGTTTGTCTTCACTATTATTGTACAATGTGGAAAATAGTGAAATAAAGAAAAACCCTTGAATGAGTAGGTGTCCAAATGTTTGTGTTATGCTTGTCTAAGTGTATAATACAGTATGTTATAGTTATTACTGGTTAATTTGACTTCCCCTCATCATTATGTATATTCTCTCCCCTTACAGTGAGGTCCTGCAGGCTGAGGCTCTAGCCAGGATGGAGGCTGCTAACCCAGCCAACTTTGGGCCTAAGAAATACTGTCTGAAGGAGTGTATCTGTGAGGTGGAGGGCCAGGTTCCCTGCCCGGGCACCACGCCGCTGCCCAAGGAGATGACAGGGAAATACCGTGCACAGATGGCAGCCGCACAGGACTGAGACTGGACAGCAGGGAAAAGGGATCATGGCCTGAACTGTAATATTACTATATCAAATATGTTTTAATGGAAATACTGTGGACTTGTTTTTGTACATTAAAAAAGGAAACCAGACAATATTTAGATTTGATGTCAGCTGTTGTAAATAATGTTAATTTGGAGATTTAACTAGAAATGTGCGTCTCAGATTAATTAAAGTGTTTGTGTGGAGTTGATGCATAATATTTGCAACACACCCTCACATCTTGTAGTGTGGATGAATGAAAATGCCACCCTTCCCATTGTTCACATAGGTCATGTCTTTAATTAGTGTTGAGTGATGAAGCCTCAATGGCTGTGTTTAGACAGACACCCCAATTCTGATCTTTTTGTCACTAATTGGTCTTTTGACAATAAGTACTGAAAAAGATCTGATGTGATTGGTCAAAAGACCAATTAGTGGGGGGGAAATCAGAATTTAACTGCCTGTGTAAAACACAGCCAGTGACAAAGGTGAACAGGCAACATAATGAAAAAGCGCAACAGTTCATTCACATTTGCCACAAATTATTCATGTCATTCACGTTTAAAAATGTTCTGTTGTGTTTAGCAGTGCATGATCGACTACAGCAAATACAATACTGCTTTAGTTCAACAACATAACAAGTGCTGTTATACTCTAAGGCAAGGAAACCAGTACTTGAATACAACATCAAAGTACTTCAACAGAAAACAGGTGTTTGCCCACAGTATGTGATAATACTAGGTAGCGGTGAATCAGTTTAGTGTTTTATTTCATTACCTATGAGAAATTTGAAATCCAAAGAGGATAAAAGATTTTCTCTTACATCAAGTTCTGCTAAGACCTTATGGATACAGAGTAGACGGCGGATGCTGTGACAACAGATGGAGCATTCTGGGTAAATTAACCTATTATTCTGTGCCTCAGACCTAAACATCTCCATTGCAACAACGGTGTTGTGTTAATGGTAAGTGCTGCTAAGAGAGACTTGGCTGAATCAGTTGCATAATAAATACACTGTAAATACAGACTGAAGTTCAGTTGGTATATGAGAAAGTAAACCAGATGTTTTCAGGGTAAAAAAGTAAGAGTTAGATTTGTTCAGAGCAGGATAGATTCTGACCCTGCATCATTAGTGGACTAAAAGAGAAAACAGTAAGGAGAGAGGCTGGTCTTTCAATGGTGATTTTGTCCTAGTCTACTTTGGACCACTACAGAAGTGTCTCAGTGATATCATGCACACTCACTGAACGCTAATGCATTTATCCTGCCCTTCAACAGTCACTCAACAGACAACCAGCTAACAGAAACAGAAGGAGTCCCTGAAAGTAAAGTAGGCCTTTACAATGGTTTTTTGTTGGTATCGCTCACCTTGGCTTAATGTTTTGTTCATCAATATTCTCTTTCTAGCAGTCACTGGACCCCCAGGGATGACAGAGATAAAAGATGTCTTAACAGCAATGGGGTTCCACTCCCATACAAACTCAAACATGCATGTGAAGATCTGACAGATAGAAATGTAGCAGTAACAGGTTAGTCATGCTTAGTATGCAGGGCTGCATTCAGGTGCCGACGACACACAATGTCATGTAAACTGTTCAGAGTGAACGTTTTCGTTCCAGTAGACCATAACATTTCCAATAACAGGACTACAGATATCAGGCTTCTGTTACCCAAATATGACCACTTGGATCTTCTCCTGTGACTAACTGCACAACTGTCGACGTGATGACTTACTTTACGTAGTCTGCCCTTGTGCTTCTTCTTACCATACAAATATAATTTTAAAAAACAACAGAGCTCCTAAATGAGGCCTTCATAGAGTGTGAGTGTTATTAGTAGGTATGAGTGAAAACATTAACAATGTAAATGCATCTCGTGGTCGACAACCTTTTAGTGCTAGGCTGCATAACCCTGGACAGGGTCTCAATAGTCTGGTTTTGCTTTCTCGCCTTGTCTCCTCTTCTTGACCTTTCACTTGGTAGGGTGATCAGGATCGGCAAAGAAATAATGCTATGTGCCTTCACCTGTGCAGTTCATTCATATCAGTGCAGATGAAGGAAAGGAGACAAGGAGAGGAAGTATAACATATTAAGATGCAGCCCTGGGTCTAGAGGGCTACTATCCAAGGGGTTACGGGGGGTGGTTCCTTCACAAAAGTTAACCCACCTAACACTCTTACCCAACCCAGAATCAATGAGATCATTGGCCATTTAAAGTTGGAATCCTTAGCGGTGAAACTACCACGTCCGTTAGCAAAGACGTTACTTCAAACAACACTGTTTTCTTTTGCTTTCGGACATCATCGGAGGCTGGTGGGAGGGCTCAATGTAATTGCTGGAATGGAATAAATGGAACATTATCAAACACATAGAACATATGGAAACTACATGTTTGACTCCGTTCCATTCATTCAATTCCAGCCATTACAATGAGCCCGTCCTCCTATAGCTCCTCACACCAGCCACCTCTGGACATAACAGCAGCGCGTATGTACTATGAAATGTTTTTATCATGATGCTGGGTGCTCATCTCCTCCATTTAAAAAAACAAATGCACCTGAGGCGACCAGTGGCACTGTTTCACCCAGCTTTAAAGGGAACTACTGTAGAGTCTCGGGATTAGCCTTCTAGCCCTGGGTGGACAGCCCTGTTGTAAGTATAAGGTGATGGCATGGAGGATGGGAAAAGTAGAGACGAAGGTGGTGTCTCTGTCAGTGTGTCTTACTCTTCTGTTCCTGCAGGGTGCACTGCAGCTCTCTCAGGTTCTGTGACAGCAGCTCCACCTCGTCCAGCCTCCTGTTGAGCTTGGCGTCGAAGATGTACGCCCGAATGTTATCGATCTGCTGCAGCAGCAACTCCTCCTCGATCAGGTCAACGTCTGGCATCGCCGCCTCATCCTCCCCCTCGAAGGGATTGGTCGAGGCTCCCGGCGGGGTACTTCCAGAAGCCTCTTTAAAAGGGTTACCTTCATCGTTCTCCTCTTCCTCCTCTTCGAAAGGGTTGCCTGTGGCCTGCCCTTGATCCCCGCCCTCCTCTTCCTCAAACGGGTTGTACTCCTTCTGGATCTCCTCGGAGAATGGGTTGGACGGATCCTCTTCCACAGGGGTGGAGTCTTCCTCCTCAAAGGGGTTGAGGGAGGCGCTGTTCTGTACCTCTACATCTCCCCCCAGCCTCCTCAGCCGCGGGGGCAACTCCTCATCCTGGTCCGTCAGGTCAGGGAAGGCCCTCATAGACGGGGAGCTCCTCTCTGGTTTAGGGGTCAACTCTTCCTCCTCGTCCTCTCCCTCTCCCTCCCTATGGAGGCTCCCTGTATCAGTTAAGTTCAGTGAGCCCTGCCAGGTGTATGTGGCCTGGGTGGATCCTAGGGCTTGGCTCTGAGCCTGGTGCTTCATCTTCCCCCTCTCCCTGTCCTCCAAGCGTTGCAGCTCCTCCTGTTGTAGGCTATCCTCCTGGGCCAGTCTCTGGGACAGAGCGATGGCCAGGTGGGTCTGCTGCTGGTCGTACTCATCCTGGAGAACACACAGTTCAACAAATCACACCCTAGTCCCTACACAGTGCACTATTTCGGACCAGAGTCCTGTTACGGTCCATTGCATTGTAATCCCAATACATACAGTGCATTCGGAAAGTATTCAGACCGCTTCCCTTTATCCACATTTTGTTAACGTTACAGTATTCTAAAATGTATTCAAAAATTGGGGGGAAATATCACCTTTACATAAGTATTCCATAAGTATTGATCATCCTTGAGATGTTTCTACAACTTGATTGGAGTCCACCTGTGGTAAATTCAATTGATTGGACATGATTTGGAAAGGCATACAACTGTCTATTTAAAGGTCCCACAGTTGACAGTGCAAGTCAGAGCAAAAACCAAGCCATGAGATTGAAGGAATTGTCCGTAGAGCCCCGAGACAGGATTGTGTCGGGGCACAGATCTGAGGAAGGATAACAAAACATTTCTGCAGCATTGAAGGTCCCCAAGAACACAGAGGCCTCCATCATTCTTAAATGGAAGAAGTTTGGAACCACCAATACTCTTCCTAGATCTGGCCACCCGGCCAAACGGAGCAATCGGGGGAGAAGGGCCTTGGTCAGGGAGGTGACCAAGAACCCGATGGTCATTCTGACAGAGCTCCAGAGTTCCTCTGTGGAGACGGGAGAACCTTCCAGAAGGACAACCACCTCTGCAGCACTCTACCAATCAGGCCTTTATGGTAGAGTGGCCAGACGGAAGCCACTCCTCAGTAAAAGGCACATGACAGCTCAGCGCTGGAGTTTGCCAAAAGGCACCTAAAGGACTCTGACCATGATAAACAAGATTCTCTGGTCTGATGAAACCAAGATTGGTTTGAACACCGAAAAAAATTGTTCATCCATTTTATAATAAGGCTGTAAGGTAACAAAATGTGGAAAAGGTGAAGGGGTCTGAATACTTTCTGAATGCACTGTATATAAATTATATAAATCAACAAATTCTCATGCAACATTATGTAAATAATACTGGAGGAGAACCTGCAGCTGCCTGAGGTTCTCCTCCAGCATGGCCACCTCGTCATGCCTCTGGGCGGCCTTGGCCTGACGCAGGAATGACTGGATGTTATCAATCTGCTGTAGCATAGGGTCCTCCTGCTCCCTGCGGGTGTGGAGGGTGTCTGAGGAAGGCAGCCAGCCCCCAGCTTTGGTCATGCGGGGGGCTCTGGGGGCCTCAGGAGGCTCCCCGTTGGTGCTGGCGGCCGGGCGGTTCTTCACCGAGTCCTGCCTTCTCTTTTGGGCCTCCTGGGCAGCCTGGAAGGAAGATAGGAAGGTATACTTTCAGAGACAGCTTTACTATTTAATACACTACTTATAGAAGACAGAGACAGCTTTACTATTTAATACACTACTTATAGAAGACAGAGACAGATTTACTATTTAATACACTACTTATAGAAGACAGAGACAGCTTTACTATTTAATACACTACTTATAGAAGACAGAGACAGATTTACTATTTAATACACTACTTATACATGCAGTTGCTTTTAGCTTTTCTGGTATCAAACATTAAGCAGCCTCCTCACCAGTCTCTCCTGGGCGAGCCTCTTCTCCTGCTCCTGCTTCTTCTTCTCCTTCAGCTCCTCATACTTGTCCTTAGTAGGCAGAGACATCAGACCCAGCAACTTCTCCTGCAGGAGGGAGGGGAGGGAGGGGGAGAGAGAGATGGAGATGGAGAGAAACAGAGAAAAAGAGAAAAGGATTGAGAAAGAGACAGAGGGAGGTGTTTGAATGTGTTGTGTAATGTGCTATTATTCTGGGGAAAGTGACTAATCATTCACTCTTCACCACACCATTCAGCTTATCCATAGTTGTGCTTTATGTAGAGTAGTGTACTCTGTGTCTCACCTGGACGAATAGTGTGGCTGTGTATCTGACCATCCTCTGCAGCTGGAGATGCTTTGGATGGGGCTGTGGCTCCTCCTTCATTCCCAGTGTTAAGATCCTCTTACTGACAGCAATACATAGAGAATGTTATAAAATATGGTTATTTAGCAGACACTTTTATTCAAAGTACGGTTGGGCCAAAATACACTATATATACAAAAGTATATGGACACCCCATCAAATTAGTAGATTTGGCTATTTCAGCCACACCTGTTGCTGACAGGTGTATAAAATTGAGCAGTAGAATGGTCTTACTGAAGAGTTCAGTGACTTTCAACGTGGCACCATCATTTGATGCCACCTTTCCAACAAGTCAGTTTGTGGAATTTCTGCCTCGTTAGAGCTGGCCCGGTCAACTGTAAGTGCTGTTATTGTGAAGTGGGAACGTCTAGGAGCAAGAATGGCTCAGCCGCAAAGTGGTAGGCCACACAAGCTTACAGAACGTGACAACCGAGTGCTGAAGCATGTAAAAATCATCTGTCCTCAGTTGTAACACTCAATAACGGGTTCCAAACTTCCTCTGGAACCAACGTCAGCACAATAACTCTTTGTCGGGAGCTTCATAAAAGGGGTTTTCATGGCTGAGCAGCCGCACACAAGCCTAAGATCACCATGCGTAATGCCAAGAGTCAGCTGGAGTGGTGTAAAGCTCGCCGCCATTGGACTCTGGAGCAGTGGAAACGCGATCTTTGGAGAGATGAATCACGCTTCACCATCTGGCCGTCTGCCGCAATGCATAGTGCCAACTGTAAAGTTTAGTGGAGGAGGAAATGGTCTGGGGCTGTTTTTCATGGTTCGGGCTAGGCCCCTTAGTTCCAGTGAAGGGAAATATTAACGCTACAGCATACAATGACATTCTAGACGATTCTGTGCTTCCAACTTTGTGGTAACAGTTTGGGGAAGGCCATTTCCTGTTTCAGCATGACAAAGCCCCCGTGCACAAGGAAAGGTCAATACAGAAATGGTTGTTAATGCTCGTGGCTGAAAGTCCCTGCAGCAATGTTCCAACATCTAGTGGAAAGCCTTCTCAGAAGAGTGGAGGCTGTTATAGCAGCAATGGGTGGACCAACTCCATACTAATGCCCAGGATTTTGGAATGGGATGTTCGACGAGCAGGTGTCCACATACTTTTGGTCATGTAGTTTATGATGAAATCGAATATTGTGATATTTGACTGGCGATATATATTGTGAAGTGCAAATCTGTGTTTTAATAAAACTGTGTTTTATCAGTTAGGCTGTATCAATATGTTGAAAATTAAGTCTAAATGAATGAACTAAGCCTTATTTTTTCCCCAGACTAAAAATATTTAATGAGAATGTGACTATAATATTGTAAATAAGCAAAGAAATTGCACCTTCTGGAATTCTCTAATCATTAATGGCGCAAAGCGATTATATAAGATATCACAATACTTAGAGTAGCATATTGTAGAAGAGGTGTCCCTCATATCACCCACCCTACATACAGGTAACACATTCTGAATATAGTATGTACCTCAGTGCATCGATCAATTCGTAATATTTCTGGACTTCCATTCTCAGTCCACCAGCCGTGTCCAGGTTATAGGTGGTCTCTCCAGCACTGTGAGAAGTTAAAGTTTGACCATGAATATAAACAACAGAACCACAGCCACATATCGCTCTGGTCAAATGTAGTACCCTATATAGCGAATGAGGTGTCATTTGAGACAGACTACGTCTTACTTAAGCGACTCAGCCATTCTGATGTACTCTGGAGCCCCCTCGTCCACCTTGTCCATGCACAGTCTCAGCCTCTGGGAGGAAGACAGGAGGATGGATGGGGTATGACTGCAAGCTCACTACACAGTGAACAACAGGGGCGTACACAAAAGAACAGTGTGTTACCTCGTAGAGCTTGACGATGTCAGGCACGTGTTCTTTCTCCTCCAGTTTCTGCTGTCTCCTCATCAGAGTGTCCATGCAGTGGCAGCAGCAGCGGATCCTCTCGTCATCCTTCTCATCCAGAATGGAGGTGACACTGCTCAGGCTGCTGATACTGCCCCTCCTAGAACCCATCCCGCTGACGCTGCCTCCGCCTCCCCCTGTTGGAGAGGACTGGGACTGGCCCGGACTGCCTGGAACACTAAGGGCCTCCCGTGTTCCACTAGTCAACTTGTCTGGAGAGGAGAGAACAGGTTGGTAAGTCACTAAGCAGGATCAATGCATTAGCTAGCTAATTCTGAGAAACACACTGATGTCACTGTTGATTTTCTGGTTAAATATGGGTGGAATGTTGCTGTAATATTACTGGATGTGTGTGTGTGTGTGTGTGTGTGTGTGTGTGTGTGTGTGTGTGTGTGTGTATGTGTGTGTGTGTGTGTGTACTCACAAGCCAAAGGCAGGGGCACAAACTCCATGCACTTCTTACACATGATGGAGCCACAGAGACGGCAGTGGTGTCGCCTGTTCCGGAGGTTGAACTTGTTCCCGCAGTCAGGACAGAACGGGACATCAGAGTCGCTCACCCACGACACAACAGACTTCTCAATCGCTAGAGAGAGAGGGAGAGAAGTGAGTTCAGGATTCACACACAGAAAATGACGTTCAAATTCACACCGGGAGGAGCTGTACTCAATAAGAACAAATATGGGTCTTGCATAATGTTATTGAAAAACAAAATATACTGCAATATGACCCCCTCTCAACTCACCTCTAATCTTGCCTGCATCTATGTTTATCCTGTCAAAGGATGTCAGCTGAAACAATAGAAGATAGGATACATGGTGAGTCATGTCCTGACAGTAAGGGTGTGTAGCTGCTTCTGTACCCACATTGACAAACCAAAGGCCAAACGACTTGTGATTGTCTGCAGTAGTTTGTGTGCTCACTTTCTCCAGCCTGATAATGAGCTTGTTGACCTCAATGACGTAGTGGTCGATCCTGGCAGCTCTGTGCTTCTTGAAGAAGTCCAGATGACTTCTGGTGGCTCCTATGGGGGATAAGAGGGGACGCCATCAGACTGGACGGAAGCAGCCTCTAAAATAAGAGACCATTACAATGCAACACTCTTAGCTTCAATTCAGGTGAGATGACTCAGTAGCATGCAATGGCCAGACCAATACATCTCTTGTGAACTGTGGATGTCTTGTTTGAGCAGCGGATGTGAAGCCCTTTACCACACCACCACTTTCCTCTTCTCCCAGTTTCCCCCCTGCATACTGCTCCCAGTCTCACCCAGCTCCTGAGGCTCCCACATGTAGGGGTCCACTCCGCCATAATAGAAGGACTCATAGCTGCCCGTCTCTGGCTTGTCCTCACCATCCCTCTTCAGCAGCTTGTCTTTGGCTTTCTTAGCCTTCTGGACTAGACCTGCAGCCAATAGTAGTGATTACTTCAAGGAAGTGTGGAAGGCTACCAGGCTACAACAGACTCACTCTTGGGTCATTATTAGCTGACCTAAATGGAAAGACAAGCATTAACAGACTCACTCTTGAGCTGTCCCCTGACATGTCTGTCATCCCCGGAGTGTTCCTCCTCATAGTGCTCCTGGAGCTGGTAGAACGACTGCAGGTCCTTCAGGCAAAGTGGGCACAGGAAGCCCTCCTTAACCTCCCCTGTGCCCTCGAAGGGGGGCAGATAGCTGGAGGCCATGTTGGTGGGGTGGGGGGAGCAGGATGGTAGCAGTGACACCCGGGGTGTGTGTCCAGCTCATGCCACGCCCAACTGGGTGTGACGCCCACCCCTCATCCGCTCCATTATACACCAGGAGAAAGCCTGAAGCAGAAATTGACATCTTGAAGCAGTAGAGGGGTCAAGGGTTCTGACAATAACATACAGGTATGTATTCATTAGCCCGATTCTGTTGTAAAACGTTTCTTAAATGGACGAAACGGGGAGGGACCTACCTTAATTTGTCCAATAGAAACTTGTTTTAGTTGCACTGTTTGGACTAATGATTACACCCAAGGTAACAAGTTTAAACTGTTGTTTATGGAAGTCATGGCTTAATGAATGACAACCCTAAAAACCTCCAGCAAGACTAGTCAGGTGACATGGACATAACGGTATTTGATCACTCAACGCTTACTACTCACGTAAATCCTAAGAATGGCTAAATGTTTACCGTGTTAGAAATGATAAACAGACTTGCTAGCTAACAACGAGAGCAGTAGGCTGTGTTTACAACTCTCACCACAAGCCAGTGATGGCTGTACTGGCTGCTAGATAACGACATTAGCTAGCTTATCTAACATTACTATGATGTTGGTCATCTGCCATACCTGATTGTGAGGGACATCATTTGAGTGGATCCAGCCTGTCCAGCCAGCCAGACAATGAAAAAAGCTAACTAGCTGACTAAATTAGCAAAAGGCTAAAGAGCTAGAGTGCTGACGTTTCGCCAGTACCAAGCCCACACCGTTTCCAATGACACAAACGATCCAACGACACAATTATGTACTTACAGATTGCAATGTAAGCTGTTAACGGTGAAGTTTATGAATGCATATTTTGACAGCTCGTCGCAAATATCCAACTGCAACACTGTCTCTGCTCTAACAAGAAGGTCTAGTCACATAGTGTATTGTGGTACCGTCTTTGGTCTAGTCAGGTGATTAGCATACAGCCGAGACGGGAGGTTAGAATGGACAAAAAGCACGTTGAAGCCTAAAGGCATTCTGACCAGCTAGGTCTGCGACGGTGATATATGTGATCATTGGGACGTCCCTAACCCATTGAAGTTTACATTTAAAATAGTTAATATTAGGTTTAGGATCCCGGATAGCACTGACCCACACTGTATCTGACTGTCATGTTTTACAACAGCAAGAGAGATATTTATCAGAGGAAGAACATGTTCTTGGACAAACACACTGAGTGGTGAGGATATATATTCATGGTGGACTGGAAGAGAGAGAAGTGAGAATGTCCACCCTGGAGAAGATATGTGAGGATTGCCACCCATATTTCAGACTGTCGCTCAGCAGCCACCCCTCACACAAGGTATGGTACAGTAGGCCTTAAACTGTGTCCAGCCTGGTGAACCAGTGTAGATTGGGCACCATGCATTTGTAACCCTCTTCCCTGTGTCAGTTCCCATTGACCCTCCTGTAGAATGGGGTGAAGATGACCAACAAGCCACCCACAGGTCTCAACCTTCAGCAGTCATACCTGTCAGACCCCATCTGAGACCAGGACTTCTTCAATGCCCGATCTGACAAAGAACTGGTGAGTGGTCGTAGCATGGTACACACACTGCCTTTTCATTTCTAATATTGAGTTGAAGTGGATTTAACAAGTGACATCAATAAGGGATTATAGCATTCACCTGGGGCCTGTATTACGAAGCAAGTTCAACATGGCCAGGATTTATTTTCGTTAGCTGGCTTCACTAAGCCTGACAACCGCAATCCGCAATCCTGCATAAACGGTGTCACGACGGTGGTTATCAATTTGTTAAATCAACCCAGGGTTTCCCAATCTAGAGACGAGCGCGTTCACATAAAAGTTGCGGTGTTTGCGCCATATGACCAATCGCAAACATGGACAAGTCTACCAGTCGCATATTTCACTCAAGAGGGGCAAACGATCATTTGAGAGAAATATTAAGAATATAAAAATATAACCCAGGCTAAGAGCAACATTACTGTGCAGTGTTCCTTCCAAAAGCAGGAAGGAAAGCTGGCAAACAATTGCCGACTCTGTACATGCGTAAATTACAAGGCTTATCAATTTCAAGAACAATTGCTTTCATTGCTATGGTGTTAATTTAGCAGGAAGAAGAACGTCTTCCTCCCCCTGAGCCTATGGCCTCCACTTCAAGACCAAGACAATCACAAGTCTAAAGAATTAACCTTAATTCGAACAGGGTAGTCAAATTGACACTTGCATCTTTCTTCAAGTGTGCCTTGCAAAGGGACAATGTTCGTTATTTGTTTCAGGTTGGAGCAGACAATGTGTGGTCTCATTACAAGAAGACTTTACTTTAGAGTACAAAAATATTTTAATTAAAAAAGAAAAGCTTGAGGTGGAGAAACTGGAATACGAAAAGAAGGTATTTCAGTAACTTATTTGACATGGGTAAGAATGAAACTAAAATCTTAGAATTAAATTATTTTTCTTTGTTCCATTGAAAGGGATAAAGAAAAATAATCAAAATAAATGTTTCATAGGGAAAAAAGATTGCTGGGTGATTGCCTCTCACAGCCCTGCCAGTAGGGTAGTCTAGGGTGATTGGGTCCACAACATCAGGGGGTTGTTGGCTGACAGGAGGGGCTCTCTCCTTCCTTATTGATGCCACATTGTGAAGCACAACACATGCTGTCACTATTTGGGGCCACGCAGGCAGCTGAAGCGGGCTTTCAGTATGCCAAAAGTAATTTCTATCCGGACCCTTGTTTTGGAAAGGGCCACGTTGAATGCATTTTGTGGCCCTGCGTTTGGGTCAGGATAGGGGGTCATTAAAAGAGATGGCATGCGTACCCCCTGTCCCCTAGCAGCAATCCACTGAAAAGCCCTGAAGATAAAAATGAATATTACCATGATCAGTATTACAAAATGCAATAAAACAATTTTTTTTAACATACAGTTTCCATACCTTGCTCAAATCTGTGGCACAGTGCAGACTCCCTAAATATCCGGGAGTCATGGGCTGACCCAGGCCACTTGCCTCAATGCTGGTGACCATACACTGTGACAAGTCATCTGCAAAAGCATTTGTGGTTAACAATACTTCCACAAGATAACAGCATTAAAGTAACTTAAAACTCAATTATGCCAGTTAGGCTCTACACCCCTTGTAAAGCAGATTAATGTGCTTCATTTTAAGAAGTTATTTGTCCACTTTAGTTGTGATACAAACCTTATCAAAACATACAGTATATAGGCTAGGCTACATGAGGTGTGCGACTATAATTGAAAAAGTACAATAACAAAAAAAGGCATTGTTTCTTGCCTTAAGATGGGCATCATTCACAAATATATAATTCACAAGTGATAAGCTAATGTCACACATCAGACTATTTTTGAAGGGTCACTGCAACAGCCCTAGTTTGTGCTAAGCTTGTGCTCTACAAGCTGGCAGTTGTCTGAGGATCGTCTGAGGTTGTGGTCAGGTTGTGGTCTGGTTCTGTTCAGTGGTCAGAAGGAAAGATTGTGGTTCTTGAAGTCATATCACAGAACCGTCAAAGCCTAGCGCAGTGATGAAGATATTGATGACGACTGTGAATAAAACAAGTACTGTTGCTGTGTTTGATCATCATGATCAGCTTTGAGTGTTTCTTCACCTCATTCAGATCGAGAGAGAGATATTCAACATGTTCACCTTCCTGTTCACAGTTAGCCATTAGTGTTCACGTGCGTGAATGAGGGACAGAGAGAGTTTATAACTAACCTGTAAAGACCAGCAGTAGTCTCACAAAAACGGTAGCAGAATAGACATGTAGACGTGTAGAAAAGTCTTTAGATGGGATGTGTTAGCCATGAGTAGAGCCACATCCAGCATACTCTGTGCTACACTATTCTTAGTGGTATAGTGGTTCATGTTAACCTTTCCAGAGGGGTCAAGACGGTTGAGGTTCACTTGTGGGTTAGAGGGTAGACCATCAGGCTACTCATCACACACACACACACACACACACACACACACACACACACACACACACACACACACACACAGTGGATGAACTACAGGCACTGTCTTTCCTCTGTGGCAGAAGGGTGTGTTATATAACTGCATGGATGCCTGCATCTTCTCATGGGGGTGGGGTTGGTATTTGTCAAGTATGGTTAACGGTAAATATGAGATGTCAGATGTGGTTGCGACACTCAGAAACACAAAGGGCATAGTCGGCTCTTCACGGAGGCAAGAAATATGGCGAGTAGCCAGACAGAGAAAATATTTCCGTTGACAAAAAGTTGAAAGCTTCATGTCTCCACTATAGGCTGTGAATGCTCTTTAATAAAGCTAATATACTACGAGCAGTAAATTATATTGGGTTGTAGGTCTGTTATTTTGTCAATCACTTGGGGGAATACTTTGTGAAGTTTCCATACCAGTAGGAGTTACAGTTGAAGTCGGAAGTTTACATACACTTAGGTTGAAGTCATTAAAACTAATTTTTCGACCACCACAGATTTCATGTTAACAAACTAGTTTTGGCAAGTCTGTTAGGACATCTATTTTGTGCATGACACAAGTAATTATTCCAACAATCCAACCTCCAGTAAATAAATTGTAGACCTCCACAAGTCTGGTTCATCCTTGTGAGCAATTTCCAAACGCCTGAAGGTACTACATTCATCTGTACAAACAATAGTATGCAAGTATAAACACCATGGAACCACGCAGCCTTCATCCCACTCAGGAAGGAGATGCGTTCTGTCTCCTAGAGATGAACGTACTTTGGTGCAAATAAAATCCCAGAACAACAGCAAAGGACCTTGTGAAGATGCTGGAGGAAACAGGTACAAAAGTATCTATATCCACAGTAAAATGAGTCCTATATCGACATAACCTGAAAGGCCGCTCAGCAAGGAAGAAGCCACTGTTCCAAAACCGCCATAAAAAAGCCAGACTACGGTTTGCAACTGCACATGGGGACAAAAATTGTACTTTTTGGAAAAATGTCCTCTGATCTGATGAAACAAATATAGAACTGTTTGGCAATGATGACCATCGTTATGTTTGGAGAAAAAAGGGGGAGGCTTGCAAGCCAAAGAACACCATCCCAACCGTGAAGCACGGGTGTGGCAGAATCATGTTGTGGGGGTGCTTTCCTGCAGGAGGGACTGGTGCACTTCACAAAATAGATGGCATCATGAGGAAGGAAAATTATGTGGATATATTGAAGCACCATCTCAAGACATCAGTCAGGAAGTTAAAGCTTAGTCGCAAATGGGTCTTTCAAATGGACAATGACCCCAAGCATACTTCCAAAGTTGTGGAAAAATGGCTTAAGGACAACAAAGTCAAGGTATTGGAGTGGCCATCACAAAGCCCTGACCTCAATCCTATAGAACATTTGTGGGCAGAACTGAAAAAGCATGTGCGAGAAAGGAGGCCTACAAACCTGACTCGGTTATACCACTTCTGTCAGGAGGAATGGGCCAAAATTCACCCAACTTATTGTGGGAAGCTTGCGGAAGGCTACTTGAAACATTTGACCCAAGTTAAACAATTTAAAGGCAATGCTACCAAATACTAATAGAGTGTATGTTAACTTCTGATCCACTGGGAATGTGATGAAATAAATAAAAGCTGAAATAAATAATTCTCTCTACTATTATTATGACATTTCACATTCTTAAAATAAAGTGGTGATCCTAACTGACCTAAGACAGGGAATTTTTACTAGGATTAAATGTCAGGAATTGTGAAAAACTGAGTTTAAATGTATTTGGCTAAGGTGTATGTAAACTTCTGACTTCAACTGTATACAGTCCCCACTGGGCACAGACGTCAGTTCAACATCTAGTTTTGATTTACATTTGGTTGTCAACGGACATGAAATCAACAAAATAATTCACCATGTCATTGGATTTAGGTTAAAAGTTGGGTGAAAAAAAAAGACAAATCCCTTACATAGAGGATTTTTTTCAAATCCAATAATTTTCCACGTTGATTCAACTTCATCACATTGGTTGAAATGACGTGGAAACACAACCTGGACTGTATAACCTGGGGGTAGACGTAACATAGTAAATCCGGGACAACCATAACTGCATCTGATTTTCTTGTAGCACAAATCCGGATATTCAGTCAAAATGTACAACATCCTATTTAGTTGCTATGATGCAGTTAATAATGCGCTGCACTCTAAAAATTAGGGGTTCAACCAGGGTTCTTCTAAGATCCTCAAAGTTGGAGAGAAGAGTTAGTAATGAAGTACTCAATGGGGGATCCCTCTCTGAGCATGACACAACAACCAGCAGAGAAATGTGTATGGAGTTGAATTGTGTGATGAATAACGGATGCTATGTAGACCATCCCTCATTCTGAACAGGGCAAGACTAATCTCACAAGATGTAATTTACAACCCTTTTTTTTAATGTATTACTTCAGCGATGTCTATGAGAAATGTGATTGGCAATGGGCACATCTGTTGCAGAAATTGTGTATTATGCGTCATCGCTGTTGCTTTATGGGGATCGGCTGTCTAATTCAGCTAGTTGGAAGTGCTTTTATGTTTTTTATTTTTTTATCTCTTATCTTTAAAAATATATATATTATGTTAGCTCATGGACGGATTGAGATTGATGTGTGTTTGTGAGAGCCCGGGAGAGGGAACATCACTCACTATTTAGCCACACTGTTAAAAGAGAGGGTTTTAAAAACAACAAACAAGTGGTATGTCCATCATGAAAGGGATTATTGCCCTGGAAATGTCTTTGTAAGCAAACCCCATCTCTCTCCCACGCAACATGACCATATCTCCATTAGTCTTCAAGGTATTTCAAGGTATTTCATGGAGAATGGAGGATATGAGGAAGGGAAACAGCGACACATAAAGTTTTCAGTGTAAAGTGCGTAAGACTGCTGTAAAGCAACTCCTTTCACTTCCTCTTATCACCCAGACACCAACAACCTAGAATACTTTCAGTTATTCTCTTTTTCCCACTTTGTAAACCTCCTTCTCTCTCCTGCTTTCTCTCTCTCGCTCTCTTTCCCTCTCTCTCCCTATCTCCCTCTCTCCTCCTGTCTCTCGCCCTCTCTCTCTCTCCCTATCTCCCTCTCTCCTCCTGTCTCTCGCCCTCTCTCTCTCCCTATCTCTCTCCCTATCTCCCTCTCTCCTCCTGTCTCTCGCCCTCTCTCTCTCCCTATCTCCCTCACCTCTCTCTCTCCCTATCTCCCTCTCTCCTCCTGTCTCTCGCCCTCTCTCTCTCTCTCCCTATCTCCCTCACCTCTCTCTCTCATCTTTCTCTCTCTCTCCCGCTCTCTCCCTCTCCCTTTCTCTCTCCCCTCGCTCTCTCGCTCTCTCTCTTTGTGTCTTTAATAAAGCTTGTTGCTTGCTGAATTCTCTTAGACTCCATCCTCTGATATTTTGTGCAAATTAGACTCATCATTCAGTAGGCACATTTCTGTCAGTTAACAGATGGCAGATGGTTAACAGACTGTTCAAAGTCAGTGACTTGATATAGTAACTAGCACTGGGGCAATATGACTGGAGTGGGAACTATGTGTGGGTCGTGATGAGTTGTACATATAATTCCAAAATCATGGGCATTAATATGGAGCTGGTCCCCCCTTTGCTGCTATAACAGCCTCTACTCTTCTGGGAAGGCTTTCCACTAGATGTTGGAACATTGCCGCGGGGAGTTGTTTCCGTTCACCCACAACATTCATGAGGTCGGCGGCACTGATGTTGGGCGATTTAGGCCTGGCTCGCAGTCGGCGTTCCAAAAGTGTTCGATGGTGTTGAGGTCAGGGCTCTGTTCAGACCAGTCAAGTTCTTCCACACCAATCTTGACAAACCATTTATATATGGACCTTGCATTGTGCACAGGGGCATTGTCATGCTGAAACATAAAATGCCCTTACCCAAACTGTTTCCACAAAGTTGGAAGCAAAGAATCATCTAGAATGTCATTGTATGCTGTAGCATTAAGATTTCCCTTCACTGGAACTAAGGGACCTAGCCCGAACCATGAAAAACAGCCCTAGACCATTCTTCCTCCTCTACCAAACGTTACAGTTGGCACTATGCATTTGGGCAGGTAGCGTTCTCCTGGCATCCGCCAAACCCAGATTCTTCTTGTCAGATAGTGAAGTGTGATTCATCACTCCAGACAATTCATTTCCAATGCTTCAGAGTCCAATGGCGGTGAGCTTTACACCACTCCAACTGACACTTGGCATTATGCATGGTGATCGTAGGCTTGTGTGCGGCTGCTCAGCCATGGAAACCCATTTCATGAAGCTCCCAACCAACAGTTATTGTGCTGATGTTGCTTCCAGAGGCAGTTTGGAACTCGGCAGTGAGGACAGATGATTTTTATGTGCAACGCACTTCAGCACTCGGTGGTCCTGACCTGTGAGCTTGTGTGGCCTACCACTTCATAGCTGAGCCATTCTTGTTCCTAGACGTTTCCACTTCACAATAACAGAGACCGGGGCAGCTCTAGCAGGGCAGAAATGTGAGGAACTGACTTGTTGGAAAGGTGGCATCCTATGACAGTGCCACCTTGAAAGTCGCTGAGCTCTTCAATAAAGCTAATCTACTGCCAATGTTTGTCTATGGAGATTGCATTGCTGTGTGCTCGGTTTTATACACCTGTCAGTAAGGGGTGTGGCTGGAATAGCCGAATCCACTAATTTGAAGGGGTGCCACATACTTTTGTGTATATATATTGTATCTTTTGAGTTGAAGTTGTCTGTCAGTATTTGCCTGTAGTTCTGGGTAGGGTAGATTGGTCAATACACGGGTAGTTTCAATAATCAGACATATAAGCCTACCCTATACTTAGTGCGTTTCTCTATGAATGTGCTTGGAAAATGTATATGACCCAAAGATCTCTTGCATGCGGGTAAAAGTGTTTGTAAAGTATTGATGGAATGAGGCCAATTAAATGGGAGAGCATAACTGACATGCAGACGGTCTGCTATCAATTGACTTGCATTAATTAGTGTGCAGAACGATTGCGCTGTAATTGCTTTGTTAGTGCGACGACATTGGTCTCCATCTTTCGCGGAAGGCTAGCTCAGTTAATCTGAAAACCCTCGGGGAGGGTTAAAATATTTAACTAACCTATTCCATGTTAGTTGATAGGCTAAGGAATGAGTCTTTCTCTGAATATCAAGCGAAAAGCATACTGTAGAAGACCAAAGCTCAGTCATCTGTACCATTGCGTTTTATTGTATAACAGAGCTGTAGATACATAATAAGCTTCAAGGCAAAAGTAACAGAAAATGCACAACACTTAACCAGTTGTTACACCATGCAAGAATATTCAAGTAGAAAAATAATCCAGAGACCCACTACGTTATTTTGCAGGGGTATGCCCACTTGTATTTGACATCTGGAACGCATTAGGCCTAAATCATAAAACAGGTCAGTTTGTCCTATATAACACGTGAAAACTTACACTTATTCAATTCAAGGTCAGACAGAAGAGAGCAGATTCCGAGCCTGTGTCCTCAGTTGGCTAGAGACAGACTGCCTGCAGAGCCAAAAGCTAACCCCGTCTCTTTAGTCTTTATTTCTTCCCCACATGGGCTTCACCTGGAAAAAGAATAGATGTTTGAGCATCTCATGACAAGAATATAGAGCCAGCAACCAACACAGCTATTCACGAACTTGAAATCCCTATGAACGTTACTAATTCTGACAATCAGTGTACGTAATTACCAACAAGCTTCCCCAGAAAAGTATATCTAAATGAAACGTTTCGATCATGATGCTTTCTGAGCATGTTTTCTAGGATATTAGTGATAAAAACTGCTTTCCAAAGACACAGTAGGCTACCCGTGATAGAGGTGTACATATTATATTCATAATAAACTATTATAAATAATGAATTATATAAATGTACACATTGTATTCTTTATATCACAGTAATTTACACACATCACCCACCAGCCCCACTTGTCATTCCTGTTCCGTCAAATCCTCGACAGGTGCGGACCTTTTGCCCGGGTGCTGTCTCTTCTCCGGGCGACTCTTGTTCACGTTGTCTAATAGCTCGAGCAACAGGTTGGCCTTACTGCAGCTAGTGTCCAACACGTCACAGGGAATGTCGGCACCCAAATCCGGGATCGTTTTATCCAAGTATCGTTTGCCGGGGTGTTGGCGCTTCTCCAACTCCTTGAGGTCACCTGCGTCTGACTCGTCGTCCACCTCTCGCCTGCCGGGATGCTGGCGCTTGCTGTAGTACATCATGTAGCGTTTGCCCGGGTGCTGACGTTTGGAGAGTTCACTTAGAAATGCGGGGTTCTCTGTAATCTGCTCCAGCATTAAACGCTTGCCTGGATGCTGTCTTCTCTGGAGCTCCACAAAAGAGTCAATTTCGTCGTCGCGTTTTCCCGGGTGCTGTCTTTTCTGGACCTCGCCATAGTCTTGGTCCTCCTCTCGCTTCCCAGGGTGTTGCCTTTTCTCCAGCTCCTCCTGGTACCTCTTACCGGGATGCTGCCGCTTCACCAGCCACTCTGGCTGAGAGGTCAACCCCTCTGTAAAAACAAATAATACATTAGTTTAGGGACATTGCAAAATAGTAATCTACCGCCACTTGTTATGCCATGCGTACATGTACTTCCAATTGAACACATCGTTTTAATGCCATTTACTTTTGAAAGTTAGGGTATATTTTACATAGAAAAAAATATATATTTTCTTTGTAAAACTTTTTTTTTCTGTCGATATTTATTTATTTTCTGTTTTCATTATTCCAACATTAAATTTTAAACTTTGGTGCCAGGATAAACTGCGGGGAAATATTGGATGCGTTTCTCGCGTGCTTTGCAGATTGCCCTCTCCAATTTAGATTTTCAATCGAACAAATAACATTTTATTAATTTATTCACGTTATCTTGCACAAAACATGAATAAAATACATTGTAAATGGTGGGTTATTTGTTTATAAATACCATGCAGTCGAAATAATTTAGTTTATCTGTCTTTGTGAAACTATACAATCGAAATTATTTGTCTTCGTGCGAAGTTACTATAAACAGCCATAAAAAGGAATGATTGAATTTGTGTGTTCAGTGGGCGGCAGGTAGAGCAGTGTTGGTCTATTAACCGAAAGGTCGAAACATCTGTCGATGTGCCCTTCAGCAAGGCACTCAACCCTAATTTGCGCCGTATTACTATGGCCGACCCTGTAAAACAACAAATTTCACTACACCGATAAAACATTTAATTTGTGTTCAATTCTTTGATTTGTATTTTGTTGTAAAATACCACAGCTCTCTTGTCAAACGCGGCCACTTTGCCAAAAACATAAAATCGACCCAAAAGCAACTATTAAGCACCGTTCGCGCCATCCTCATCCTCTATCTTTTTTAGAATGGAGCGGAGCAGGAAGCTCTCGGCTCTCTGTAGGATGATATCGTCTATAATCTGCCGGTCCCCGGTCTCCTCCTCGGCGGGGATGCCCTGTCCTCGAGCCAACGTCAGGTTGCAGACCGCTAGAGATGCCATAATGATCAGGCAGGCGGACTTCATGGCAACTTGGCTATTCGTTCGAAAACAAGAGAATATATCATTATTAGTTGACATATACTACTTTAAAAGCATGCAGGCTGCATAAACATTAATTGACTTGGCGCTGCATAACTCATTAGGAGTTTTCTTTCTGTTTTACGCACATAATACGTTTCAATATTGGTGCGCAAAACTGGAAAATCCTTTTTGGAATATATATTTGCAAGCCAAATTTTATTGGAGCACAAACCCCACGTCCATGTACAGAAAACGAACCGAAACTTACCTTAGATTTGTTTTCTGGCTAGTGTCACTCACAGCACCTTCAATAACCTTAAATTACAGCAAACCAACTAGAAAGGTTGTTATTTGCCTCTTGCAGCGCTTGATGACCCGTTGAGGCCAAGTTTAGAGTTATGTGCAGATACAACGCCCAACCATTTATAGTCAGCGGTGACTATCGTCACGCCAACCACGCAGTAGTAATTTCATAGGATTCCTTTCATAGGATTCCAATGATGTCACAAATTCGTGCGCAATTGGATTAAAGTAAATTCTAACCTCTAGAGGACGATGTCCTGTTATTCTCTTGGGCACCAGCTGGGCCAACCAGACGAATCTGAGGGAGTGAAATGGCACTTGATGATGATGATGAGGATGACTGCGAGAGAGGATTCATTCATAAATATTCTAATCATATTTGAGTGTGGTAATTTGGTAGAACACCGATTTCAATTAATTCACTTATTTTGCTAGTGCGGCTTTCCTTACTAGTCGTTTGTTAAGATTAGGCCTACACTAAATGTCAATGATGAAAAGGTTGTTGATCATTGGTTAGACAACCATTTTCAGGTCTTGCTATAGATTTTCAAGTAAATGTAAGTCAAAACTGTAACTCAGCTACTCAGGAACATTCACTGTCATGTTGGTTAACAATTCCAGAGTAGATTTGGCCTTGTGTTTTAGGTTATTGTCCTGCTGAAGGTGAATTCATCTCCCAGTATCTGGTGGAAAGCAGACTGAACCAGGGTTTCCTCTAGGATTTTGTCTGTGCTTAGATCCATTCCGTTCCTTTTTTATCCTGAAAAACTCCCCAGATTGCAAGCATATCCATCAAATGATGCAGCCACCACTATGCTTGAAAATATGGAGAGTGGTACTTAGTGATGTGTTGTATTGGATTGGATTTGCCCCAAATCTAACACTTTGTATTCAGGACAAAAAGTTAATACACTATAACTCAGTATATTGCTACTCACTTGTTTCCTACTGGAATAGTGATATTTTCCCCACAGTGTAGGCGACTGTGAGTAGGAGTATTGGTTTATGTAGGCATCCATATTCTGTTTGAACTTCATCCACGACAGTATCTATAATGTTGAGCAGACATTAACACACTCTCTCATGATCCACGGGTCAGACAGACATCCGGTAAATGTCCAGCCAAACTGCTATGCAATAAAACTACAGCCGAGTCACTCAGTTTAGACTTATCAGGATGCTGTTCATCACTGTTTTCTTCTTCCTCTTGTATTTGTCAGGCTCTACTTGCAAAGATACACTGTTGGCCGGAAATTAGGGTCGGAGAGTATCCTGATTTTCATATCATCATACCGTCCTTCTCTCATCCTGGAATTTCGTCCTTCTCCCCTGCCAAGAAGCCCATTGGGCATCTATTACCAGAATGCTAACAACATTTGTACGATTAATAGAGAATTTCCATGGAGGGTGCTTGCTAAATATGCTAACGAACGCAAATTAAAATAAATGAATTGCAAAGATAGGCAATACAGCTCATACAGTTATACATATGTAGGTAGGAGCTACTGAATGTCTTTTTGGTGAGCTTGGACATTTATAAGCGAATGAACAAAGTTGTGAAGCATGCTTGTCTGAAGGAAGAACAGTACTGGAGGAGCAGACTGGCCGAGAACAGAGAGGAGAAAAAAACACAAGACAATCAAGATAGCCGTGGCAGCTGTACAGATAACTCATCCAAAGGGCTCTGACTTCTCAAACACGGCAGAAAGCTGACACAATATGATGCCCTTTCACCTTGTTAATTCAGCCACCTACTTACAGTGCATTCGGAAAGTATTCAGACCTCCTGACTTTTTCCACAGTTTGATACATTACAGCCTTATTCTAAAATGGAATAAATAGAAAATCCTCATCAATCTACACACAATACCCTATAATGACAAAGCGGAAACAGGATTTTAGAAATGTTTGCAAATTTATTAAAAATAAAAAACAGATACCTTAGTTAAATAAGTATTTAGACCCTTTGCTATGAAACTCTAAATTGAGTTTAAGTGCATCCTGTTTCCATTGATCATCCTTGAGATGTTTCTACATCTTGAATGGAGTCCACCTGTGGTAAATTCAATTGATTGGACATGATTTGGAAAGGCATACACCTGTCTATATAAGGTCCCATAGTTGACAGTGCATGTCAGAGTAAAAACCAAGCCATGAGGTTGAAGGAATTGTCTGTAGAGCTCCTAGACTGGATTGTGTCGAGGCACAGATCTGGGGAAGGGTACCAAAAGATGTCTGCTGCATTGAAGGTCCCAAAGAACACAGTGGCCTCCATCATTATTAAATGGAAGAAGTTTGGAACCACCAAGACTCTTCCTAGAGCTGGCCGCCTGGCCAATACTGAGCAATCAGGGGAGAAGGGCCTTGGTCAGGGAGGTGACCAAGAACCCGATGGTCACTCTGACAGAGCTCCAGAGTTTCTCTGTGGAGATGGGAGAAACTTCAATAAGGACAACCATCTCTGCAGCACTCCACCAATCAGGCCTTTATGATAGAGTGGCTAGATGGAATCCACTCCTCAGTAAAAGGCACATGACAGCCCGCTTGGAGTTTGCCAAAAGGCACCTAAAGGACTCAGACCATGAGAAACAAGATTCTCTGGTCTGATGAAACCAAGATTGAACTTTTTGGACTGAATGCCAAGCGTCACGTCTGGAGTTAACCTGGCACCATCCCTACGTTGAAGCATGGTGGTGGCAGCATCATGCTGTGGGGATGTTTTTCAGAGGTAGGGACTGGGAGACTAGTCAGGAACAAGGGAAAGTTGAACGGAGCAAAGTACAGAGAGGTCCTTGATGAACACCTGCTGAGGATCTCAGACTGGGGTTCACCTTCCAACAGGTTTTTCATTGTGAGCTCGTTTACTTGATTAGTGTTGCACTTTTGTTGTATTCTGATGAAAATAAAGCAATTTTCTGCCGAATGTTTCACTGATGTATTTTCTGTGAAGGAAAACTATAGTTGCACGTCACTGATCACCTATTGAAGCAAAAAACACTGTTGACTTTCAATATAAAACGTGACCCCTGTTATTACAAACCCCCCAAACCTAAAGGAAATATAAGCTCTGAAGTGCACCTTTAATGCATAGAACAAGATCTTGCTGATTTCTAGCCAAACCTCCACACCTTACGTAAGAGATATACTGTAGCTCAGTGGTGGAAAAAGTACCCAATTGTCATACTTGAGTAGAATTATAGATACCTTAATGGAAAGTTTACTCAAGTAAAAGGGAAAGTCAGCCAGTAAAATACTACTTGAGTAAAGGTATCTGGTTTTAAATATACTTACAGTGGGGAGAACAAGTATTTGATACACTACCGATTTTGCAGGTTTTCCCACTTACAAAGCATGTAGAAGTCTGTAATTTGTATCATAGGTACTCTTCAACTGTGAGAGACGGAATCTAAAACAAAAATCCAGAAAATCACATTGTATGATTTTTAAGTAATTAATTCAGTAATTAATTCCTTCTCCAGATCCTTCAGGTTTCGGGGCCTTCGCTGGGCAATACAGACTTTCAGCTCCCTCCAAAGATTTCCTATTGGGTTCAGGTCTGGAGATTGGCTAGGCCACTCCAGGACCTTGAGATGCTTCTTACGGAGCCACTCCTTAGTTGCCCTGGCTGTGTGTTTCATGCTGGAAGACCCAGCCACGACCCATCTTCAATGCTCTTACTGAGGGAAGGAGGTTGTTGGCCAAGATCTCGCGATACATGGCCCCATCCATCTTCCCCTCAATACGGTGCAGTCGTCCTGTCCCCTTTGCAGAAAAGCATCCCCAAAGAATGATGTTTCCACCTCCATGCTTCACGGTTGGGATGGTGTTCGGAGTCAAACCCAATACACCCACTCATCCTTCTTCTTCCTCCAAACACGGCAAGTGGAGTTTGAGCACGGGGACCTTGCGTGCGCTGCAGGATTTTAATCCATCACGGCATAGTGTGTTACTAATGGTTTTCTTTGAGACTGTGGTCCCAGCTCTCTTCAGGTCATTGACCAGGTCCTGCCATGTAGTTCTGGGCTGATCCCTCACCTTCCTCATGATCATTGATGCCCCACGAGGTGAGATCTTGCATGGTGCCCCAGGCCGAGGGAGATTGACCGTCATCTTGAACTTCTTCCATTTTCTAATAATTGCGCCAACAGTTGTTGCCTTCTCACCAAGCTGCTTGCCTATTATCCTGTAGCCCATCCCAGCCTTGTGCAGGTCTACAATTTTATCCCTGATGTCCTTACACAGCTCTCTGGTCTTGGCCATTGTGGAGAGGTTGGAGTCTGTTTGATTGAGTGTGTGGACAGGTGTCTATTATACAGGTAACGAGTTCAAACAGCTGCAGTTAATACAGGTAATGAGTGGAGAACAGGAGGGCTTCTTAAAGAAAAACTAACAGGTCTGTGAGAGCCGGAATTCTTACTGGTTGGTAGGTGATCAAATACTTATGTCATGCAATAAAATGCAAATTAATTATTTAAAAATCATACAATGTGATTTTCTGGATTTTTGTTTTAGATTCCGTCTCTCACAGTTGAAGTGTACCTATGATACAAATTACAGACCTCTACATGCTTTGTAAGTAGGAAAACCTGCAAAATCGGCAGTGTATCAAATACTTGTTCTCCCCACTGTGTGTATATATATATCTTTTTTTTTTAAATAGCTAGGGGCACCCTCCAACACTCAGACAGATGCATTTGTGTTTAGTAAACCCGCCAGGCCAGAGGCAGTAGGGGTGACCACGTGTTCTCCTCTTGATAAGTGCGTGAATTTGACAATTTTTCTGTCCTGCTAAGCATTCAAAATGTAACGAATACTTTTTGTTGTCAGGGAAAATGTAAAAAAGTACAATATTTTATTTAGGAATGTAGTGAAGTAAAATTATTAGTTGTCAAAAATATAAATAGTAAAGTACAGATACCCGCAACAACGTTTTTATTTTATATATATATTTTTTGTTTTCCTTTATTTAACTAGGTAAGTCAGTTAAGAAAAATTCTTATTTACAATGACGGCCTACACCGGCCAACCTCGGACCACGCTGGGCCAATTGTGCGCCGCCCTATGGGACTCCCAATCACGTTCGGTTGTGATACAGTCTGAAGTCGAACCAGGTTGTCTGTTGTGACGCCTCTAGCACTGAGATGCAGTGACTTAGACCACTGCGCCACTTGGGAGCCTAAGTAGAACTTTAAAGTATTACACCACTGCTGTAGCTCATCTAGTTAAACCACATTTGGGTCGGGACCTGGGTCTAACCACCCCCCACTTGATTCAGAAAACAGACATTTAAAGCGGGTGTCCAGACTGGGGGTGATTACTTGCTAAAGTACTCTTCTGTGGAGGGACACAGCTGGAGACAGAAGCACAATTAACACCAGAGCATGTCTGACCTGTGAGGCCTCCATTTCTGCAGTCATCTCCATGCCTCAAACTGTAATCACAGTGTGTAAAGACATAGGCCTACATGCTGCACGGGGACCAATTAATTACGCACCCAGCACAGCAGATGAGAAACCGTGTGTTTGTTGGCATTTCTAGCCTACGGAAGGCCAGTGCTCGCTAACCCTGTAAGATGGTGAAAGTGGAGTTGGGGTTTGATTCATTCTGTGGTCATTTGAAGCCTGTGTAAAAGCAGATGAGGGAGAGCTTCTAATGAGTAACATACTGTACATGGAGAGGGTGTGTTCTAATAGGATAGAATTAGAATCTAGAAAACTCGCATCTGACCCACCTGTGGAGTAGGATAAGAATATGCACTTGTCTGTTCCTATACTTTGCCGATAACTACTTTGTTGAGGGAAAATGTACTTGTTATGATTGTGATATGTTGTCTGACCTAGCTATCTTAAGATGGATTCACTAATGTAAATCGCTCTGGATAAGAGAGTCTGCTAAATGTACTCTTTCTATCTAACAATTCTATGATTCAGTTATTTAAATGTATGCATTGAAATAAATACTCAAGAACTCACTAATAGGGGACACATGTTCCCCTCATGTTACTGTAGGTCTAGTCTGCTCTTCCCTCATGTTGCATGCACTTCCTGGGAGTTAAAGTTGTGGGTAGTTCACATTTTAAACAGCCATACTTTTTGGCAGCTACAGTTTTTTTCATGACACTGTTCTGGTGGCGCTCTGTCCCTAATGGAGTTGCCTTGTGCAATGCTTATAGGCACTAGACTATAATTAAGGCAAGCGCTTCCTTCCTTCACCTCTCGTCAATAAGACCAAATACAATGGAGGCTGGAGGAGGGTTGTTAAGACTGGGGAATCATCACAATTAGAGAGCAGGTCTACGGTATATGCTGGCGAAGAGGACATCTTAAATATACCCTCTGCAATGACGCTTGTCTTACTCGACATCCACTGTTTACTGTCCTTTGTTAGGAATTATTTTCAATCGTGAGGAAGTTTAGAAAGTTTTTGGTTTCAACTTGCAGATCTGATAAGCATTCATCTAGATAAAATAGGAAGTTGGACACAATCAAGAGAAATCATTTGACTTAAATAACCCTTGAGGCTGCATCCTACAGACTGCTCACAGCTTCAGTAATGGCTAGAATTTGCGCTTGTTTTTGAGAGTTTTCGCCCATGGAGAACGAGACACAGAAATAGAACGGCACCAGTAGCTGTTTGGAATTTTCTCTCAACACTCAGGAGGAGAAGAAGTTTTGCGAAAGTGAACCCAACAGAGCAAGGGAAACACACATCAAAAGATAGGTGAGTCAGAAAGAGTGCAAATGTCCCCAACGTTCCCGACGCCTAACTTGTGGGTGTAAGTGAGAGAACAGTGAAGCAGAGTTGGAATACAACTAAGAGGGAGAGAAAGAGAGAGCGAGAGAGCAAAAGGGAAAAAAACACAGAAGCCTAACTGAGGCAGTCAGAGATAAGAAATACTGACCAGACAGCTGCCAGGGACAGAAGGCTCTCTGTGTGGTGGCTACTAGCTACCGAGAGACAGACAGGATGGAAGCAGACAGATTCAAATAGAGAGAAAGTAAAATAAACAAACAGAAGAGATGGCGTGGGGATGGAGTGACAATGTGACAACCACCTCTAACCTGGCATTGACACTGCCCTGACAGGGGTCACTGTGGCTAGGTGTGAGTGATGGGTACAGGCCCTGGTCATGGAGGTGGCTGGGTGGGGGAAGGCAGTATCTGGACACTGAGGTCAGAGGGGGTCTGGAAGGCTGGTTGTTCTCTGTTGCTCTTCAGGCTCGGAGTCAAACCCAATACACCCACTGCATACTAACTATGGACTGATGAGCTAATAGAGGGTAATGGCCATTAACTGTTAAAGCCAAAGGTTGTGAGAAAGGCCTTATTCTATCCCTGTATTGCTTTAATAAACAGCTAAATGTTGTGTTTTAATTACAGGTTTTGTATTTTACATTGCGGTGCCGTTGAACAGATGTACACTCATAGGAGAACCCTTTATGGTTCCAGGTAGAACCCTTTTTGGTTCCAGGTAGAACCCTTGGTAGAAAGGGTTCATCATAGAACCCAAAAGGTGTCTACCTGGAACCAAAAAGGGTTCTTCAAAGGGTTCTCATATGGGGACAGCCGAAGAACCCTTTTTGGTTCTAGATAGCACCTTTTTTTCTAAAGGTGTACTCAAACTACTGCCAGTGTTTCATTATTATATAGTTAAGTAATGCAATGTGATTATTTCATGTAATATCTATGTTTTAAAAGGAAATGCTAATTGGAGAGTAGGGTATTAAAGTATAACTCTCTCAGGTGTATGTAGTGCCTGGTGAAGCCTAAGTGAGTAACAATGAGCACATCTTCAGCCTCATTGACTCCTTTTCACTAGTCAATGCGGCCCACAGATCCATCCATCAGCTGCAGGCAGCTCACTCCTGTCTAATTTCATGGGGGCGGGACGCACATGAGAGACCAGTTCTACCCCACTCCAAGAAATGTACCAAAATACATGTGAATGAATGAGTCTTATATAATGAACAAAAATATAAATGCAACATGTAAAGTGTTTCATGAGCTGAAATAAAAGATCTCAGAAATGTTCCATACGTACAAAAATTGTATTTCCATACGTACACAAATTTTTTTACATCTCTGTTAGTGATCATTTCTCTTGTCGAGGTAATCCATCCACCTGACAGGTGTGGCATATCAAGAAGCTGATTAAACAGCATGATCCTTACATAGGTGCACCTTGTGTTGGGGACAATAAAAGGCCACTTCTTTAATGTGAAGTTTTGTCACACAACACAATGCCACAGATGTCCCAAGTTTTGAGGGAGCGTGACACAGGCATGCTGACAGCAGGAATGTCCACCAGAGCTGTTGCCAGATAATTTTATGTTAATTTCTTTATCATAAGCCGCCGCCAACGTCATTATAGAGACTTTGGCGTCGAACTGGCCTCACAACCTCAGACCACGGCAGCCCAGGACCTACACTCTTAGAAGTCAAGGTGCTATCTAGAACCTAAAAGGTTTATTCGGCTGTCCCCATAGGAGAACCCTTTGAAGAACCCTTTTTGGTTCCAGGTAGAACCTTTTTGGTTCCAGGCAGTACCTTTTTGAGTTCCATGTAGAACCCTTTACACAGAGGGTTCTACATGGAACCCAAAATAGTTTTCACCTGCACCTGCTTCCGACTCTCCGACACCACTACAATTTCACTGTAATGTCTACACCTGTATTCGGTGCATGTGACAAATACAATTTGATTTCATTTGATTTGAAATGTGAGTGAATCACCGGGTTATGCTTAGGCTGTGCCACTGAACTTCCTCACTGGAAAGAGGTGTTTCATTTCACAAACATGTTTTGTCCTGTGATCTTTAAAAAATATCGTAGCCCTATATTTAGGTTCTACTTTGGGGCATTGTGGCTTGTGCCCACATGTTAGGCTCTTCGCCAGGTTGTTATTGGGAGGCCAAAGGTACTACTCTGTCTTTTTCTGTTTTTCTCTCTCCTCCAGTACAACTAATCTCTTTTAGTAAACTGGTGGAGAGAATTGTGTTTGACCAAAGTTGAGGAAGCTGAACTCCTAGGTATAGCATTGGATGATAAATTATCATGGTCAAATCATATTGACAAAGTTGTTGTGAAGATGGGGAGGGGTATGTCTGTTATAAAACATGCTCTGTGTTTTTGACACAAAAGTCAACTGTACTAGTTTTTCAGGCTCTGGTCTGGTGGTCCCATCTTGATTACTGTCAGGTAACATGGTCAGGTGCAGCCAGGAAAGACCTAGCCAAGCTACAGCTGGCTCAGAACGGAGCAGCACTCCTTGCCCTTAACTGGACAGAACTAACATCAACAACATGCATGCCAGCCTTTCCTGGTTGACTAGAGATTAGCTGCTTCTCTTCTAGTTTCTATGAGAAATATTACTGTGATGAAAATTCCAGATTGTCTGCATAATCAAATAACATACAGCTCAGACACCCACACATACCCCAAAAGACATGCCACCAGGGGTCTCTTCACAGTCCCCAAGTCCAAAACGAATTCACAGAGCCATGATCGCATGGAAGTACCTTCCATCTCCAATTACTGAAGCAAAAAGCAAAATTACCTAAACATCTCATGGAACAGCAGGGACTGTGAGGGGACACACACACAAACATACGCACACTAACACACACATTATTTTGTTGTATTGTTTGTATATCGTTGTATTTTTTATGTATGTGACTGTCCTTGTCTATCAGTGTTTCGTTACTTGTCATGTTTTGTGTTTTTTGTGGACCCCAGGAAGAATATCTGCTTCTTCTGCTAAAGCTAATGGGGATCCAAGTAAACAAACAAATTCTAAATGTTTCACCACACCCAAGGGTGCACTGGAATCCTAATACACAGACAGAGAGAGACAAAACAAAGTTAGCATTATTTCTCTTCAGATTGAATCTCTGTCTTAAGCTGTGCGGCGTGACTCTGAGAATTCCATTATCCCTCAATTACCTGAGCGGCGGCTGTGTTCCACCAGACGGAAAACATGATTGGCACTCCGCTACCACATGCTACAGCGCACTCATCATCTCTCTCATTTTTCTCTCTCTCCTTCACTCCATCTCTGCCCCCCTCCGTCTCTCCCTCCCTCTGTCACAATCAGGTAATGTCTGAGACCATGTGTAATAGAGGAAGATTTAGCTGATATTTCCCTCTCAACGCCTGAGTCAAATGCAAATGTAAGATTCAGATATTAGATTTTGGGGAATTTAGTGTGGCTGCTTAACTTGCTTGGAGAAGAAATTATAACATTTGGGGGGGTTTTGTACTGAGGTCAGACAGTGATGTGGAATGTCTAATACTGTACTGTAGGTAGGTACTGGGTAACAGGGTTCTTCTGAGTGCTGGGATTCTAAGAATAAAAGCTTGTCTTGCAGCAACACACAGGTACACGCAAAGCCATGGCATCAGTCATAGCCCCTGTGACCCTTTGACCTGTCAGTTGTCAAGAAGACAAAGAGGTCTCCCACATGGCTTAGGAGCGTTTGACTCTGTCATCAAAGAATTGCTTCTCCTACATAGGTCTGCAAAAGAAAGGTCTCAAGTCAGGTCAAATGGTCACAGGGGCTATGACTGATGCCATGGCTTTGCGTGTACCTGTGTGTTGCTGCAAGACAAGCTTTTATTCCTAGAATCCCAGCGAACCGTGACTGTTGGAGCTAGGCCCGCAGTTGTGGAAAAATATCTGACGTCATACATATAGAGAACTCGGATGCCTGTGTATACAGAGCATGACATAAGACCTTTCTTTTGCAGACCTATGTAGGAGAAGCAATTATTTGATGACAGAGTAAAACGGTCCTAAGCCACGCCTCGGCTGTGGCTCACAGAAGCAGCACACGTACAACGGTTGCAAATATCGATAGCAGGAACTACGTTTGAAGAAAATACCGTTGCGTCATTTCAAAGAAACATTTGCCAAAGCAAACAGTCACTCAAATAGTGGCGGAATAAATTCGACCACACAACTACTCACATTGTTTCAAGACCACGGACAGTATGCTGTCAGAGAGAAGTTGCGCTGTATTCGATGTTCAATCTCCAGCATACAGCAATAAAAAAAATGCACCACAACACAAAATGTTATGTACCCAGTACTTCCAATTGCAACGTCATTACCTTGTTTTTACCACACAACCAGTGATCTAAAGTTGAAATAATATTTTACACATTGTATTCAAAATGATATGAACGAGATAGCAACGAAAAGCAAGCTGAAGATGAAAACATTATGATTACCATTTAAAAACTAAATCCATTCTCCTGTTCTTCTTTATGAAATGGGCAATGGCAGGTTCATATAGCTTGTCTTTTGATTTTAAATCTGAAATAAGTTATTTTTCGATTGAGATCAAAGCCAGGGCTGACAGTTGGGCCTGTCCAGTGGTGTTCCTGGAATATGTCTTGATCCTTTTTAGTGCATAAAATGTTCTTTCTACTGATGCTGTGGTCACTGGAATGGTTTTTCCTGTTTGGCGCCGCCCTGAGTGGTCGCATGTTAAGCAGCTCCCGTTGTTCGTGCATAAATTGTTGTTTTAGTTCGTTTTATGGATTATGGATTTTATCGCAGCTGAACGTCGACAGGAGTCGTCAACTGTTATTATTTACAACAGAGCCCAGCTCCTGGATTTAGCCCACGCAGCGCTGCTGCTCCCCAGGGAAAATGTTGATATTCCGGACGAGTTGAAAAGGCGCCGCCGTGGATGCAGGGCGGGATTGAAATGTAAGGCAAAGTGGAGGAAGTACAAGTACAAGCCAGCTATACCGTCTGTTATTATGCGCAACGTGAGGTCACTACATAACAAGATGGACGAGCTGGAGGGTCTGGTCCGTGGACAAAGGGTCTATCGAGAAACGAGCCTAATGCTTTTCACGGAGACTTGGCTGAACGATAACATCCCCATAGAGAACGTCACTATCGACGGTTTCCAGACCATCAGAGCGGACAGGGATCGCGTCTCTTCCGGTAAGAGCAAGGGTGGTGGGCTGGCTTTATTAGTTAACAACAGATGGTGTAATCCGAAACATATTACTCTTAAGGAAGAGTTTTGTAGCCCGGACATTGAACTATTAGCCGTTAGCCTGAGACCATAATATTTGCCGAGGGAATTCACGGCGGCCATTGCTGTTATTGTTTACATCCCGCCCTCCGCGGACGCAAACACAGAGTGTGACGTCATCCACTCTGTTATCGCGAGGTTACAGACAGCGCATCCCAGTGCTTTCTTTGCCATTTCGGGGGATTTTAACCATGCATCTCTCTCTTCAATGCAGCCCACGTTCAAACAGTTTGTGAAGTGCCCAACCAGAAATAATAAAACTCTGGACTTGTTATATACTAATGTGAAGGACGCATACAACTCCACTGCACTCCCTCCCCTCGGTAGATCGGATCACAACCTTGTCCACCTCACCCCACTCTACAGGCCCATTAGGAGATGGTCCCCGGAGGCGAATGAGGCCCTACAGGACTGCTTTGAAACAACAGACTGGGATGTGCTCTGTGAGGCTCATGGGGAGGACATCGATGGACTTACTGACTGCATAACAGACTATATAAATTTTTGTGTAGACAACACTGTACCCACCAGGAAGGTACGCTGTTTCCCAAACAATAAACCCTGGGTCACCAGCGACTTGAAGGCCCTGCTGAATGAGAAGAAGAGGGCCTTCAAGGACAAGGACAAATTGAAATGCGTCCAGAGGGAGCTGAAGTTGCGGATTGCTGAGGGGAAGAGGGTGTATAAGGAGAAGATGGAGGACAAGCTGAGGCAGAGCCAGGTGAGAGAGGTGTGGAAGGGTATGAGAAATATCACTGGCTTCAAAAAGTCAAACAGTAGGCAGACGGAGGGGACCCAGGACAGAGCCAATGAGCTGAACCAATTTTTTAACAGGTTCAATACTGGCCCTGTCCACCTCCCTTCCAGCTCCCCAGACCACACACCCTCACGGCTGTCCCATTCCCACTTTGCTCACAACACCTCTGCTGAGACAATCAGTGACCCCACCTCCGCCCCTGCTCCCCCTGGACTGATCCTCAACACCCCCCTTCCCCCCACCCCCCCACCTGGGCTGGCTTTCACCACCAACCAAGTGAAGAGAGAGCTGGAGAGACTACATCAGTGGAAAGCGGCGGGCCCTGATGGCATCAGCCCAAGGGTGCTTAGGGTCTGTGCTGACCAACTGTGTGGAATACTCCAATCGCTTCAACCTTAGCCTGAGCGGGGTTCCTATGCTGTGGAAAACATCCTGCCTCGTCCCAGTGCCCAAGAAGGCGTACCCCACTGTCCTGAATGACTTCAGACCTGTAGCGCTAACATCCCACATCATGAAGACCCTGGAAAGGTTAGTCCTCGCTCACCTCAGACCCCTGGTGTGTACCCCCTGCAGTTTGCATACCAGCGCAACATTGGGTTGGATGATGCATTCTACCTTCTGCAGAGGGCCTACTCTCACCTGGACAACGCAGGTTGCACTGTGAGGGTTATGTTTTTTGACTTCTCCAGTGCCTTCAATACCATTCAGCCCCTGCTACTGGGTGAGAAGATGAGGAGGATGAAAGTGGAAGCACCCTTAGTCTCCTGGGTCACGGACTACCTGACCGGTAGGCCACAATTTGCGTGACTACAGAGCTGTGTGTCAGAACGGGCAGTTAGCAACACAGGGGCCCCTCAGGGAACGGTCCTGTCCCCCTTCCTGTTCACCCTCTACACCTCAGACTTCAGATATAACTCTCAAACATGCCACCTACAGATGTTCTCGGATGACTCTGCTATTGTAGGGTGCATCAGGGGTGGGCAGGAGGAGGAGTACAGGAGCACAATCAGTGACTTTGTGTTGTGGTGTGAGCAGAACCACCTTCAGCTCAACATCAGCAAAACAAAGGAGATGGTGGTGGACTTCAGGAGAACCAAGGCACAACTGACTGCAGTCCCTATACAGGGGATGGATGTGGAAATGGTTGGGTCATACAAGTTCCTGGGAGTCCATATGGACAACAGGCTGGAATGGGCTGGTAACACTGGGGCCCTGTACAAAAAGGGCCAGAGCCGACTCTACTTTCTGAGGAGGCTCAGGTCCTTCAACGTGTGCAGTAAACTACTGCATACCTTCTACCAGTCTGTGGTGGCCAGTGCCATCTTTTTTGCAGTGGTGTGCTGGGGAGCAAACATCAAAGTCGGTGATGCTTCTCGGGTAAATAAGCTGATCAGGAAGGCTAGCTCTGTCCTGGGGATGAGCCTTGACACTCTAGAGGAGGTGGCGGAGAGACGGATCCTGGCCAAACTGCTGGACAACGTCACCCACCCTCTGCACGCTATGGTTATGACACAGAGGAGCACTTTCAGTCACAGACTGATCCCACCACGGTGTGCCAGAGAGCGCTACAGGAGGTCCTTCCTGCCGGCGGCTATTAGACTATATAATGCTTTATCTATTAAAGTATCTCTTCCTGTCATTTACCTGTACAGTTTGTGTAACCATGCAAGTATTCACTTATCTGTAAATATAACTGTATATACTTACCTGTACAGCTAATTTAACCATGCAACATTTTCACTTACCTGTTCATTTAGCCAGTCTATTAAGTAAACTATTATTACCCTCGCTCATATCATACGCATTTTTAGCTAAGTATTTCTCTGTCATCGACCTGTATAGTATAGTTAACCATCCAACATCCACCAATGTATAGTGTACATATTCAGCCAACCACCCATACCCTATGCAATGTATTTTTATAGCTTTTGTTTTGCACTTCAGATATCTTGTATTTCTATACTTTTTCATACTGCCGCTCTATTTATCATGTACCGTGTATTTGTCTTTTGTGTACTTTTCGTTGTGGCATTTTGCACCTGCCCTGTTTTGTTGTAGCTGCTTGACAAAGAAATTTCCCCCCTGGGGGATAAATAAAGTACCTAATCTATCTAATCTAATCTAATCTAATCTAAAACTAGACAGGTGAGCAGATACAATTGGTGCATACTATAAATTAGTTGCTGGAGAAAGTGGAGCCGATCAGCTGGGCTCTTACCCTCGAAGTCAGACATTGAGTACATAACGGTGAGTTCTGTTTTAAGATGCGGTAAATCAAAATTAGGGCAATAGCTTTCCTTGAGACTTGAACGCAGCGTTTGGAAAGTTTGGCGTTTCCCTATATATTGGGAACTTTTGTGGGTCAAGGAGGGCAAGGAACATGAACCTTCATGGTCATTGAACCTGTTTCTTAGCTGAGTGACAATATTGTTGATGATCGCACTGTGTAGCTGTTGGCACTGCCCACGAACATCTCCTTGCATATGTGTCCTGTGCCCCCTTGGAACTCCGGTCTCACTCACAGTGTCCTCATAGATGGAATCGAATTTTCCTTTTTCCCTCTTTGTGGTGTTGCAGAAGTCGTTCACCCTGGACAAGCGAAACTGCTTGTCAAACTCCCTGTTCTGCAATATTCCAAACAGCACGTCGGAGTATGCAAATATGGAGTAGAGCGAGGATAGCAGGAAGCAGAACTCGAAGCTTGTCAGGTGCATAATGTATCCATCTGCGCTGTGAACGGTGTCTTCATCAGTCATCGTGATGGTCCACTATGTATTCAAAAACTTCAATGAGTTCCGCCTTTTTTTCATACACAGTGCAAACTAAGCATGAGGAGAAGTTTCATCTTGTTGGTGCCACTCTGGGTAGTCCAGTAGTTTTGTTCGTTTGACAGATCTTGAGAAAAACGCTGCTAGGCCACCAAGATGAGAAAAACAATCTTGCATTCTTTTAGTTTACCAGCACCTTGTGACATCACCAGATTAAGAGTGTGCACATAGTAATGAATGAACAGAACTTGTGGGATAGTTTATTTCACCTTGGCTTGTACTCCATTTATACCAGAGGCCATGATTGCGGACCCATCGTAACACTGTGCCACAACTTTGGCCATGCATTCTCACTCCTCTAAAAAGCTGATAATTCGGGAAGCAACCGCTTCTGCCCGTTTATCCTCAGTTACATCCTCAAATTTGAAAAACCTTTCCTTCACACCACCATCAGTAATGTAACGCAAAACACAAGATATTTGGGCTACATTGCTGATGTCTGTCGTCTCGTCAACCATGATGGTTACAAATGGGGTTTTCTTAAATTCTTCCTTCATGACATCTGTCATTACATTTGCGACCGCGTGTATCATGTCATTTTGGATTTTGCTGGAAGATTCTGTGAACACGGGTTTAACATGCTGTCATACTCAGCCAAGAAATCCAGTATTTCCATTTTTAGCTGATTCTTTACCCTCATCATGTCCTCTGAACACTAATTCTTGCTTGCCTAAAAACACAATCGTATGAATAAGGCGCTTTAGAATCTCCCTTTTGTGCCTGACTTTATCATTGTGATCAAGTGTCTCATTGCGCCGCTGCTCGTTAAGAAGAAGGTCTTTCCCCAAATGTTTTTAAACTCACTGTAGCTCGCAGGTGTGAAGTTGAGTTTTGGTGTCGTGCTGACTTTGTCAAACAGGCTAAATCTTTTAAACCAGTTGTCCAGGTTGAGCTATTATCGGTGCTGAAGAGTAGGCAATTCCAACTGTAAAGTTTTTTTTTGTCAGCTCACAGCCGGTTATCCAGGGATAGCGCTCATAATTATTAACTTGAAAATGCCCTTCAAAACTCTTTCCTCGTTGCACCAAATCAGGCAGTGCAGGAGTTGGTCTCCTGGTCTGTACAAGATTTGAAAAGGATGATGCTAACAATTTAGCCACCACATCGTCCTCAATTACTCTATCTGCATACTCTCACTGCAAAAAGCTAGCCAGCTAGCTAGGCTCAAGCGTGAGAAAACAAGATAAGGCTCGCTATTGGCTCTGAATTAGTGACGTATACTTAGGCCCTCTAGAGGGCCTTGAGGCATCATACAATTGTCCCACCTTGTACAAGACAATTTGTGATTGGTTGATTCTACTGTCATGCTGCTCTAATTGAAGTCAATGTCAATGACGTTGGCTGGTGCCTTCTATTCAAAGCCTGAGGGCCTAGCCAATGAGCGTTGAGCCCAGCTAGATTATTTCTACCAAGAGACTACCAAAGAAAAATTCTGATTGGATATTTTTTTCTCTTGGATATTAACCCTTTTTTTCCAACACAAACTGAAGAAATTTTATAGGAATATCATTACAGTTAAGACAAAAAAAGATTAAATCAATGGAAACAAAATTACAAATTATAATATATAAAAATATATACAAATTTGTATCTATCCTTAGGCCCTCTCTGAGGGCGTAGAGGGCCCTGACTGTAAAGTACGTACTGTAGAATTCTATAGAATTATGTAGTATACTGTAGAATGCTATACTCACTGTAATATACCTCGATCGTGTAGTGCTTACTGTAGAATTATATACTGTAGAATGCTATACTACACTGTAGTATCCCTCGGTTGTGTAATGCAGGGGTGTCAAACTCATTCCATGGGGGGCCTATTGTCTGCGGTATTTTGTTTTTTCCTTTCAATTAAGACCTAGACAACTAGGTGAGGGGAGTGCTTTACTAATTAGATAGATAGATAGATAGATAGATAGATAGATAGATAGATAGGTAGGTAGGTAGGTAGGTAGGTAGGTAGGTAGGTAGGTAGGTAGGTAGGTAGGTAGGTAGGTAGGTAGGTAGGTACTTTATTGATCCCCCGGGGGGGAAATTTCATTGTCAAGCAGCTACAACAAAAACACAGGGCAGGTGCAAAATGCCACAACGAAAGTACACAAAAGACAGATACACGGTACATGATACATAGAGCGGCAGTATGAAAAAGTATAGAAATACAAGATATCTGGAGTGCAAAAAAAAAAAGCTATAAAAGGACATTGCATAGTATGAGTGGTTGGCTGAATATGTACACTATACATTGGTGGATGTTGGATGGTTAACTATACTATACAGGTTGATGGCAGAGAAATACTTCAGTAGCTAAAAATGCGTATGATATGAGCGAGGGTAATAATAGTTTACTTAATAGACAGACTGGGTAAATGAACAGGTAAGTAAAAATTTAGCATGGTTAAATTAGCTGTACAGTTAGGTATACAGTTATATTTACAGATAAGTGAATACTTGCATGTTTACACAAACTGTACAGGTAAATGACAGGAAGAGATACTTTAATAGCTAAATGTGTGTATGATATCATTTGGGGTAATAATAGTAATTCCCTTAAAATACAGTCCTTAGTGCGCAGGGTTTAATTACAGACAACTGCACTTATTGCACATTCGATATACTAAAAGCAATGAGAAAAGGTGCAACTGGCAGGATACTAATATGCATTCCTGAGTGAATGCCTACGTCCAATAATTACTTACAATATTGCATGTGATATAATATAACAACTGTACATGAGTATGTATATACAGACCTGTATGAATAAATAGGTCCTGAGTGGATGAGTGCTGACGGACCAGAGTTACTCACGGATGGATGCATAATTGTTAAACTAGGTCCTAGCACCCCAACAGTTCCAGATCTATGTTGCCGACGGCACGGCACCCCGGTGAGGCATTATATAGTCTCATAGCCGCCGGCAGGAAGGAACTCCTGTAGCGCTCTCTGGCACACTGTGGTGGGATCAGTCTGTGACTGAAAGTGCTCCTCTGCGTCATAACCATAGCGTGCAGAGGGTGGGTGACGTTGTCCATGATGGCCAGCAGTTTGGCCAGGATCCGTCTCTCCGCCACCTCCTCTAGAGTGTCAAAATTAGTGTCCTTAATTAATCAATCAAGTACAAGAGTGGAGCGAAAACCCGCAAACACTTGGCCCGCCATGGAATGAGTTTGACACCTGTGATGTAATGCTTACTTGTTGTAGTATACTGTAGAACACTGTACCACACACTGTAGTATTCTGCGATCACGTAGTGCTTACTTTAGAATCTTTTTATTGATTGCACTGCTAGCTGCTAGCTTTGTCAATGCTGTTTTAATTTGAATGTGCTGTCCTTGGGGAAGTCATGCCAGGGATATCCTCTGAGCATCCCCTTTGATAGTGTAGTGCTTGCTATAGAATTGTGTAGTTTACTGTAGAATACTATTGTACAATACTATTGTAGTATACCTTGATTGATTTTATTTTACTATTTAACTATTTAAAAACATAATTAAACATGGCAGGGAATTACGACATTATTTCCATTGTGGTCTTAGTTCAACCTTTTTTTTTTTTTACACATTTACAGCTAACCCACAAAAAAATACTATAGTATACTATGGTCTAAATGAGGGATCATCGAGTAGATTCAGAGGCGGACTGATTTTTTTCTTGAGCGGATGGCTAGGGGGCCGGAACATAATTAATGCCAGTTATGGAACCATGGTCTAAATACTGTAGTATTACTATATTTATATACTATAGTATAGTATTCACTGTAGTCTTATTGCAGAATTTACTGTAGTATTCACTGTAGTGTTTTTTGCAGACATTACTGTAGTATACTATAGTATTTACTGTAGTGGTTTTGCAGACTGTAGTATACTGCAGTATTTACTGTAGTGATTTTGAGGACATGACATTGTAGTAACACCTGCCGACTAGGGTTAGCTAAAATAGACTACCAGACTATGGCAGTTCCTGTTTAATGAACGGAACACCTCAACCAGAACATAAGACATAGTTTTGTGATTGTGACATGCCACCTATTGAGTTGGGTCAACAGTTCTGAGAAATGCAACAGACCAGAAACCTTAGCAAAAATAAATGTTTATTACAATTGTTAGACACAGGTTCTAGGCCCATTAAAGGGAAACAGTACAGAGGCAGATAAAGAACAACAAAGTTTATTAAAGCTTAGAGGATAAGGTTTGTTTGTTTGAGACAGGTAAATAACATACATTAACAAGAGTACACCAAAATGACTTCTTAGATCTTCCACTAGAAAGATTTCTTAAATACAACAGTGCTTTCACAGAGATTCAGCTGACCAAGATCACAAGATGACCAAGGTACAAGGGGAACTTTATTGTCCCACAAGGGGAAATTCATGTGGCCATTCATTACGCGCCCTTGTCACAACATATTCTCTAAAAACATAAACACAACACATAAACACAACAGTCAAACCAATAAACAAGAAAAAAAATTAATAACAATGACAAAATTAACGATGACAATAAAAATAAATGACAATACTGCAGAAATGACAATCACAATCCAACATTTAACGTTAAAAATGTATAATATTATCAGGTAACTAAAAATATGATAGCTTGCGATGTGCTTGATCATTATACAATCTGATCGCTGTAGGTACAAATTATTTATTGTACCTGTCTGTTCTAATTCTCTGTTGTAAAATTCTACCAGTTGACCTATTACTTCTCATAAATTTATTGTGTAGAGGGTGAGTAGGGTCATTGAGGATTTGGTCAGTCTTTTTTAAAATAAGCTCATTGTACAGCTGAGCTGCCGACACCTGGTCAATTCCGATGATCCTGCTGGCCATCTTGTTCATGTGCTGCAGTTTCTTTTGGTCCTTAACGTGCATGTTGCCAAACACACAGATAAGGCCAAGGACAGAACACTCTGGAGGAGACTTTTATAAAACATTACAAGAATGTGTTTTTATAATCTAAAATTATATCATTTTCTAAGGAAGTACATCCACTGGTGCATTTTCTTAGTTTTATTCAGTGCACATTCATTAAAAGTTCATTTAGAATCAATTTCAACTCCCAAGTATTTATACGTTGAGACCCTCTCCACTAATTCACCATTGATCTTAGAGGGAGGAACTATTATTCTGTTTTTGCTAAAGTTTATGACCATCTCTTTTGTACAGTGACAAACAATGCTGTACTTCTGATGGTAGAAAAGAAAGAACCGTTATCCACTGCATTCACATAAACAATAGATATTTTACTTAAAGATGTCACCTTATTGGAGAGTGCTGACAATAATCTGCCTGGACCTCAAACAAGCAAAGCCTCTCCAAACAAACCAACTGAAAACAAATGGATATCTTTGCAGTGGCTTTACATATTGAACATCTTGAATATTGTCACACATGAGTAAACTCACTGATGGTCAAACTCAACACATGCGATTCAGAACAACCGACCACAAACCAAACATTTCCTCAAGACAGCATTGTCACAAAATGGTTGCTCAGAAACGACGCCATACAGCCTATACACACACAAAGGACCTTCCAGGTACAAATCTCTCACCTGAACATGACCAAGGGATGCTTTTATACATTTCCTGCATGTCCTCCCCTAATAAAGGTGCCCAGGGAAACACTGACCAAAACTTTGGTTCTAACTGACTGAGTTTTAGGTGAGGGTTATGGTGATAGCCATCTACTGTGGAACTCCAGTTAAAGAGCAGGCGGAGGCAGAGATGCAGTTCAGTTTAAGAGGCTTTTATAGATTCAGGTAATGAGATGATACATGGCAGGGAATGATTGACAGTTGTTGACATGAGACTCCTGTCTTGAACTGAGACTTGGTTGGCTTTGTTTGGAGTATGGTTTACCTTGAACTGAGACAGGGTTGGCTTTGTATGGAGGATAGTTTATCTAGAACTGAGACGTGGTTGGCTTTGTATGGAGTATGGTTTGTCTTGAACTGAGACGTGTTGGCTTTGTATGGAGTATGGTTTGTCTTGAACTGAGACGTGTTGGCTTTGTATGGAGTATGGTTTGTCTTGAACTGAGACGTGTTGGCTTTGTATGGAGTATGGTTTGTCTTGAACTGAGACGTGTTGGCTTTGTATGGAGTATGGTTTGTCTTGAACTGAGACGTGGTTGGCTTTGTATGGAGGATGGTTTATCTAAAAGGAGACACAGAAAGGTGTAAATAATAACTGTCATTAACAGCAATTAACATATTGTTCATTATTGTTTGCTTATTGTTTGTTTTCTTAAATAGTATAGTCATGTCCGCAAAAACACTACAGTGAATACTATAGTATACTAAAGTAATGTCCGCAAAAACACTACAGTGAATACTAGTGTAATAAGTGATGTGAGAGACTAGTGCTGAGGGATTCATTACACGTCTGTATACAAAGAGAGTTTGTGCGTGTGCATGTGTGAATGCAAGGAGAGAGAGAGGAGTTTGGCCGGAGGCTGAGACACATCCATCTCCTCCTTGGTTGGTTCCTGAGGGGTTCCCACTAACTGAGATACTCTCCCACAGCCTCCGTCTCTTCACGTCATCAAGCCCAGCAGCTGAGAGAGTTCACTGGGGAGGAAGGAGATACTGGAGATACCACGCCCTCAGGCCATTTACCACAGCACGGAAATATCATCCTATTCCTTCTTTGCTCAGGATATATATATTGGGACCACATGCAGCAATAGAGAAAATATTCTGCCTTGTTGTGCGCTTTGCACCATGGTTGACTCATGAACTTTAACTCATACGTCTCTTTAACGCTGATTGTTAAGGCTCTGATTCGCTACAGACTGTCCGGCAATTACAAGGCAGATGTGTCCAGAGTTTTATTCTCTTAGTCAGTCATGACTACACAGTTGCACACACACACTTACATAAGAAGTGATCATGTGGTTCTATAAGGAAAGGAAAATATATGTACATATTAACAGCAATAATGCAGCTATACAATTGGAACTGTAGGCTACATAGCCTAGATAGCATATCATTGCAGACACATATTCACACAACTATAAATAAGATGTAAACATCTTGGCTTAGAGAGAGCCTAATTACCTCTGCCAGTCACAATTTATGACCTCTCTCCAGCCAGCTAGAGATCTTATCTAATAGGCCACAAATCAAGCGCATGCGAGAGCATACCAAGCCATCTAGAATCTTCTACTAACTTAGATGAAACATAACACGCATTTTTCACGTAATAGCAACATGCACCTCATACTCATAATAATAAATACAACCATACAATAATCACATTACCTGTCAGTTCTGTACAGACAGTATGCATGAGATAAACAGGTAAACAATGCTACCAGCTGGAGAGAGAATAAACAAGTTACAGATTTAACATTATAGCCAACACTAGCCAGGTTTCCATAGCATGCAGTAATCATCATAAACAATGGCCAACAAAATATAAAACCTCAACTTACATTGCACACACAACACCTCTAAAAGGAACACAGAAAAAAACTTGGTCGCCAGCCAAATTTGCGTCTTCTTCTGTAACTGACTCTGGACCTGACAGAGAAATGAGCTCTGGACCTGACAGGGAAACTGACTCTGGACCTGAGAGGGAAACTGACTCTGAACCTAAGAGTGAAAACGACTTTGGACCAGGAAGACTGGACTTTAGACCTACTGCGGGGGCAGGATAAACTGTACCTACTTGAGGGGCAGGGCATTCAAATCCTGGAAACTTTACACCTTCAAGGTAAGAAACTGAAACTCTGACCCTACCGTTAAGGAAGGGAACTCTGACCCTACTTGGAGGGAAAGGAACTCTGACCCTACTGGGAAGGAAGGGAACTCTGGCCCTGTCGTTAAGGAAGGGAACTGACCCTACCAGGAAGGAAGGGAACTCTGACCGCACCGGCAGTGAACTGAACTCTGACCCTACCAGGAAGGAAGGGAACTCTGACCCTACCAGGAAGGAAGGGAACTCTGACCCTACTGGGAGGGAAGGGAACTCTGACCCTACTGGGAGGGAAAGTAACTCTGACCCTACCGGAAAGGAAGGGAACTCTGACCCCACCAGGAAGGGGACTCTTACCCCACCAGGAAGGGAACTCTGACCCTACCAGGAAGGAAGGGAACTCTGACTCTGACCATACTCCTACCCTGTGGGTACTTATCTCTAACCCTACCGTGTGGGCAGGGAACGGGACATCTAGGTCAGGAAGACTGGACTGTAGGCCTACTGCGGGGGCAGGATAAACTGTACCTACTTGAGGGGCAGAACACTCAAAGCCTGGACACTTTACACCTGCCAGGTAGGAAACTGAAACTCTGACCCTACCAGGAAGGAAGGGAACTCTGACCCTACCGGTAAAGTTGGGAACTCTGACCCTACCGTTAAGGAAGGGAACTCTGACCCTACCGTTAAGGAAGGGAACTCTGACCCTACCGGTAAGGAAGGGAACTCTGACCCTACCAGGAAGGAAGGGAACTCTGATCCCACCAGGAAGGAAGGGAACTCTGATTCTGACCATACCCCTACCCTGTGGGTAATTAGCTCTAACCCTACTAAGGGGGCAGGGAACTCTGACCGTCTGTGGTGGCAGGGAACGGGACATCTAGGTCAAGGGGGACATCGGGGGTGACTTCTTGCGGGGAAGGGGCTGTCCCACCAGGCCATGGCTGAAGGAGCCCCAACGTCTGGGCTGTACTTGACCTCTGCAGTAGCTGCAGGCGGTGGCTCCATCCTAGGAGTGGGCGAAGAATCCACTGCAGGCTTGGGCTCTGGGCCAGGACCAGGGAAGAGCTCCTGAGGGACAGTAGGTGGAGTCTTTGTGGCTGAAGGTTCCAGGGTAGCAAACAGTCGAACCTCGGCCACCTGAGCATCTGGTTTGACCAGCAGGGGGGGTCCCTACTGGAAAGAGAGGACGACTCCGCAACAGCAGCCACTACAGGACCAATGGCAGCAGCTGGTTATGGCTCCACAACTGGAATGGAAGTCTCCTTAACTATAGCTTGATCTGATGGGGAGCTGGGCCCCTCTGGACTGCAGAAGCGGACCCGGCGCTCCGGTGGCTCAATCCGGGGCACCTAGAGGGACGTCGGTCAGTGGACTGGCTGTACCACTTCAGGGGAGGTGGCGCTCCCGACTCTCTGGTAGATGCGACATAGGCTCCAGCCAGGGGAACTCGGAGCGACGCCGATCTGGTGTATAGTTGGGCCACCTCTGGATGTAGTGGAAGTCCCAATGGTCCCGTAGAGGTAGCGAAGCCTGAAGTAGTGTCTCTTAGGGGAGTAGCCAGGTCGACTAGGGCAGTATCGGCTGCGGTGGCACTCCCGCGACTATGGCTCTAGCTAGGGGGAACTAGAGCGGTGACGGTCAGTAGAGTAGTGGTGGTAACAGTTCTCCTGTGGCGGTGACTCCGGCTGGGAGGACCCAGAGTACGACCCTCCTGAGCTCTTCCTGATCATAGAGCAGCTCCTCTTAGTCCCCCTCCAGCTCCCAACTGGAGAGGGTGTGGTCATACCATGTAAAAATGGCTAGCTGGAGCTCGTCTGAGCGGTCGACTGTGAATGCCCTCACCCGCTAGTACTTAATGCTGATTGTTAAGGTTCTGACTCACTACAGGCTGTCCGATAAGAAGAAGGCAGATGTGTCCATACACAGAGTTTTATTCTCTTAGTCACCACCACACAGTTGCACACACACACTTACATAAAAAATGAAATGTTATTTATCACATGCTTCGTAAACAACAAGTGTAGACTAACAGTGAAATGCTTACTTATGGTTCCTTTCGAACAATGTAGAAAAATAATAACACGAGGAATAAATACACAATGAGTAATGATAACTTGACTATATACACGGGGTACCAGTACCGAGTCGATGTGTAGGGGTACGGGGTAATTGAGATAGATATGTACATATAGGTAGGGATAAAGTGACCAGGCGACAGGATAGATAATAAACAGTAACAGAAGCATATGTGATGATGAGTCAAAAGAGTTCATGCAAAATGTGTCAATGCAGATAGTCCGGGTAGCTATTGGTTAGCTATTTAACTAACTATTTAGCAGTCTTAAGGCTTGGTGGTAGAAGATCTTCAGGGTCCTGTTGCTTCCAGAATTGGTGCATCGGGATCACTTGCCAATGCGGTAGCAGAGAGAACAGTCTTTGACTTGGGTGGCTGGAGTCTGACAATTTTTAGGGCCTTCCTCTGACACTGCCTGGTATAGAGGTCCTGGATGGCAGGGAGCTCGGGCCACAGTGATGTACTGGACCGTACGCACTACCCTCTGTTGCGCCTTGCGGTCGGATGCCAAGCATTTGCCATACCAAGCAGTGATTCAGCCAGTCAAGATGCTCTCAATGGTGCAGCTGCAGAACTTTTTGAGGATCTGAGGGCCCATGCCGAATCCTTTCAGCCTCCTGAGTGGTAAGAGGCATTGTTGTGCCCTCTTCACGACGGTGTGTGTGGACCATGATCATTCCTTAGTGATGTGGACACAGAGGAACTTGAAGCTCTCGACCTGCTCCACTACAGCCCCATCAAAAGAGATCTTGTGATTCTAGAAGGAAAGGAGAATATGTGTTCATATTAACAGCAGTAATGCAGCTATACATTTGGAACTGAAGGCTACATATCCTAGATAGAATACCATTGCAGACACATGCACACAACTACAGATAAGATGTAAACATCTTGACTGAGAGAGAGGCTAATTACTGCTGCCAGTCACGATTAATGACCTCTCTCCAGCCAGCTAAAGATCTTATTTAATAGGTCATAAATCAAGTGCGCACGCCATGCCATCTACATTTTAAACATTTAACAGGCAATGACACCCTTATCCAGAGCAACTTACAGTTAGTTAGTGCATACATGTTCATACTTTTTTTGTACTGGTCCCCAGTGAGAATTGAACCCACAACCCTGGCGTTGCAAGCACCATGCTCTACCATCTGAACTACACGGGACTAGAATCTTTTATTAACTTACTTGAAACACAACACACTTTCTTGCCGTAATAGTAACATGCACGTCATACTCATAATAATAAATAAACCATGCAATAGTCACATTAATTGGCAATTCTGTACTTAGACGATATGCATTAGGTATACAATGCTACCAGCTGGTCGAAAGAAAAAACAAGTTACTTATGTATAATGATAACCAACACTAGCCAGGTTTCAGTAGAATGCAGTAATCATCATAAACATTCCCTAGCAATATAAAGCCCCAACATTGCAGATGCATGCATAACACTTCTAAACTAAATACTGGTCGCCAGCCAAACTTGTGTCTTCTTCTGTCGAGTTAGAGTGGGCAGAGCCAGAGTCCAAATGTCCATCTAAACCAGCTGATTGGCGGAAAGGAAGGACCTTCTTTTTACAATTAAAAGGTAGGGTCATATAGCTGTTTCTCATTTAGTGGAGAGAGAGAGATTCACTCAATATCCTGCACAAAGATAGATAGCCTATTCGATTGCCATTATTGCTATTTGCATTTAATTAGTGGGCGAATGACATCCTGAGTGGCAGAAAATATTGTATTTTGTTAGCAATGGTTAGCGACAGTGACATTTTTAACATTTACATTTTAGTCATTTAGCAGACAGAGTGCATACATGTGCTTTTTTGGACTGTGACCACTTCCTGATGGTATTATCCGCCCCTATAGGGCGGCGCACAATTGGCCCAGCGTTGTCTGAGTTTGGCCGGTGTAGGCCGTCATTGTAAATAAAAAAAAATTCTTAATTGACTTGCCTAGTTAAATAAATTAATCCCGATTTAAATAATGATAATGACTTGTTAGAGGCCCTACTCATCCATATGGCATAAGGAGAACGATTCAGTGAGAAGAGAAAAGGAAAAGAGATACCATTTTTTAACCAGGCAAGTCAGTTAAGAACTAATTCTTATTTACAATGACGGCCTAGCTACAGGTTCAGCCCCTGGAGCTAATTAGGGTTAAGTGCCTTGCTCAAGGACACATCGACAGGTTTTTCACCTTGTCAGCTCGGGTATTCAACCAAGTGACCTTTTGATTACTGGTCCAACGCTCTAACATCTAGGCTACCTGCTGCCCTAATTGAAGACACTAACTAATTTATACTGATGAGAGAGAGAAAGAGAGGAATTTAGAGACAGTAATCAGGGTAATAAAGAGAGAAGAGACAGGGGGAGAACAAGAGAAGCAAGAGAGGGGGGAAAGAGAGAGGAGACAGGGGAACCAAGTGAGGTAGATGGCAGGAGGTAAGCCAGACCACCATACCCATTTGGTTATCTCCAAATAAAGATTCACAGTGAGTCACTCCAGAGGGTTCATAACTATGCTGTGGCAGAGGCCTCCTCCACAGGATCCCGGTATGTCTGTCTTTCTGTCCCTTGTAATCTGATCACAAACACACACACACAGACAAACAGACTGAACTGCTTATTACTACCTATCAAACCCCCAGAACAGCCTGGGATAAACAATATGCCATAGAACAAATGACACCCTACACTATGGCTGTCATAATACCAGTATCGCAATATTTTTTCCTAAGGCGAAAATGAAAACACATAGCAGACCAAACTCTTTGGTCCTTCAATTAAAAACCTGCTGTATGAATTGTTAGATACTACTGCACTGTCGGAGCTAGGTTGTGTGTTTCGAGTCGTGTTGCAGACAACTGTAGAATTTTAGCTTGCTCTAACCCTTTTGCTAACCTTAACTTAATTCTCCTAAACTGCTACGTTAGTTCTCCTAACCTTTGTCATTAAGACAAAACAAGCACCCTGGTCTCAGAGCAAGACGTATAATACTATACGCCCTCCAAGAAGTATGATATGTTGCTTTTCAGGTAGAGTAGTTCCTAGTGTCGGATCCTATCTGCAACATTGTATACTCATTTAACCCAGGCATAGACGTTCAAGTTTGATGGATATGATCTATAGTAAGTAAGTAGAAAACCATAATTTAATCAGTGATTTATTTACCATATTCCCATAAGTAATACGTTTCATTTGTATTTATTTTTATTTAACCTTAATTTAACAAATCATTGCCTTGCCTATTTTCTCTTTCTGTTTTTCAGCTATGAATTTATACATGGCCTGGTCTACAAAAAGAGGTCTGCGAGTATCAAAAAAAAAAGTAAAGCTGTTTTTGCATGTTTTTTGTTGTTTTGTGACTGGAGAGTTTCTTGTTTTTGCCCAATAATCTGTTATTGTAACAAATAAAATATTGTTTTTCTTTGTCAATCATGTCTCATTATTGGCTAAAATGAGTTAATGACATTGACATTCATCTGCAAAGAACCCTAGCGGAGAAAATACAGTGCTATTTAGAAATCCTTAATGCAGAACCATCGTGGGTTCTTTGTTTTGTCCCTGTAGGGGAACCCTTTTGGGTGCTACTTAAAATTCTCTCATGGAAAAACCCTCAACTGGGTACCAAGCAGAACCAAATGAGGGTTAAAGGAATACATTAATTCTCGGACATACTGTAAAGGACCGTAAAATCCCCAGGAAATGTTTTCAAAGTAACTTTAATTTAGGAAGTCTGTTCCAAAGTATTCACACACATTTTCATTTCAACTTCTTATATCTATAATGTACTAAGCGCCTTGCTAAAAATCTATGTAAAAAATATTATCTTGATCCCTTCATACTGCAGCTCTCTGCCTCAGTTATTGCAGAATCATCCCCCTACACAAAGGAGGAAAGTCTTCTGACTTAAATAACTACAGTCCAATTTCTAAGTTATCTTGCTTTTCCAAAGTGTTAGACTCCTGGCCAACACTCAGCTAACAACTTTTTAAACTTCTCATTCTATTCTAAATGTGCACCAGTCTGGACATAGCACCGTTACAGCTGGTATGCTTGTTCTAGATTATCATAAACAACATTGTGCTGCCTTTCGAACCTGTTGACCATTACATTCTCATTCAAAGGCTGCCTGAAATAGGCCTGGATCAGGCTTCTTGCAAGTGGTTTGAGAATGATCTGTCAATGCGTGATTTTCAATGGTGTCTAGTCTAGTTTCCTAGATATTACAAAAGGTGTACCGCAGCGGTCGGTATTGGGACATTTTCTCTTTACTATTTCTATAAATAATATTGGTCTATCTGTTAAAACTTGTAATATTAATCTGCATGCAGACGACTATGTTACAGTGCATTCAGAAAGTATTTAGACCCCTTGACTTTTCCTCATCAATCTACTCACAATACCCCATAATGACAGAGCAAAAACAGGTTTTTAGAAATGTTTGCAAATGTATTAAAAGTCAAAACAGAACCCTTTGCTATGAGACTCAACATTTAGCTCAGGTGCATCCTGTTTCCATTGATCATCCTTGAGATATTTCTACAGTCCACCTGTGGTAAATTCAATTGATTGGACATGATTTGGAAAGGCATACACCTGTCTATATAAGGTCCCACATTTGGCAGTGCATGTCAGAGCAAAAATCAAGCCATGATGTCGAAGGAATTGTCGTAGAGCTCAGACAGGATTGTGTCGAGCCACAGATCTGAGGAAGGGTACCAAAAGATGTCTGCAGCATTGCAGGTCTCCAAGAATACACTGGCCTCTATCATTCTTAAATTGAAGACGTTTGGAACCACCAAGACTCTTTCTAGAGCTGGCCGCCCAGCCAAACTCGAGGGAGAAGGGCCTTGGTCAGGAAGTTACCAAGAACCCAATGGTCACTCTGACAGAGCTACAGAGTTCCTTTGTGGATATAGGAGAACCTTCCAGAAGGACAACCATCTCTGCAGCATCCTCCAATCAGGCCCTTATGGTAGAGTGGCCAGATGGCAGCCACTCCTGAGAGCCTGCTTGGAGATTGCCAAAAGGCACCTAAAGGACTCTCAGACCATGAGAAACCATGTCTGACCATGGTCTGATGAAACCAAGATTGAACTCTTTGGCCTGAATGCTAAGCGTCACATCTGGAGGAAACCTGGCACCATCCCTACGGTGAAATGGTGGTGGCAGCATCATGCTGTGGGGATATTTTTCAGCGGCAGGGACTGGGAGACTAGTCAGGATCGAGAGAAAGATGAACGGAGCAAAGTACAGAGAGATCCTAGATGAACACCTTCTCCAGAGCGCTCAGGGCCTCAGACTGGGGTGAAGGTTCACCTTCCAACAGGACAACGACCCAAGGCACACAGCCAAGACAATGCAGGAGTGGCTTCGGGACAAGTCTCTGAATGTCCTTGAGTGGCCCAGCCAGAGCCTGGACTTGAACCCAATCGAACATCTCTGGAGAGACTTAAAAATAGCTGTGCAGCGACACTCTCCATCCAACCTGACAGAGCTTGAGAGGATCTGCAGAGAGGAATTGGACAAACTCATCAAATACAGGTGTGCCAAGCTTGTAGCATTGTACCCAAGAAGACTCAAGGCTGTAATCGCTCTCAAAGGTGCTTCAACAAAGTACTCAGTAAAGGGTCTGAATACTTATGTAAATGTGATATTTCAATTTTTTTCTATTAATAAAATTGCACAAATTTCAAAAAATCTGTTTTTGCTTTTTCATTATGTGGCATTGATTGTAGATTGATGAGAAAATCTGACTTTGTTACCTTACAGAAAGCCCTGGTTGGTTTAAAACTTGTACTTAATGCAGGCAAGACGAAGTATAGGTATGTTCTCTAATTCTCGCAAAACAAATTCAGATTGACTACATATTAATTCATTGGATGGTTCTCCCATCAATCGGGTTCCCACCTATAAATATCTCGGCAATTGGATTGACAAAGATTGAATGTTTAAAAAACATACGGATGAGCTAGATTTAACATATTCCATTTAGCAGACACTTTTTTGTCCAAAGCAACTTATTTAATATATTTTACATTTTTATTTAACCTTTAACCTATATGGGGAGGCAGGTAGCCTAGTGGTTGGAGTGTTGGGCCAGTAACCGAAAGGTCGCTGGTTCGAATACCCGAGCCGACAAGGTGAAAAACCTGTCGATGTGCCCTTGCATCCTGTATCAAATGTACTCACCACTGCATCCTGTATCAAATGTACTCACCACTGCATCCTGTATCAAATGTACTCACCACTGCATCCTGTATCAAATGTACTCACCACTGCATCCTGTATCAAAAGGTTGGCTGGTCCTCATTAAAGTCCCGTAGATCACTTCCTTATTCCCTTTTTGTTTACAAAGCTGATCTTATCCCAATATTATCAAGGTTCAAAATGATTCCGTTTTCTTTTATACCATATAAATTTGAGATTCTTGCGGTCAATTTGCAGTGTATAAATTATTTATAACTATGTTCCAGCTCCCCGACCATCTGCTCAAGGAAAATCCGGCCCACAGCTGAATGTGATTGGGAACCCCTGCCCTACAGGGACAAAATGAATTACCTTTTTTGGTACTAACTACAACTTCTGAGAGTGTATTGTATGTATAAAGTGTACAAAGTAGTGCACTACACTGAGTATAGAAAACATTAAGAACACCTGCTCTTTCCATGACATAGACTGAGCAGGTGAATCCAGGTGAAAGCTATGATCTCTTATTGATGTCACTTGTTAAATCCACTTCAATCAGCGTAGATTAAGTGGAGGAGACAGGTTAAATAAGACTTTTTAAGCCTTGAGACAATTGAGACATGGCTTGTGGATGTGTGCCATTCAGAGGTTGAATGGGCAAGACAAAAAAGTGTCTTTGAACAGGGTATGGTTGTAGGTGTCAAGAACTGCAATGCTGCTGTTTTTTTCACACTCAACAGTTTCCCGTGTGTATCAAGAATGGTCCACCACCCAAAAGACATCCGGCCAACCTGACACAACTGTGGGAAGCACTGGAGTCAACATGTGCCAGCATCCCTGGGGGTGCAACTCAATATTAGGAAGGTGTTCCTAATGTTTGGTATACTCAGTGTATATGGGGAATAGGTTGTCATTGTAGATTTTCCCTTCTACAACACCCAACACCTACGCCATCTAACACCACCACATGGAACCGAAAAGGTTCTACCTGGAACCAAAGGGGTTCTACTTGGAACCCAAAGGGTTCTCCACAGGGACAGCCGATGAACCATTTTAGGTTATAGATAGCACCTTTTTGTAATACCTTTTCATACCTTTTACTTACAAAAACATCTGGATCACTGTCATCTGATATCTTTTTGTCTAAACCCCCACGGCCCAGCTCAGAGAAAAAATATTTTTACACTGTGTGAAAGAACAAGTCAACTTTAGTTGGAACTGAGTAATGCAAATAGGATGAGTCAAGGTGTCTCTGGGAAAATTAACAATGTGGAGGAATAATACCTGTTTCTTGGCGGTTTTCCCTCTGAGTCTCTCCTCATGCAGGCAAGGTTGACAGTCACTTAGCCAGGCCAAAGCCCCCATTGGATAAACTCTGATTCTCCCACTCTTTAAGTTCCACTAATAGGACACGCCAATTTGAACCTCAGCTACTTTCCCTCTTTTTAAAGAGTTCTGTTTAAGTCTCCCACCTCCAGTTAGACCCTAATGGCCGCCGCAATAACTCACCCCCTTTATTCCAATATCTATGTTATATTCTCTCCATCCTAATCATACTGACTGTTTCACTACTGTGGAAAAAGATGTAGCCAGCCTTGAAAGTGGAATAAGGAAGTGCATGAGGATGCATACAGTGCTTACATAATGCATCCCTTTCTACATAAAGATAACTATTCATTCAACCAATTATGTACTGAACTGAATGCCTAGACAAGTATGGCCAAAAATAAAATGTCCCTAAGTGCATATTAAGAAATTAATGTATGATTTGAACACTTCTGACATAGTATGAGTTAGCTGTACTCATCACAACCAATTAGCAACAACAGCTGCAGGGTGACCCTTAACCTATCCCTGACACTGTACACCAGACACCTGACAAACAATCCCCTCCTCACACAGGTTTTGCGGGGACAGGTGTCCATGGCAACAGGTGCATTAGGAGCATCACTAAGAAAACCTGAGAGTTGATTGTATTGAGGGTGTTCCGTCAGTGTGGTTGATTGATAGCATTAAAGATACCTTATCACGTCAAAATGGGCAAATATATGACCCTATGAGTAGCTATAAACGTTTAGTACTACAGAGAGTCCCTGTACATGTAACACACTCCATAATGTTTATGTATGGCTCATATACAGTGGGGAGAACAAGTATTTGATACACTGCCGATTTTGCAGGTTTTCCCACTTACAAAGCATGTAGAAGTCTGTACTTTTTATCATAGGTACTCTTCAACTGTGAGTGACGGAATCTAAAACAAAAATCCAGAAAATCACATTGTATGATTTTTAAGTAATTAATTTGCATTTTATTGCATGACATAAGTATTTGATACATCAGAAAAGCAGAACTTAATATTTGGTACAGAAACCTTTGTTTGCAATTACAGAGATCATACGTTTCCTGTAGTTCTTGACCAGGTTTGCACACACTGCAGCAGGGATTTTGGCCCACTCCTCCATACAGACCTTCTCCAGATCCTTCAGGTTTCAGGGCTGTCTCTGGGCAATACGGACTTTCAGCTCCCTCCAAAGATTTTCTATTGGGTTCAGGTCTGGAGACTGGCTAGGCCACTCCAGGACCTTGAGATGCTTCTTACAGAGCCACTCCTTAGTTGCCCTGGCTGTGTGTTTCGGGTCGTTGTCATGCTGGAAGACCCAGCCACGACCCATCTTCAATGCTCTTACTGAGGGAAGGAGGTTGTTGGCCAAGATCTCGCGATACATGGCCCCATCCATCCTCCCCTCAATACGGTGCAGTCGTTCTGTCCCCTTTGCAGAAAATCATCCCCAAAGAATGATGTTTCCACCTCCATGCTTCACGGTTGGGATGGTGTTCTTGGGGTTGTACTCATCCTTCTTCTTCCTCCAAACACGGCGAGTGGAGTTTAGACCAAAAAGCTCTATTTTTGTCTCATCAGACCACATGACCTTCTCCCATTCTTCCTCTGTATCATCCAGATATTCATAGGCAAACTTCAGACGGGCCTGGACATGCGCTGGCTTGAGCAGGGGGACCTTGTGTGCGCTGCAGGATTTTAATCCATGACGGCGTAGTGTGTTACTAATGGTTTTCTTTGAGACTGTGGTCCCAGCTCTCTTCAGGTCATTGACCAGGTCCTGCCGTGTAGTTCTGGTTGGAGGTTGGAGTCTGTTTGATTGAGTGTGTGGACAGGTGTCTTTTATACAGTTAACGAGTTCAAACAGGTGCAGTTAATACAGGTAATGAGTGGAGAACAGGAGGGCTTCTTAAAGAAAAACTAACAGGTCTGTGAGAGCCGGAATTCTTACTGGTTGGTAGGTGATCAAATAATTATGTCATGCAATAAAATGCAAATTAATTATTTAAAAATCATACAATGTGATTTTCTGGATTTTTGTTTTAGATTCCGTCTCTCACAGTTGAAGTGTACCTATGATAAAAATTACAGACCTCTACATGCTTTGTAAGTAGGAAAACCTGCAAAATCGGCAGTGTATCAAATACTTGTTCTCCCCACTGTAACTAACTGCATGACTCATATCACTGGTAAAGAAGCTGTGCGGGACCGGAGTTTTGAGTATGTGTGCATGAGTACGCGAGTGAGTGTGTCTGTGTGAGTTTGTGTGTGCCTGGGTGTGCAAGTGTGTGTGTGATTGACTGTGCCAGTGTGTATGTTCCCTCTCACCCGGAGTTAGAGCGACAGCCAAGCCCAGCAGCTGTGTAATCTGTCTTCTGAGGATTGGTCTGTTGTATGTCTCCTCTGATTGCGTGAGGAGCAGCGCTGGGCTCATTGGGATGGCTGAACTCACTGGCTCTGTCTTAATCAATCCAGAGACGTCAGACTTGTGCAGGGACACACACTCACTGACTTGCAAACACGCACGCACACACACACACACACACACACACACACACACACACACAAGACATCTCTGACCTGTTCAGTGCGCCACCTAATCACTCGCACAATTAAAGACATGAGACAGGAGCGCAGAGCGACAGAGCTCTAAGTGTGTGTGTGTTTTATCAGACTAATGAAGTACAGATCTGGAGCACCACGGCTGATATGAGTGCCGCACTAATCTCTATTGATTGTTTCAATCACACTGACATCTGTTGAATCACATTCCCACATCTAGGGGGAGGATAGAGAGATGTACAGAGACAGAGATGTACAGAGACAGAGATGTACAGAGACAGAGATGTACAGAGACAGATTTGCAAAGTGGCTGAAGTGGAGGAGGATTTGTCGCATGATCCCTGCTTGAGAGAGAGAGAGAGAGAGAGAGAGAGAGAGAGAGAGAGAGAGAGAGAGAGAGAGAGAGAGAGAGAGAGAGAGAGAGAGAGAGAGAGAGAGAGAGAGAGAGAGAGAGAGAGAGAGAGAGAGAGAGAGAGAGAGAGAGAGAGAGAGAGAGAGAGAGAGAGAGAGAGAGAGAGAGAGAGAGAGAGAGAGAGAGAGAGAGAGAGAGAGAGAGAGAGAGAGGAGAGAGAGAGAGAGAGAGAGAGAGAGAGAGAAGGAACGAGGGAGGCAGGTTCTCTGGTCATAACTCCAGTGTGTCTGTGTTGGGGTAGTAAAAAGACCTGGAAAGAAATATGATATGATTTGTAAAAGTGAGAGCACACTCTACCCAAATGTTAAAACAGAGACAGACTAGCAGTCTACTACATAAATAATGACAAGGAGATGAGCAGAGAGGAGAGGAATACGAAACCCTGGGCCAAAGTTCCACCACAGCCACGTTGATAGGAGGCTGTGTGCACTGAGACACCAGTGCTGTGAAATCTAAATAAACAGGCAGACAGAATTATAAATCTGAAACACTCCTGTCCTCCTGACTCTGATTGGAGAGTCACTGCCAAAAACAGGAAGGTTTATGCATAGTGTCTACTCACCTGTGCGTACGAACCAACACATTTAATATGATCATGTAATACATCAAATATGACTGCAAACTATGCAAACTCAATGGTTGATGGACTAAATCAGGGATTCCACTACAATTGTGCTACAAAAGTGCTACAATTGTAATGGCACATTCTGGTGGCAGACCCACACACACACACACGGTCAGCGCTCTAAATAAAATGAGCTATCTTGTTATCGTTTGTTTTATTAATTTATTCATGGGTTGGATCCTTAACTGAGCCCAGTGGACTGCTGTCAGCTCAGAGATTAGTTATTCCCTAATATAAACCACTCAACAGATACAGACTGAGAGACAGACAGAGGGAAAGAAGGATGGAAGGATAGAGAGAGAGGGATGGGCCGGGTACACATTATTACTAGTGCTGGGAATTGCCAGTGATCTCAAAATGTAATATTATCACAATACTTAGGTGCCGATACGATATGTTTTGCAATTCTAAAAACACTATACACTACATTTTGGACACCTGCTCGTCGAACATCTCATTCCAAAATCATGAGCATTAATATGGAGTTGGTCTCCCCTTAGATGCTATAACAGCCTCCACTCTTCTGGAAAGACTTTACACTAGATGTTGGAAAATTGCTGCGGGGACTTGCTTCCATTCAGCCACAAGAGCATTACTGAGGTCAGCACTGATGTTGTGGCATTAGGCCTGGCTCACAGTCTGTGTTCCAATTCATCCCAAAGGTTTTTCGATTGGGTTGAGGTCAGGGCTCTGTGCAGGCCAGTCAAGTTCTTCCACACCAATCTCGACAAACCATTTCTGTATGGACCTCGCTTTTGCCACAAAGTTGGAAGCACAGAATCGTCTAGAATGTCATTGTATGCTGTAGCGTTAAGATTTCCCTTAACTGGAACGAAGGGGCCTAGCCCGAACCATGAAAAACAGCCCCAGAACCTTATTCCTCCTCAACCAAACTTTACAGTCGGCACTATGCATTCGGGCAGGTAGCATTCTCCTAGCATCCACAAACCCAGATTCATCTGTCGGACTGCTAGATGGTGAAGCGTGATTCATCACTCCAGAGAACGCGTTTCCACTGTTCCACTGAGTCCAATGGCGGCAAGCTTTACACCACTCCTGCCAACAGTTGGCATTGCGCATGGTGACCTTAGGCTTGTATAAGGCTGCTTGGCCATGGAAACCCATTTCATGAAGCTCTGTCTGATGTTGCTTCCAGAGGCAGTTTGGAACTCGGTAGTGAGTGTTGCAACCGAGGACAGACAATTTTTAAATGCTTTGCGATTTAACACTTGGTGGTCCTGTTCTGTGAGCTTGTGAGGCCTACCACTTCACAGCTGAGCCAATGTTGGTCCTAGTTGTTTCCACTTCACAATAACAGCACTTACAGTTGACCGGCACAGCTCTAGCAGTTCAGAAATTTGATGAACTGACTTGTTGGCTTCCTATGACGGTGAAATGGCTGAAATCCGAATCCACTCGTTTGAAGGCGTATTTACCTCAGATTACACAGATTACACAGACCCACATAGTCACATATCTATCTACCACAGTGTGCCATCAGAGCAGCAAGATTTGTGACCTGTTGCCACAAGAAAAGGGCAACCAGTGATGAACAAACACCATCATAAATACCCATATTTCTGTTTATTGATTTTCCCTTTTGTACTTTAACTATTTCCACATAGTATGAAATGTCTTTATCATTTTGGAACTTTTGTTAGTGTAATGTTTACTGTACGGATCTATGTTCAGAGAGGTCTCTGGAAATCTTTATGGTGTTCAGGTTTAGTGTCCAGAGACCTCTCTGGATAACTCTATGTTGAGTTTTGGTTGCTCCCCAATTAGAGGCAGCTGCCTCTAATTGGGTATCCTATTTAAATTGAGTGGTTTTCTACCTGGGTGTGGGTATTTGCATGTGTTCCTTTTGTTGCACACCAGTTCATGTTTGCATGCTTGCCTTTTGTTGTTTCGTTGATATTAAAAGGTGTTACTTCTCACTACTGCTCAGTGCCTTGGGTCCTCCCTATGCAGAGTGACAGAAAGACCCACCACAGGACCGCACAGAGCTGGACAATGGAGGAACTCATGTCCGGTAAGGAGCTTGTCTCCAAAGAGGAGTACCTCCATTGTCTGGCCCTGGAACCTAATCCAGGGCAGTGGTGACGCTGGTGGGCTCCACGTCGGCAACCCAGAGGGCAGGCCCAGCGTCCAGCCTAGAGGACACCCCATGCAGTTTTTTTTGGGGAGGCTATGGGGCCTGTTGGAGGGGCGCTATGAGGAGCCCCTGCCGCAACACTTGTGGGGGTTCGTTGAAGAGACACTACAGCCATGGGAGTGGGAGGACGACAAGGTTCTCCTTTCTCCCAACTCGTGGGGTCTGTGGGACGAGTTGGGAGAAGGAAGGGGACACAGGGAGCGTCTGGCGGCTCTCTTCGGGGACGAAAAGACAGGGTCTCCAGTATCGGTCCCTCGCCCGGGTCCTCCTGTGCGTGTGCCCAGCCCGGTGCCTACAGTGCCCGCTCTTCGCACTCGCCCTCCGGTGCACCTTCCCAGTCTGGTACGACCTGTGCCAGCTCCCTGCACCAGACCTCCGGTGCGCCTCCCCAGCCCGGTAGCGCCAGTACCGGTTCATAGCCCCGTAGCTCCAGCACGTGTCCCCATCCCGGTAGCGCCAGTACCGGTTCATAGCCCCGTAGCTCCAGCACGTGTCCCCAGCACGATAGCGCCAGTACCGGTTCCTAGCCCAGTGCCGGAGCAGTCCACTCCACCGGTTCCCAGTCCGCTCCACTGGTGCCCAATCCAGGAAAGGGTTATAGTCCTGCTCCTGAGCCAGACACCCCGCATGACCTGATCCCCCACCGACGCCAGTTCCCCTCCCTGACCCTTACAGTGCAAGAGCAGAAACATCCGCGGGGGTGGGGGTGGGTGGGGGGATCTACAGTGGGGAGAACAAGTATTTGATACACTGCCGATTTTGCAGGTTTTCCTACTTACAAAGCATGTAGAGGTCTGTAATTTTTATCATAGGTACACTTCAACTGTGAGAGACGGAATCTAAAACAAAAATCCAGAAAATCATATTGTATGATTTTTTAATAATTAATTTGCATTTTATTGCATGACATAATTATTTGATCACCTACCAACCAGTAAGAATTCCGGCTCTCACAGACCTGTTAGTTTTTCTTTAAGAAGCCCTCCTGTTCTCCACTCATTACCTGTATTAACTGCACCTGTTTGAACTCGTTACCTGTATAAAAGACACCTGTCCACACACTCAATCAAACAGACTCCAACCTCTCCACAATGGCCAAGACCAGAGAGCTGTGTAAGGACATCCGGGATAAAATTGTACAAGGCTGGGATGGGCTACAGGACAATAGGCAAGCAGCTTGGTGAGAAGGCAACAACTGTTGGCGCAATTATTAGAAAATGGAAGAAGTTCAAGATGTTGGTCAATCTCCCTCGGTCTGGGGCACCATGCAAGATCTCACCTTGTGGGGCATCAATGATCATGAGGAAGGTGAGGGATCAGCCCAGAACTACACGGCAGGACCTGGTCAATGACCTGAAGAGAGCTGGGACCACATTCTCAAAGAAAACCATTAGTAACACACTACGCCGTCATGGATTAAAATCCTGCAGAACACGCAAGGTCCCCCTGCTCAAGCCAGCGCATGTCCAGGCCCGTCTGAAGTTTGCCAATGACCATCTGGATGATCCAGAGGCGGAATGGGAGAAGGTCATGTCGTCTGATGAGACAAAAATAGAGCTTTTTGGTCTAAACTCCACTCGCTGTGTTTGGAGGAAGAAGAAGGATGAGTACAACCCCAAGAACACCATCCCAACCGTGAAGCATGGAGGTGGAAACATCATTCTTTGGGGATGCTTTTCTGCAAAGGGGACAGGACGACTGCACCGTATTGAGGGGAGGATGGATGGGGCCATGTATCGCGAGATCTTGGCCAACAACCTCCTTCCCTCAGTAAGAGCATTGAAGATGGGTCGTGGCTGGGTCTTCCAGCATGACAACGACACGAAACACACAGCCAGGGCAACTAAGGAGTGGCTCTGTAAGAAGCATCTCAAGGTCCTGGAGTGGCCTAGCCAATCTCCAGACCTGAACCCAATAGAAAATCTTTGGAGGGAGCTGAAAGTCTGTATTGCCCAGCGACAGCCCTGAAACCTGAAGGATCTGGAGAAGGTCTGTATGGAGGAGTGGGCCAAAATCCCTGCTGCAGTGTGTGCAAACCTGGTCAAGAACTACAGGAAATGTATGATCTCTGTAATTGCAAACAAAAGTTTCTGTACCAAATATTAAGTTCTGCTTTTCTGATGTATCAAATACTTATGTCATGCAATAAAATGCAAATTAATTACTTAAAAATCATACAATGTGATTTTCTGGATTTTTGTTTTAGATTCCGTCACTCACAGTTGAAGAGTACCTATGATACAAAGCATGTAGAAGTCTGTACTTTTTAAGTGGGAAAACCTGCAAAATCGGGAGTGTATCAAATACTTGTTCTCCCCACTGTATGTTCAGAGGAGCCTCTCTGGATAACTCTATGTTGAGTTTTGGTTGCTCCCCAATTAGAGGCAGCTCCGCGGCATTGGCTCTAATTGGGGAGCCTATTTAAGTTGAGTGGTTTTCTACCTGGGTGTGGGTCCTTTTGTTGCACACTAGTTCATGTTTGCGTGCTCGCCTTTTGTTGTTTAGTTGATATTAAAAGGTGTTACTTCTCACTGCTCAGTGCCTTGGTTCCTCCCTATGCAGCATGACAGTTTACAGTTCATTTTTATTGTTTATTTCACTTTTGTTTATTATCTATTTCATTTGGCATTGTAAACATATGTTGTTGTGGAAATTCTAACCAGAAAGGATTCTTCAAAACAACTTATTTTATTATAAGAATTGCAATAATGGAGCGGTTAACAGGAGCTAAGAGCCCAACGAACATACAAACAAGTGATAACGCCAGTTTTGTTACTATCTAGCTGCTGCTGCTCAAGCTAGCCTCTGTTTTCCTCATATCACAGCTGTGCCCTTGAAAGAGATCAAAGAACAGGATGTCACTCTCAGAGGCTCTATGTCTTTGGCCACGTGACTAAGTTATGCGTCTACTCTCATACCAATATACTGTATTAGGTCCCAGTGCCCCTCCTCTTTTTCTCTTTTCCTCTTACTCTCTCACCATCTCTCTGTGATAAATCCCCGCCCCCCACACTGTCAGGTAAATATGGAAGGAAGGTGGTGCGGGAGTCATTCCTGCTGTCAGGAAACCCTGATTATTAAAATTGCTAGGGAAGTTACCCAAGATGCACTGTGATTTGACTCAGGGGGTATTCCAATGTGGTATTATGTAATATTTACTGTTAATTTCTGATTGTTTATTTCCCTACTGTTTATTATCTATTTCACTTTCTTTGGCAATGTAAACATATGTTTTCCATGCCAATAAAGCCCTTTGAATTAAATTGAGAGAGAGAGATAGAAAGAGAGAGAGAGAAGAACAGGAACAAGGGAGTAGAGAGACGTGATGAGAAAAGAAGGAGTTGTTTGTGAGGTATAGAGAGGAGGTGTGATCTCTCCATCACACTGCTGATTACAACAGAAGGAGGTTCCGTGTTTCTATTACCTCTAGGTGCTGCCTGGGAGCTATGTGTGCCTGTTCCTCTACCACCCCTATTAACACACACATGCTCACACACACACACAAATACACACACACATGCATACACACACACACACGCACACACACACACACACACACACACAAACACTCGCACACAAACACACACACACACATACACATACACACATGCACACACGCAAACACACACACACACTCTTATCTCCTCCTTGTCTCACGTTTTCCTTTTCTTCCTTATTTTAATCTTCAGCTCTCATACCTACTCTTATACCATCATACTGTATTATCTCCCTACCTTTATAATACATTTATAATGTATTATGTCCCTACTCTCATACCAACATACTGTATTATCTCCCTAGTCTCATACCAATATACTGTATTATCTCCCTAGTCTCATACCAATATACTGTATTATGTCCCTACTCTCATACTATCATACTGTGTTATGTCCCTACTCTCATACCAACATACTGTATTATCTCCCTAGTCTCATACCAATATACTGTATTATCTCCCTAGTCTCATACCAATATACTGTATTATGTCCCTACTCTCATACTATCATACTGTGTTATGTCCCTACTCTCATACCAACATACTGTGTTATGTCCCTACTCTCATACCAACATACTGTATTATCTCCCTAGTCTCATACCAATATACTGTATTATCTCCCTAGTCTCATACCAATATACTGTATTATCTCCCTAGTCTCATACCAATATACTGTATTATGTCCCAGTGCCCCTCCTCTTTTCTCTTTTCCTCTTACTCTCTCACCATCTCTCTATGATAAATCCCCGCCCCCCACACTGTCAGGTAAATATGGAAGGAAGGTGGTGGGAAGTTACCTAAGATGCACTGTGATTTCGATGCTAATTATCATAACTTTGATTAAAGATTTAAAAAAATAATGTGCAACTGTTACAAGTTTTGAATCACACATAAACCCAGTACTTTCTGGACTATAAACCCAGTACTACCAGCACTACAATACATCATGTCCAGGAACACATGTAGCTACAGCATCATCAATACCTCGGACAAGCTTCCATCTCAGAGAAGGATCAGGACCCAAAACACTCTCCACAGATCTTATAAGAAGTCTGTGTGTTACATCTGAGGGGGAAAAACACTAGGAGGACAAGAGACCGGTGCTGGCCTCATCTGGCCCTGTCTCTCAGAGAGCTGTAAACTCTGTGGGAGTGAGGGAAGTAAGAACAAACCTGCCTGCTTGTGTTTGATCAAGGCTGACAGGAGTGTCTCCAGCACCCAGCTCCCTGCAGGGACTAACCACCCCACAGCATTAGAGAAAGAGAGCAGATTTAATACAAGTAGATTAGGCCCAGGATACTGTGGATATCACTCACATGTTGACGTGTTGATCACTCATATTTATATGCAGATTGTATCTTATACTCATTTTAGCACAGTTTGTTACTAGACTTGATTTATGAAACTCATATCATGTGGTCCTTTCAGCCTCCTCATTTGAATGCACTTGCAGTGAAACGCTCTGTATTCGGAGTGTGTGTTCAGAGTGTGTATTCAGGGCGTGTATTCAGAGTGTGTGTTGGTTCCGGTGCTGTGCCTGGTTAGGGATGGTGAGTCACGCTCACTGTCAGTTTGTCAGCTGCTCAGCTCCATCACTCTGTGGCCAGGCGGAAGGCATCTCGTTGGCAGCCGACCTGTCTGTGACAGGGACATCTGACAGGGATCTGACAGGGAACAAGGCACACCAAAGCAGCGGACAGCAAGTGCCTTCTCTCCCTGGTCACGCATGGGGGAAACACTGGCCAGAAAGAAAATCATTAATGTTGGTCACTTCCAGTAGAGAATCAAGGCAGGGAGTAGGAAGATGGGGGAGCTCCCTCAACTCTCAGACTTATTTGATGTGCTGCTGAAGTAAATTTAGCTTGATTCTTTTCAATATAATCTTCATGTCTCATGGCTAGGGTTGCAAAGGGAGGGTATATTACTGGATGTTTTTTAAGTTAACCAGTAAACAACCAGAACTTTGGTATCTTTCAAGTATTTTATGTAATCTATCACAAGACATCTAGTGGCCCTTTTGGGTACTTTAGATGATCTCAGGTGTCTGTAATTATCTCTGGGCATCTATGTGACCTTATCACATGTAAAATATATGGAATAATTAAATACGATTATTTAAATATATATACAGTATAGAACGGCAAAGCTGTAAAACGTTGTTCTAAATATAAACCATCAACTTAGCGAATTCCATTGGTTTTTAGAATGAGAGTTTCACCATGAAATATCCTTTTTACACACTTGTATTTATTTTACTATATCAGTATGTATTTGTTGTCAATGTTTTGGCATTTTAGTTGGAAGAGTTACAAAGTTAATTGGAAAATAATGCCATTGTTGATTAGATGTTTTTTTCATTAATTAGGCTATTTTCTCATGAAACATATGATAGAAACTCAAGGGAAAAATGGACACAGTTATAAAAAAATATATACTATATATGAATACATTTTGTAAATGTTTTTACTGAAGATTCTGGTAACTTTGGTAAACTACCGGTAGCGTTGCAAAAAACGAGTTACTGAACTCTTCACTCCAACGGGCCCTCAACCAGGGGGATGTCTGAGTTGTGACAGGGGATCAAGAGTCATTTTCCCTGGGGCCCGCAGCTCTCTGGTGATTGAGCATGGAGATCCATGTCTCTGACTGGAGGTCTACTCTTGGACACTGGACCTGATCACAAAAAACATTATCTCTCTGCTCTGAGTGACTCCTCTTTTAACTCTCACCACCGTGTGTCACTTACCTCTAGTTCCCTACCTACCATCATACAGACGCAAATTACAGCCCACTATGATTCAGAAAGGAGACTTCTCTATTTAAGTCACTAAATAAATTAATTAGAAAAAGACAGAGAGAAACACAGAGAGAGAAACATAGAGAGAATGTAAAAAATATATAATCTTATTCAAGGTTTCAAAGACCTCTCTGATGAGAATAGGCTACCCGTCCTGTTGGGGGAGGACGCAATTGCTCATAGAGTTACTTAGAACTCTCTTGTCAGGTCCTGACCAGACAAACATAAAAATGCCCAGAGGCCTCTCTACAGTCAGGACCTGACAGCAGAATCTAGATCTTCTGCACATATTCTGTCAGATCTGGGCCCTAACAGTAAATCTCAGTAAGACAAAAATAATTGTGTTCCAAAAAAGGTCCAGTTGTCAGGACCACAAATACAAATTCCATCTAGACACCGTTGCCCTAGAGAACACAAACAACTATACATACCTCTGGCTAAACAAAGGTGTGAACGACCTGACAGACAAGGCAAGAAGGGTCTTCCATGCCCTCAATAATAACATAAAATTCGACATACCAATTAGGATCTAGCTAAAAATACTTGAATAATTTATAGAACTCATAGCTCTTTATGGTTGTGAGGTCTCTGCATGCAGAATTTTGCAAAAATATCCTCTGTGTACAATGTAAAACACCAAATAATGCATGCACAGCAGAATTAGGCCGATAACCGCTAATTATCAAAATTCAGAAAAGAGCCGTTATATTCTACAACCACCTAAAAGGAAGCGATTCCAAATCCTTCTTGTCAGGTCTTGACCGTAGGGAGGCCTCCGGCTTCCATCGAACTCTATGTTTCTAATTTTGTGTTTGGTCCACAATTAGAGGCAGCTGTTATGCGTTACCTCTAATTGGGGACCCTATTTAAGTTGTATTGTTTCCCACCTGTGTTGTGGAAAATTGTAGTGTTTTTGTTCACGTTGAGCACGCACTCACGTTACAGTAGTGTTACCTTTATTGTTTTCATTAAGTTCAAATTTAATAAAATATGTCAAACTACTATAGCGCTGCATCTTGGTCGATCCACACACACCACCGTGACAGAATATCCCACCATCTTGGGACCAAGCAGCGCTACAAGGGGGAGATGGACAATCAGTGTTCAGCCATGGGATCGCTGCTGGATTCAAAGCAGCAGAAACGTCGTCGGGGCCCATGCCGGCAAGCAGCCAAAAGGAACCCACATACAATTTTTTGGGGTTGGAGGGGGGGCTATGGGGGTGGTCTGGGAGAACAGGGGATGCACCAGTACCACTCTCCTTGTGGGGTTTAGCTGAGCCAGAGTACCTTTGGGGGGCAAAATCAAAGGAGGAGGAACAAAATCTGGCGGGATATTACAAGTGCATAATGGAGGAATTCATGCAGCAAGGGGAGGAGGTCGAAGAGGAGAAACCGGATTCTGAGTTTATGGTGCCAGCAGTGCGCATCCACAGTCCGGTACGGCCAGTACCAGGTTCCCGCATCAGGTCTCCAGTGCGTGTGCCCAGCCCGTCACGTCCTGTGCCGGCTCCCCAAACCCGACCTCCAGTGGCCGGTTCCGAACTGGATAATGTTGCTATTGAGAGAGGCCGCGGAACTCCCATATCTATTGGGTGAAATACCACAGTGTGCCATCACAGCAGCAAGATTTGTGACCTGTTGCCACAAGAAAAGGACAACCAGTGAAGAACAAACACCATTGTAAATACAACCTATATTTATGTTTATTTATTTTCCCTTTTATACTTTAACTATTTGCACATTATTACAACACTGTATATATATACATATGATATTTGAAATGTCTTTATTCTTTTGGAATTTTTACTGTTAATTTTTGTTTATTTCACTTTTGTTTATTATCTATTTCACTTGCTTTGGCAATGTTAACATATGTTTCCCATGCCAATAGATCCCCTTAAATTGAAATTGAATTGAGAGAGAGAGAGAGAGAGAGAGAGAGAGAGAGAGAAACAGAGAGAGAGAGAGAGAGAGAAACAGAGAGAGAGAGAAACAGAGAGAGAGAGAGAGAGAGAAATACAGAGAGAGAAATAGAAGTAGAACTAAAGAACAACAGATGATTCTGCAGGTGGAGTGAGAACGAAATGCAAAGGTAAAGGTAGTGTTTTGTCCCTCAGTAGTACTGTCATAGAGTCAAACCTTAACCTAACTATCAGACCCGGGGGCGGCGGCATAAAGGTAGAGATGGCCAATGCACCTAAGGACCTCCATCAAGCAGAGAGCACATCTCTAATGTGACTTTTGAACTTTCTGCGTACGGGAATAACTGTATGATGTCAAGACAGGTGTAGTATGTCATTCACTGGTAAATAAGACTTCAGAGACAGTTACCTTTAGTAATTACATTATTTCCCTCAACTGAATTGATATGATTCTTGAGTGAATTATTAAAGAGTGAATTTCTACTTACTGGGAGGTACATAATCAAAAAGCGGATGTTGTGGTGCGTGGGGGTATGTGTGCTGGTGTGCATGCGTGTGTTTGTGAATTTGTGGACCTATCTGCTGAGTGTACTGTATGTACAATGAGAAATCAATATATGGGGCACCTCTACCCCTGTAATCTCTATTTTATTGTCCATCCTCTGGTTGCCATTATACTGAAATCAGCTTACCTTCTCTCTGGCTTGATACAGTCTGACCACAACAAAAGGCCTGGTACTGCAGTGATGCAGTGATTCTGTTAGCACAGAACCAGATGTAGAACCATCGGACCCACTTTTTGTCTCCCTTTTCCTCTGCCCCCACACCGCAGCCTCAATTAGCCCCCCCAAAGGGCTCCATCTCAGGGAACAGAACACAAACGAAGGCACTGGATCAATCAGTACCTCCATCAAAACAGGCCATATTCAAGAGAGAATTGTTTTGGGCTGAATTTAAATCACTGATGTATTCACTAAGGTATTCATGAGGTGAAAGCCTTAAGCAGATGCTCAGATCAGCATCGAGAGTATTACTTCCACAATGAGAACATTGATGATGGCTGACAAGTGCTGTATTTAGTGTGTAAATTTGCAGGTGGTAGAGTTATTATAGTGTGCCATCCGAAATTTGAATGAGATCCTTATTTTCCAGTATCCGTCACAGTAAAAGTTTAGCGGATGTTCCAAAGAACACACCCCCACACCTCTCCTCGATCCTGACTCCACAGGCAAACACTGAAGGCCAAACCCAATACAAAATCCCACCTAGACATTATCAACTTCTCTGTCTGGCCTTTCAAACCTTTCCAGGTAGATTTGTCTGCCATTGAAATCATTGGGTGGGCTGCCAAAGCTTTTTTTTTTCAAACATGTACACTTTGAAAAAAATGTTGATTGATGGCAGGAAAGTTCGCCCCAGCAATGTACTGGGCCGTAGGTGTTCCTTTTGTCCAGGTGGGAGAGGCCCGTGTGGAATGCAATAGAAATTGCGTATTCCGTGGATCTCTTGGGGAGGTATGCGAACTGGAGTAGGTCCAGAGTGTCTGGGATGATGGTGTTGATGTGAGCCATGACCAGCCTTTTAAAGAATTTAATGGCTACAGATGTGAGTGCTACAGTGCGATAGTCATTTAGACAGGTTACCTTGACGTTCTTGGACACAGGAACTATGGCGGACTGCTTAAAACATGTAGGTATTACACACTGGGTCAGGGAGAGGTTGAACATGTCAGTGAAGACACTTGCCAGCTGGAAAGTGCATGCTCTGAGTACATGTCCATCTGGCCCAGCGGCCTTGTGAATGTTAATCTGTTTAAAGGTCTTTCTCACATCGGCTACTTAGAGCGAGATCACTCAGTTGTCCACAAAAGCTAGTGGTCTTATGCATGGTTCAGTGTTGCTTGCCTCGAAGCGAGCATAGAAGGAATTCTAGGCTCGCGTCACTGGGAAGCTTGCAGCTGGGGTTCCCTTTATAATCCGGGATAATTTCCAAGCCCTGCCACATCCGACGAGCATTAGAGCCAGTGTAGTAGGATTCAATCTTAGTCCTGTATTGACGTTTTGACTGTTTTATGGCTAGTTGGAGATTGTAGCGGGATTTCTTAAAAGCGACCGGATTAGTGTCCCATTACTTGAAAGTGGCAGCTCTAGCCTTTATCTCAGTGCAGATGTTGTCTGTAATCCTTGGCTTCTGATTGGGATATGCATGTACGGTCACTGTGGGGATGATGTCGTCGATGCACTTATTAATGAAGCTGGTGACTGATGTGATAAATTCCTCAATGTTATCAGAATGAATCCCGGAACATATTCCAGTCAGTGAAACAGTCCTCTAGCTTAATATCCGCTTCATCGGACCACTTCCGTATTGAGCGCGTCACTGGTAATTGCTGATTTAGTTTTTGCAGGAATCAGGAGGATATTGTTCTGGTCAGCTAGGATCAGCTAGAGAGTCAGGGAGAATTCCAAAAACAATGAATATAGCAGAATATATTTTGTTATTATGTTTGAGCAAAAGAACACAGCATTAGCCACGGTAAAATGCATAGAATTTCAGGAAATTAGCTTTTAAACTGCAACATTTTCTCTCAGCTCCATTGCAGAATATGTAGAATGATCACAGGAAATTTGCTTTAAAACTGCAACATTTTCTCTCAGCTGCATGGTAAAATGTGTAGAATTGCAGGAAATGTTCTTTAAAGCTGCTAAAATGTTCAAAAACAATTCAGCCACACCAATGGGCCGACCGCGCCCCCTTTCACACCCCCTGCCACACCCCCTGCCAACGCCTACCACCTAAGCCCCTTTTTGATCCAGAAAAACCCTCTCTTCATGGAGACTTCTGGAAAAACAGGTTGGCTAAAACAATGACCCACCAGTCCCTGTTGTTACTGTAAACCATGACTGGGTTCTCATCCCAAGAAACAAAGACATTGCTGTCTAAGTAAGGCTAAACAGGCCACATTTTGACAGACTGACAAAAGCTTCAATACATTACAACAAGCCTTGATTGAATGCAACCTTATTAGGAACAATAGTGGCAACACAATGTGACATGGCTTTGTTTCATCTTAACTTAATGATAACAACTTCATTAGTACTGATACAGTAAATGCATGTCTCTGGGGGGAACAGACAACAGAGACATGTGCCATTCCTCACAGACTCCTCATGACTACCGGGAAAGGTGTTCAGTAAATCACAGACCAGACCAAGCAGAGAGTCTCTCTCTTTCAACTGTAACTAAACACAGGGTGAAAGTGGAGAACGGGAGTTGGATATAAACATTTTATTATATTTTGCAAAACTTTTTAAACATAATTTAAATGAAAAAAGTTTAAAATTCTTTATGCTCTTCAACCGTTTGTTGTCAGAGACAGTGGTACTGTCCATCAGGTGTTTTAAACAGCCATTCAAACAGGCGTTCAAACAGGCGTTCAAACAGGTGTTCAAACCAGTGTTTAAATCGGTTTTCAAACCGGTGCTAAAACCAGTGGGTTCATCAGGTGCACAGTCACCTTTTCCCCCCTAAAAAAATGCCAGGGTGGCTACTGTCACTGTCTTTCACCCCTTGGAGCCAGTAATGAATGAGAGCAGGGAGTCTGGTTGGCATCTGTTTGGCATCTAATTTACAATGAGACAACACCTGCTCATTTCCATGTCTCTAAGAGAAGTCCTAAAACTGATCAAGAACCTCTCAATTCAGCGAATGGTAGTGAGTTTTTCCATTCAGACTTCAGATTGAGTGATTTGAAACATTTTCAGCCATCATGATTTGACCAGGGGCCCGTATCTCTTTATTCCAGGCTGTTTCCTGTTCGGAAGCACACATACACATGCCAAACCCGTGCTCGCACGCATACACACACACACACACACACATACACTGATGACTGATTGTTTCTCTCACTCTGCAGCTCAATGAGCCTGTGTGTGTTTTCTTCCCCACTAGTGTGTGACGTAAAGCATGGCCGCCACATCTCCTGGCTGTGCCTGTGTCTGGCACAGTGTGGGGCTGTAGGAGTGTGTTTATCCTGTTGGGAGCTCAGATCTCAGGCCTGTGTCCTGCTCATCAGGCCCGCCAGTAGATCTGTATCTCCCATCGATCAGTGGGGCAGGCATAATGAGCTGCTTGCGTTCCGGCCCACACAGACACAATTAAGGAGAGCTTAGCATACCTCCCCTCGGGCCATCTTCTGATGGAGTAAACAACCAAAAGGCTGCGGATAAAGGGGGGGATAAAGAAGAGTGTGTGTGTGTGTGTGGTGTGTGTGTGTGTGTGTGTGTGTGTGTGTGTGTGTGTGTGTGTGTGTGTGTGTGTGTGTGTGTGTGACGGAGAGGGAAGAGGAGAGTTTCTGTTTTACAACTTGCCCTTACTGTGGTAGACCCTGCACCTCTATAGGTTTGGGCTCCTCAGTCGCCTCTGCACACACAAAGCCTCACTGACGTCCTCCTCGAATGTGAGAGACTACCAACAATGACAGACAAACTCTATAATGGTGTTTATCGGAAGAGAGGAAGAGAGAAAGACAGGAAGATAATTATGAGACCACGTGCTGTGAAACATGATCCAGAAAGAGATGGAAACCCCAGCATGGGTCACAGCAAATCCAACATGTTTGTGTCTGTGGGTGTGTATATATGTGAAAAAGTAAGTACACCCCCTGGAAAGTTGTCTTATTATTTATTTTTTTAACATATTTGGACGGTAATGTAATCTTCAATTGCTTGGAAATAGATTTGTAACCCCTCCCAGACTCATGGGCATCAACAATCTTTCTTCTGAGGGCCTCGGGATATGTGTGCTATCTTTTTTGCATTGGATGCGTCTCAATCTACCACATCCGCCGATGTCGCACTTCCGCATCTGCGGGAAAGGTTGCAGAACTAGAGCAATGTTTGTCAGACCATGAGACATCCCCGAAAATCAGTCTTCTCACAAAATCGTCTGTAGCATCCGAACGACCTATAAAATAATATTACCACTCTAAGGAAATATGAGACTCTCACAAACACGATGGTGTTCACAAGTGTCAGGGGACTCGTCTGAAGTCGGTACCATCGATGTGCCAACTTCTGTTTGTAGCGTCCGAACCATTTCAGCTACAAACTAATGTGACCCCACTGTGGAAAGGGGAGACTCACGAACACGATGGTGTTCAACTCCCACAAGTGTCACGGGACTCTGAAGGCAACCGGTACAGGTTTAAAAAACTAAAGGAAGTATGAAGGTCGTTTAACACCCCAAAAAAGGGGTTAAATATGTATAAAAGCTAAAATATTTCCAGAGCTTTCTTATATCTCCTAGATATAGGACAGACACTATAACACCTTGTGTCTTATGATTTATTTTTTGACTGTCCTATTTTAACTTTATGAATGTGTTATTCAGTGTGTTTCTATGGGCTAAAGTAGTAAAGGTCAAAGTCAATATTTTATCATAATTTATTAATTCATTTATTTATATATACACAGGGGGCCAAAAGTTTGGAATATTACTCATTCAAGGGTTTTTCTTTATTTGCACAATTTTTTGCATTGTAGAATAAAAGTGAAGACATCAAAACAATGACAACCTTTGCCTTGATGACAGCTTTGCACACTCTTGGCATTCTCTCAACCAGCTTCACCTGGATGCTTTTCCGTCAGTCTTGAAGGAGTTCCCACATATGCTGAGCACTTGTTGGCTGCTTTTCCTTCACTGCGGTCTGACTCATCCCAAACCATCTAAATTTGGTTGAGGTTGGAACCAAAAAACAAATTTTGACTCCATCTTGGCCCAAGCAAGTCTCTTCTTATTATTAGTGTCCTTTAGTAGTGGTTTATTTGCAGCAATTCGACCATGAAGGCCTGATTCACACAGTATCCTCTGAACAGTTGATGTTGAGATGTGTCTGTTACTTGAACTCTGTGAAGCATTTATTTGGGCTGCAATCTGAGGCTGGTAATTCTAATGAATTTATCCTCTGCAGCAGAGGTATTTCTGGGTCTTCCATTCCTGTGGTGGTCCTCTTGAAGCTGGTTGAGAGAATGCCATGAGTGTGAAAAGCTGTCATCAAGGCAAAGGGTGGCTACTTTGAAGAATCTCAAATACAAAATATATTTTGATTTGTCTTTTTTGGTTACTACATGATTCCATATGTGTTATGTCATAGTTTTGATGTCTTCACTTTTATTCTACAATGTAAAAAATAGTGCCAATAAAGAAAAACCTTGAATGTGTAATATTCTAAACTTTTGGCCCCCAGTGTATATTTTTGGGATACCTAAATGGGTCGTAAAATTCCAAATCAAATAGCTATATGATCCATAGTATGACCATCTTAAAACAATTACATGAATCAGGTAAGAATGAGAGTGCACCCAGACGCACTTCAGCCCAGACGTTTTTTTATAGAACTGGTGTTGTTCTGTGATAATGACTCATATTGTGTGAATCAGTGTACTGTAACTCATTTAATAATTACCCTCTCAGCAAATTATGAGGGAACATAGCAGTCGTAGATTCCGACACTTCTAACAAGAGAAGGAAGCTTGGATGTGGCTGGAATTCAATTTGTATTAGCGGCCCCATGCCATATTACATACCTTGTTTGCAGGAACTCGCCTTAATATCAATAGATACCTAAATAACAATACATTTACATCATTTAGCAGACACTCTTATACAGAGCAACTTGCATGAACAATTAGGGTGCCTTGCTCAAGGGCACATCAACAGATTTTTCAACTAGTCGGCACAGAGGATTCAAACCAGTGACCTTTCAGTTACTGGCCCAACACTCTTAACCGCTAGGCTACCTGCTGACCCATAATCTTTCTTAATTAACATGACTTTTATACTAGTATCCTCCTAGCATCTTAGCAACTGTTATTGCTATCCTGGGCTGAGGTTTCTCTCTGCTCTGCTGTTCCCTACCTGGATGGCTGTCTTGGCATGGTCAACCAGTCACGCTTAGTCACGCAAGTGCTAATTCCTCCTCAAAGACTGCAATAAGTCTAATTAGCATTCATGTCGACCCGACGAGGCCGGAACACTTGGGGGAGGCGGAGGGGTCCTGACCTTATCAGAGGCTGCATTCAGAATACTGCATTCAGAATACAGAGGCAGAGACCGGGGTGAACCAAAGGTGTGCATGTGCCTGTGTGAAGTGGTTGCAAGGGAACAGGATTATGCAATTCTCAGGTGAGACACTTAATTCTGAGTGAGGCAAGGTTAAACATGGTCATTTCCAAAGAGTCACTTAAAGTACAGAGTAATTTGAACCCCAGTTCTGTGTGTTTGTCTATTTTCTTACTGGGCTGGTGGTCTACTGAATTTTTTTTTTTTTTTCATGTGACAGGATGTTTTACATTTGTTTTTTACTTGGTTCCTGAAAAAAAGAATAGCTCACACACTTTAATTGACCAGTCAGATTCACATAATTAGAAGGCACAGCGGGCCTGCTGGAGGAGCTACTGTAATTGGCGGGAGATGTGGGGACATGGCGTCCACGTTTGGCGTACACAGGGAGAGAGGTTCGCCTGGCAGCAGCCGCTCACACTGTTTCCCATTATCCACCTCTCTCTGATGCTGTGGGAGGAAGAAAAACAGACCAATGTGTCTTCCTGAGAATGAAGATGATATAAATAGAGGTTAGGAGTAGGGATGACGTCAAAGCATTCGATCCTTGTCAGCTATGTGTTTTTGGGGTCAAGCAGTTGTGTAGAAAAACCTGCCTTTTTTCTGGTTATGTTGTTACACTACCGTTTAAATATTTGGGGTCACTTATGTCCTTGTTTTTGAAAGAAAAGCTCATTTTAAAATAACATCAAATTGATCATAAATACAGTGTAGACATTGTTAATGTTGTAAATTACTATTGTAGCTGGAAATGGCTGATTTTGAATGGAATATCTACATAGGTGTACAGAGGCCCATTATCAGCAACCATCACTCCTGTGTTCCAAAGGCACGTTGTGTTAGCTAATCCAAGTTCATCATTTTAAAAGGCTAATTAATCGTTATAAAACCCTTTTGCAACTATGTTAGAACAGCTGAAAACTGTTGTGCTGATTAAAGAAGCAATAAAACTGGCCTTCTTTAGACTAGTTGAGTATCTGGAGCATCAGCATTTGTGGTTTCGATTACAAGCTCAAAATGGCCAAAAACTAAGAACTTTCTTCTGAAACTCGTCAGTCTATTCTTCTGAAACTCGTCAGTCTATTCTTGTTCTGAGAAATTAAGGCTATTCCATGCAAGAAATTGCCAAGAAACTGAAGATCTCGTACAACGCTGTGTACTACTCCCTTCACAGAACAGCGCAAACTGGCTCTAACCAGAATAGAAAGAGGAGTGGGAGGCCCAGGTGCACAAATGAGCAAGAGGACAAGTACATTAGAGTGTCTAGTTTGAGAAAAAGACACCTCACAAGTCATCAACTGGCAGCTTCATTAAATAGTACCCGCAAAACACCAGTCTCAATGTCAACAGTGAAGAGGTGACTCTGGGATGCTGGCCTTCTAGGCAGAGTTGCAAAGAAAAAGCCATATCTTCCTCTGTCCAGTGTCTGTGTTCTTTTGCCCTTAATCATTTATTTTTAGTGGCCAGTCTGAGATATGGCTTTTTCTTTTCAACTCTGCCTAGAAGCCCGAGCCCACAAGAATGGAATGGTCTACTGTATCAAAAGCATTGTCCAAGTCAATAAAAATAGCAGCACAACATTGCTTAGAATCAAGGGCAGTGGTGACATCATTGAGGACCTTTAAGGTTGCAGTGACACATCCATAACCTCAACGGAAACCAGATTGCATACCAGAGAGAATACTATAGACATCAAGAAAGCCAGTCAGATGATTATTGTCAAGTTTTTACAAAACTTTTAATAAACAGGGCAAAATAGAAATAGGCCTATAACAGTTAGGATCAGCTTGATCTTCCCCTTTAAATAAAGGACTAACCGTGGCTGCCTTCCAAGCAATGGGAACCTCCCCAGAGAGGAAAGACAGGTTAAAAAGTTCAGAGATAGGCTTGGCGATGATAGGGGCAGTGACCTTAAAGAAGAAAGGGTCTAAACCATCTGACCCAGATGTTTATTGGGGGTCAAGTTTAAGGAAAAAACTAATTTCCACCATCATATTTAGTCTCTCATGCTTTCTCTGTGTTATATGACAATGGATGAAGGGCAGAAACATAGGTTTCTGTGTTGTTGGGCTAACAGCTATATGAATCTGAAGATGTCTGTGTCCATCTTGACCTGCAACTCATCGTCATGCCCATACTGCCCCCTGGTGTTCTGAAATAAATAACATTCACATTACAGTAACAAACAGTTCTAAATTGATTTTGCAGTAATGAATAGAGTTTACTACCAAGTAATTACTGTTGATGATCGTTTGTGTGTATGTGTGTGTGTGGGTGTGTGTGTGTGTCTACACGCGTGCGTTTGTGTGTAAATGCAAGGTGTGTGTATGTGGGTATCTTACATACCTGTGTACTGTAATTATTAACTGTTAACAATATTTATTTTTAGTCTATTGGTCCACCTCCCCTGCCCACTCACGCCAGAAACTAAGGGGAGGAGGAACTCAAGACATCAACCACCCGAGCCACTGCCTGTTCACCCCGCTATCATCCAGAAGGCAAAGTCAGTACAGGTGCATCAAAGCTGTGACCGAGAGACTGAAAAACTGCTTCTATCTCAAGGCCATCCGACAGTTAAACAGCCATCACTAGCACATTAGCGGCTGCTGCCCAGTATACATAGACTTGAAATAACTGGCCACTTTAAGAAATGGACACTAGTCACTTTAACAATGTTTACATATCTGGCATTACTCATCTCATATGTATACTATTCTACTGTATCTTAGTCCATGCCGCTCTGACATCGCTCGTCCATACATGTATATAGTCTTAATTAATTCCTTACTTAGATTTGTGTGTATTGGGTATATGTTGTGTAATTGTTAGATATTACTGTTAGATATTATTGCACGGAACTAGAAGCACAGGCATTTCGCTACACCCACAATAACATCTGCTAAACATGTGTATGTGACCAATACAATTTGATTGGATTTGATTTGATTTGACATGACCATAATTACTAAGACAGATGGCCTTTAAGACAGGAGCCTTGGACTTTATGATCCACTTTATTGAAATGAAACTGTCTGAGAGGAAATGCAATCATGAGAGCCCTATACTGTGTGAGTGAAGAGTGTGATGACTTTGGCTAGGTGTGATGTCAATAGAGAGGGGATAGATAAATGATGAGCCAAACTCTGTCTTATGTAATGTCTCCCCAAAATAACTGTTATAACATGTTATAACAAAGCTAAATTATCTGGTTGGCTCTGCCTTTGTGGGCCACTGCTTATGTGTGTGTGTGGTTTCTCTCAGGTTTTCCTAGGACCTCTTAATTGTCTGTCCTCTCCTCTCCAGGTTTGATGGTACATTTAGATACAGTGTGTGTCATGTCACTGAGCTGGACTGTATCGAGAAAATGTCAAGATCAACCTTTCCCTGTAACCAATCAGTATTTTTATTATGACTGATGTGTACATTTTCATACTTACACAGTATGACTATTGCCACTAGGTTACAAATTACAATTGCCATGATCAGGAAACAGGCACAAGTTGTAGATCAATAAAATCTAGTTCCTCTGTAATAATCACGTTGACTAAAACGTTTATATTAGATTATGAATACAAGCATTACAAATCATGCACAATGTTTTAAAGAATAAATGTATTTGTTTCAATTATCAATATAGCAGCGAGCTCCCCTAAACGAACCAAATGGTTTGGTCCGCCCGTGCCCTCTGCTGCTGTACGTCGTACTATTTCGACGTCAGCATGGAAGAGCGCGAAGAGGAGGGGTGGTGTTGCGTTGGGGTGGACGTGTGTTGGCTGTAGCAGTTTTTTCATCTCCCATGTAAGTACCAAATTACTGCTAAAGTTATCATCTCTAAATGCAATGTAAATGTGTATAGTGTTACACTTATTGACTCCGTTAAAGTGCAATACTACGTCTATTTTAGACGTAACAGTTGTTTCTTTCGTAAAACCATGTTTCATAAGTATGCGTTTGTAATGACAATCAAACAGGACTTGCGCTGTCAACCTGTGTCTGTTTCAGTGATGCAGATTGGCCCTCCCTATTCTAGCTCGCTACATTACACACTTCTATTGTATCAATACAATCCATTAGTAGGCTATCATGCTTGTTTACCATATAACGTTATCATGAAGGAACCCTAGATTGTTCTCTCCATCTGTGCTATGTTACAAACAATTGTTTGGCCAATAGTGTAACTTATACACTGTAATATCTGCTTTAATGTGTTAGTAGCTTAACATATTAAAAACACTGCAAGCATCTTTTAATTCTCTTATTTGCTGTTTTGGGGATTTAAGTTTACATTAGGGAACTCTTTCATCAAAGTAAAAAACAACAACCCTATTTACATTATTTGGCCTACTTTTACTTCACCTCAGTTATATGACTTGTATTTATATGCACATTGTCATAGATAAGACAAATATAAGGACCCACCTAAATATTATTATCAAATCAAATCACATTTTATTGGTCACATACACATATTTAGCAGATGCTATTGCAGGTGTAGCGAAATGCTTGTGTTCCTAGCTCCAACAGTGCAGTGATATCTAACAATACACACAAATGTAAATTAATGGAATTAAGAAATATATAAATATTAGGACGAGCAATGTCGGAGTCCAGAGTATAAATATATTTACTGCATATATACGTACAGTACCAGTCAAAGGTTTGGACACACCTACTCATTCAAGGGTTTCTTTATTTTTATTGTAGAATAATAGTGAAGACATCAAAACTCTGAAATTGTCAGGGAGAGACACAGATTCAGTTGCAGGTAACAATAGTTTATTTTGCTCTCAAATGAGCCCAGGAAAAAATAACAGGAACACAAAAGAAAAGAGGAAGTCCAAATAAATGTCCTCTGGACCAGGAGAGCACTTCTCAAAAGAAACAAATTATAGCGTCATCCGACAGTGTCCGAGTCACACTGAGTTCCCTGGGGACGGTGATGAGCAGACAGAGAGGGTCTGGGGTGGTACATCCAAGTCCCAACAGAGAAAACACCTGGGCAGGCAGACTAGGAAACCAGGCCTGGTAGGACGAGAGGGAAACAGTGGAAGCAGGACAAAAATCAAAACGCCAAAACAAAAACAAAACAACACTTGGAGTCTGAAGAAGCACAGCAAGACAAGACAAGGATAAGTAGGTCGCAGGAAGAGCATTACTCACAACAACGGTCTGACAAAAGACTGAACACAAGAAGACCTAAAATAGGGGAGATAATGAGGGATTAATTGACAGCAGGTGTGAAGAGAACAAGGATAGTTAAGGATAACGAGTGGGAGGGGAGACACTATAATGACAGCGGAGCACATGGCCAGCTGTCAAAACAAGGCACATGTGCTCGAAAAGCAAAAAACACAGCAGATTAGACAGAAGTCATGACAGAAAAAACACATATGGAATAATGTAGTAAACAAAAAAGTGTTAAACAAATCTAAATTAATTTTATATTTTAGATTCTTCAAAGTAGCCACCCTTTGCCTTGATGACATCTTTGCACACTCTTGGCATTCTCTCAACCAGCTTTATTAATTTGTGAGAAGCAACGAGACATCATCATGCCCGAGCCAGCAAAGGGGGCGACAGGTAGCCTAGCGGTTACAGCTTTGGGCCAGTAACCAAAAGGTTGCTGGTTTGAATACCCGAGCCGACAAGGTGAAAAACCTGTCGATGTGTCCTAGAGCAAGGCACTTAATCCTAATTTTCTCCAGGGGCTGACTCTGTAGGTAGGCTGTCATTGTAAATAAGAATTTGTTCTTAACTGACTTGCCTAGTTAAATAAAAATAAATAAGGTACTCACCTGGAATGCTTTTCCAACAGTCTTGAAGGAGTTCCCACATATGCTGAGCACTTGTTGGCTGCTTTTCCTTCACTCTGCAGTCCAACTCATCCCAAACCATCTCAATTGGGTTGACGTCGGGTGATTGTGGAGGCCAGGTCATCTGATGAAGCACTCCATCACTCTCCTTCTTGGTCCAACAAGTTTTCCGGATTGACTGACCATCACTAGCCTTTTTCTTAGAGCAGGAGAGGAGAGAGGAGAGAGAGAGAGAGCGAGAGAGAGAGAGAGAGAGAGAGAGAGAGAGACAGCTTGCCTCTCCAGCATGGAATTATTTTGAGGATTAGCAGTTTAATTTTTTTTATTTTTCCCTCCAATGTTTTACAAGAGGACCTGGGTGTTGAATTCTCATTCTATTCTACAAAGGAGGAAAACAAGCATTCATGATGATTTGAACTGAAGGTTTGTTTCTATTTATCGATTCACTTATTCAACCATTCTTTTTATGCCTCTCTCTCACTCTTTTTTTATCATTTACACTCACACACAAAAACACACGCAGACACACACACAAACACACACACAAGCAGAAGCGGGTGGAAATTATAAGTACAGTATAACACTATCTGTCTGGTAAGTGGCTAAGAGCATCTCTGCCCCTTCAGGGCTCTTCAGACACAGCCATTCATGTCTCACTCTGCTGGTCAGACCACCATGATGACGCGCGCCAGCCCTCCTCCCTTCTCCGTCCGCCTCGCTCCCCTCCGCTCTTCTCTCTTCACGTTGTGCCTGCCTGGTCAGGAGCTGCTGTGATTGTGAGCGGGCTGTGAAGCTGCTCTCTCTCTCTTTCTGTTGTGCTCTGATTGCTGTGTGGCTGCCCGCGTTAGCCTGAGGACCCATGATCTGATCTGCTCTGACCATGGACTCTGCCTCTGTTTATGTGAGTGTGAAACACCTTCAGAGTGTTGTATTTATTTACCCAGGCTGTCATCTGGCCAAATTAATGGCGCAGCGGTCTAAGGCACTGCATCTCAGTGCAAGAGGCGGCACTATAGTCCCTGGTTTGAATCCAGGCTGTATCACATCCGGCCGTGATTGGGAGTCCCATAGGACGGTGCACAATTGGCCCAGGGTTGTCCAGGTTTAGCCGGGGTAGGCCGTCATTGTAAATAAGAATTTGTTCTTAACTGACTAGTTAAATAAAGGTTAAATAAAAAAACAGCAGTGCTTGTGTGGTTTAGATACAGGATAAGAATGTTGTCATTAATGTATTATGGTATTCTTAGACACGGCGGGTAAGTAACTGTGATAGAGTGAGTTATTGTTTGTGTACATACAGGTAGACAGACTGCTGTTGGACTCAAAGCAAATCAAAGAAAATGTTATTGGTCACATACAAATATTTAGCAGATGTTATTGCGGGTGTAGTGAAATGCTTGTAAAGAGAACAACTTTCAGTGTTTTGATAGCAATGAATGGATGGGGGAAGAGGGATTCATATTCTAACATTTTTTTAACCCCTTTTTTCGATCTTGTCTCATCGCTGCAACTCCCCAACAGGCTCGGGAGAGGCGAAGGTTGAGTCATGCATCCTCCAAAGCATGACCCGCCTAACCGTGCTCCTTAATACCCACCAGCTTAACCCAGAAGCCAGCTGCACCAATGTGTCAGAGGAAACACCGTTCAACTGGCATCCGGGGTCAGCTCGCCAGTAATGCCACACCGGCCAAACCCTCCCCTAACCCAGACGTTGCTGGGCCAATTGTACGCAGACATATGGGATTCCCGACCACGGCCGGTTGTGGCACAGCCTGGGATATGAACCTGGGTCTGTAGTAACGCCTCTAGCAGTGCCTTAGACCGCTGCGCCACTTAGACCGCTGCACCATTCTAACTGTGTTTTGACTGTTTTGTTATGAATGGCGGGCAGATGTAGTGTTGTTGTTTGAGGTGTCACTGTGGGACTCTTGGCTTTGGCTTGTGGTTTCTGGTTGCTTATGTGGTTTTATATCTTTAGTTCAGGTAAAGAAGGCTGACTGAATTAGATTTACTGTGTGACCATTCTTTTTCTCTTTCAATTCGAAATATGACCACTAATGTGACAGGATCGTGACAAACAATATGGCATAATTATTTTCTTTTTTTTGAGCTTACGTCATTCCCAGAGTGATTTGTCAGTCTTCCCTAGTCAAAGGTCCTGTCCTGGGGCAGCAGTGTCTGGTTGAGCTGGAGAGGAAGTGGCCACTGGTCTCTGAGAGGAAAGAGATTAATCTGGGTGGAACAGAACATAACCATGTTTCTCTGTCACACCTTCCCACAGTGCTGCGTTGCTGTGGTGGGCTGTCTGAAAAGGCCACAGAGCAGCCTTGGCACCTCTAATTTTAGTCCCGTCAAGGCTGTGAAGGCTGCCGGCAAACCAGCCATACTTGTGCTTGGTTCTTTTGGTCTATGGTAGAATGGACTAATGTGGCAGTAGTGCCGAATCTTAACATGCTATATATATATACACTATCGTTCAAAAGTTTGGGGTCACTTAGACATTTCCTTGTTTTTGAAAGAAAAGCACATTTTTTGTCCATTAAAATAACATAAAATGTATCAGAAATACAGTGTAGACATTGTTATTGTTGTAAATTACTATTGTAGCTGGAAGCGGCAGATTTTTTATTGAATATCTACATATTCGTACAGAGGCCCATTATCAGCAACCATCACTCCTGTGATCCAATAGCACGTTGTGTTAGCTAATCCAAGTTTATCATTTTAAAAGGCTAATTGATCATTATAAAACCCCTTTGCAATTATGTTAGCACAGCTGAAAACTGTTGTTCTGATTAAAGAAGCAATAAAACTGGCCTTCTTTAGACTAGTTGAGTATCTGGAGCATCAGCATTTGTGGGTTCGATTACAGGCTCAAAATGGCCAGAAACAAAGAACTTTCTTCTGAAACTCGTCAGTCTATTCTTGTTCTGAGAAATGAAGGCTATTCCATGCGAGAAATTGCGAAGAAACTGAAGATCTCGTACAACGCTGTGTACTACTCCCTTCACAGAGCAGCGCAAACTGTCTCTAACCAGAATCGAAAGAGGAGTGGGAGGCCCCGGTGCACAACTGAGCAAGAGGACAAGTACATTAGTGTCGACCTGGGTTGGTGTCTGGTTGTCTGGTCATATCAGATGTTCAGGGACTGGGCTGGACTGAGCGGCTGGCTGACTGGGTTATTTAAATAGGTGATGATATGGGTTATTTCTGTCTGATGGTTGGTGGCTTGGAGTTCGAGTTGAGAGTTCGAGACTCACCTGCTGGGGCTTGACATAGAGTAGATGGTTGTTCTGAATAGATGGGGACACAGTGTGCTTTAACCCCACAATCTCTCTTTCCTAACAGTGGTCTTTGACACAACGTCATGCTCCAGCCAATGCCATCGGAACCATGATCCACATTTGATTAATTGTGAAAGATTAAGGTGATTGTGCTACAATTATACAGTACCAGTCAAAGGTTTGGACACACCATCTCATTCAAGGGTTTTTCGTTATTTTCTGTATAATAATAGTGAAGACATCATTTTAGATCCTTCAAAGTAGCCACCCTTTGTCTTGATGACATCTTTGCACACTCTTGGCATTCTCTCAACCAGCTTCATGAGGTAGTCACCTGGAAAGCATTTTAATTAACAGGTGTGCCTTGTTAAAAGTTAATTTGTGGAATTTCTTTCCTTAATGCGTTTGAGCCATTCAGTTGTGTTGTGACAAGGTAGGGTTGGTATAGTAGAGAGAATTACTTATTTCAGCTTTTATTTCTTTCATCACATTCTCAGTGGATCAGAAGGTTACGTACACTCAATTAGTATTTGGTAGCATTGCCTTTAAATAGTTTAACTTGGGTCAAACGTTTCGGGTAGCCTTCCATAAGCTTCCCACAATAAGTTGGGTGAACTTTGGCCCATTACTCCTGACAGAACTGCTGTAACTGAGTCAGGTTTGTAGGCCTCCTGCTCGCACACGCTTTTTCAGTTCTGCCCACAAATGTTCTATAGGATTGAGGTCAGGGCTTTGTGATGGCCACTCCAATATACCTTGACTTTGTTGTCCTTAAGCCATTTTGCCACAACTTTGGAAGTTTACTTGGGGTCACGTTAGATAGCTAGCTAACAGTACATTTTAGCTTGCAATGAAAATTACTTTTTGACAAAATTAGAAATGTATAATATATGAAATGTTAACTAGCTAGACTCTTACCCTGTCATCAGAAGACTATACAATGTCTGGTTCAATGAAAATGTGTTTACCTAAATCAGGGATTCATTTTCAGAGTCAGCATGGCACACTTGTCCTCCAGAAAGTGGAGAGCAGTAGCAACACTTTTGCAGTCCGTGGTAGCAAGGATTGTTTACACATATGTACTGAGCAGCTCATGTTACAGACAGAAGCATGCTACATGGCAGACCAATCCAAACTCATCTCTAGGCATGTCCAGCCCATCCATTATGTCAGCAAATCATGGCTAGGGGGAGGGTTCCAGTCTTTTTCCTTGGCTAAACCAACTAGGCTTGTAATTTAACCATTTTATTCGTATTTACAGATGGCATACAAGTTAGTTATTAAGGCACATGAAATTTCACATATTCCAGAAGGCATTTCTGCCCAAAATAAATGTTTACGTTCAAATGCCTCTCCTTTGAAGTAGTGACATGCTACATACCCCTAGTTTTCTGAAACAAGTCACATTTGATTGATGCCAATATACATTTGATTGACAACTAAGGGTGCTGTCGTAAATTACCTCCAGTGTGTCAGAGTGCGTTCTGGGTCGTTTCTAAATTCAGAGCGTTGTCAGATTGTCTCTTCGTAAATTCCGAGCGCACACTGCCCTATTGACACTGGACACTATGGCCGAGGAGTAGGGTTGATCTGAGCATTCTTCACAACGGCAGTCAATCACCCAAGCTAACTGGCTAAAGTTGGCTAGCTTGCTAGCTACTTTCAGACACAAATGAGAGAACACCTCACTCTGGCCAGCAAAGATTGTTAGGCTGTTTACATTTTATCTAAAGTGTTAGTGACTAACAGTGTGGCTTGTAATAATGTAATTACTTTATTTGCTGACGTTTACTGATACAGATCATATTCAGTGGGTGTTGCACTTTCGTAAATCCATCAGGTATTCTGCACTCTGGCACACTCAAACAAGAGTGCTCTGAAATCGAATTAGATAACCAGAGTGAATTTACGAACACACCCTGCATAACAGTTCAGCATAGCTAGCTAACTAGTAATCATGATATCACCAGGTAGGCATAGGCACTAAACAGGCTAATTAAAGTATTTTAAAGAGAGACTGCCCCTAAAAACCAACCAATCCCATTGAAAACGGCTAATGTGGCATCGATATGAGTCAGAAACATTTATGTTTGAAAATCTGATCATTTTGGTCATAAAATCAGCCTTGTCTAAAACGGAGTTTGGGAACCTCAGTGCGTCACAATGAGTAAATTAAGGTTGGGTTTGGGTTTGGATTATGTCAACAAATCATGCCCCCTTTTGCCAAACGCCCCTCCGTCCACATTGCTTCCCTTCATTGAGTAGGGCTCCGTTATTTCATCGCCCCCAACGCGTTGAAAGGATCACGTCCGTTTGAGACTGAAAAGTCCTATACGAATTGACCAACAATGGTTTATATGCCCTGCCGAAGGACCCTATCACGCAGAATAGGTGGTTGGTATTTGTTGATCCCTAGTGCAGTGGTGGTGAGTATACCGGTAGCGAGACTGCTGGTTATGTATCTGGTTATGTACACTGAGTGTATAAAACATTAGGAACACCTGCTCTTTCCATTACATAGACTGACCAGGTGAAAGCTATGAGCCCTTATTGATGTCACCTGTTAAATCCACTTTAATCAGTGTAACTGAAGGGGAGGCCTGTTAAAGAAGGATTTGTATGTCTTGAGACAATTGAGACATTGATTGTGTATGTGTGCCATTTGGAGGGGGAATGGGCAAGACAAAAGATTGAAGTGCCTTTGAACGGGGTATGGTAGTAGGTGCCAGGTGCATCGGTTTGTGTCAAGAACTGCAACGCTTCTGGGTTCTTCATGCTCAACAGTTTCTTGTGTGTATCAAGAATGGTCCACCACCCAAAGGACATCCAGCCAACTAGACACAACTGTGGGAAGCATTGGAGTCAACATGTCCCTGTGGAACGCTTTCAACACCTTGTAGAGTCCATGCCCCTATGAACTGTTCTGGTTGCAAAAGCGGGGGTGCAACTCAATATTATGAAGGTGTTCCTAATGTTTTGTAAATTTGAAAAGTTGTATAAAAAAAATACCTTGCTTGATAACCTAGTAGGCTAATTCCCCAGCCAAGCAGATACAACTAGTAGTAATTTTGGTTGTGACGTGCATTAGCAAAAAGCTTTGTCCTGCCTTTAGATCTAAATGCAATTTCCCACTTGGCTATCTATTATATCACTCTGTCACAGGCCCTCCCAGTCAACACCACCTCATAAATTGCAGTTGTTCGAGAGATATCCATTTTCCTAACTGCCATTTGTAATAGAACAGTGACTGTGTGACTATGTGTTCACAAATGCATGAGATGCAGACAGACCTGGCACTCAACATGTATTGAGCCAGCACATGGAGACTTGCGAGATGATGTGAAGTCCAGACTGACAGACAGGCTTGATAATGATGTCTCTGAATGGAGAGAGACCTGGCACTCTGCATTAAAATGTTACTGGACACAACTTTTACTTGTATTGTCTGATTATGTTATCAGTCAATATGGGAGGGAGAAACCCTGTGTATTCTGCACCAGGATCAGGGAATTCCTGTTGTATACGAGACACCACACAGGAAGGTATGACCACTCTTGACATGTTTGCCAAGGTAGCCCCATTACCACCAGATAAAATGCAGATAGGCACAATATCTGTATCAGCTGGGAATGACAAAGAAAGATGAAAGGTGCACGTTGTTATATTAGCATAACAATGCTTCTATGGTATTATGTAAAGGATTGTTTATTCTACATGGAACTGTTACTAAATTGTAAAGTTTTCAAAACACTTAGTTTAGAACATTGGTCTCCAACAAGCCGTTCACGAGTTACCAGTAGCTCACCAAACAATTCTGAAAGTACATGCAATTTTCAAGTGTTCCACCGCAAACTGTCATAAACCAATCTCACAAGTATCAGACACCGTAAGCTCCCAACTACTATCTAATTAACTCAACATTGGCATTATCCCAGCCCTTGTTAGTCACTATTAAATCTAACACAATATCTGCCAATTCATTTCCAGCAATATTGCCCCTGTCTGTGTGGGGTGCGCATGTTTGTCTATCACTCCGTGTGTAGCCAGCCAGTTAATGTGATAACCATCTTGTAGGTTGACAGAAATACTTTCCCCAAAACCTTCTAAATGTAATGTTAACTGCAAAGTAGGCTTACCTGGCAGAAGTATATCATGAGTTAGTATATCATTTGTATGTATTATTTGTTCTTTGCAAACTTTGCCATGAAATGAGCACAGAACCATCTCTAGACCGGCACATTAGACTGCACATTCCTCACTCGCTAGACGCGCAAAAAAAGGGCCGAATTTGTTAGAGTTTTTCCAGACCTAAAAATAATTGTCCTCTAATGTGATTTAAACACAGACATGGACTCAGAACATCCAATTTCGTTGTTTCTCTATGAACAATTGTAATTTTGAGAGTGAAAAACAAAATAAATCTCAAACCAGGAAAAGTGAAACATAATAATTTATGAAAATTGAAACAGAATTTGTGAGTTGTTTATTAACCACTCTTTTTACAGGTATATTGACAGAAAATGGTGCACTACTATCTCTTAGGAATCGGGGAAGGGTTGCAGGGGAGAGGAGAAGAATGTGCCTATTTGAAAGCTATAAAAAAAAAGTAGTAGCTCGCGACATTCATTTTTTAAAAGTAGCTCTCATGATAGAAATGGTTTGAGGCCCCTGGTTTAGAATATCTACGTAAATTGAGCAATCGCATTCTCATGTTACTCTGTAGTCTACTGACTTATTCAAAGCTTCCTTCGGCATCTCACCATACATCTGCCTGTAGTTATTTAACTCAATCTGCAGGATGGTTCTGACAGATGTGTGTGTCTTGGTAGTGGCAAGGACAGACCCAAGACACACCCACATCAAACCACACCCCCAAGACACAGTCACATCAAACCACACCCCCAAGCCAACTCACAATTGGCTTTTGTCATGGCCACCAGCATTTCTTGAGGAGCAAGCCTAAAAACGAGGTCAAACCAGCGGTTGCAGTTCCCCTTTAACATGGTACAGTATCAATTCTTTCACCCCCTATTGAATAATGTATGTTCACTGTAGCCTTTACTGTTGACCCCTTAGTGTTCCTTAAACAACGTTCAACGCTCCCCTGGAAACTAGGTTAATTTGCATTTGAGAGAGGTGTGTGTGTGTGTGCGCGTAATATCAAAGCTGCTGACCAGCAGTAAGTCCTGAGTGTCACAGTGAATGCTACTCCTGTCCAGTTCTGCTGACAACTCTTGTGTTATGTCCTGTCCAACTGTTTTCCGTATTCATCTAAGAGGATACATGTGTTTCAACATTCAAGGGATGTTGTGGAATTCATGTCACTGTTTAACTAAGAGCTACAGTTGAAGTCGGAAGTTTACATACACTTAGGTTGAAGTCATTAAAACTCATTTTTCAACAAGTCCACTATAGTTTTGGCAAGTCTGTTAGGACATCTACTTTGTGCATGACACAAGTAATTCTTCCAACAATTGTCTACAAACAGATTATTTAATTTAGAATTCACTATATCACAATTCCAGTGGGTCATACGTTTACATACACTAAGTTGACTGTGCCTTTAAACAGCTTGGATGTCATGGCTTTAGAAGCTTCTGATAGGCTAATTGACATGATTTGACATGATTTGAGTCAATTGGAGGTGTACTTGTGGATGTATTTCAAGGCCTACCTTCAAACTCAGTGCCTCTTTGCTCAACATCATGGGAAAATCAAAATAAATCAGCCAACACCTCAGAAAAAAAACTGTAGACCTCCACAAGTCTGGTTCCTCCTTGGGAGCAATTTCCAAACGCCTGAAGGTACCACTTTCATCTGTACAAACAATAGTACGCAAGTGTAAACACCATGGGACCACGCAGCCGTCATACCGCTCAGGAAGGAGACGCGTTCTGTCTCCTAGAGATGAACGTACTTTGGTGTGAAATGTGCAAATCAATCCCAGAACAACAGCAAAGGACCTTGTGAAGATGCTGGAGGAAACCGGTACAAAAGTATCTATATCCACAGTAAAACGAGTCCTATATCGACATAACCTGAAAGGCAGCTCAGCAAGGAAGAAGCCACTGCTCCAAAACTGCCATAAAAAAGCCAGCCTACGTTTTGCAACTGCATATGAGGACAAAGATCATACTTTTTGGAGAAATGTTCTCTGGTCTGAGGAAACAAAAATAGAATGGACTACAAAGTCAAGGTATTGGAGTGGCCATCACAAAGCCCTGACCTCAATCCTATAGAAAATTTGTGGGCAGAACTGAAAAAGCGTGTGCGAGCAAGGAGGCCTACAAACCTGACTCAGTTACACCAGTTCTGTCAGGAGGAATGGGCCAAAATTCACCCAACTTATTGTGGGAAGCTTTTTGTAGGCTACCCAAAACATTTGATCCAAGTTAAACACTTTAAAGGCAATGCTACCAAATACTAATTGAGTGTATGTTAACTTCTGACCCACTGGGAATGTGATGAAAGAAATAAAAGCTGAAATAAATAATTCTCTCTGCCATTATACTGACATTTCACATTCTTAAAATAAAGTGGTGATACTAACTGACCTAAGACAGGGAATGTTTACTAGGATTAAATGTCAGGAATTGTGAAAAACTGAGTTTAAATGTATTTGGCTAAGGTGTATGGAAACTTCAGACCTCAACTGTATATGACATGTTTGGCATGCACTCTGCTAGAACAAATACAAACCAACCGTGGATCCTCAAACAGTGACAAGGGACTGTCGGCCTGATTGCCGACAGTCCCCAGTCTGTAACACAACAAAATATGGAAAAAGTCAAGGGGTGTGAATACTTTCTGAAGGCACTGTATCAGCTCTCAGGATAAACCCAGCGCAGTCAAGTGCAGCCAGCTAGAACTCTCTCTGGACAATTGGCTGCCACACACCACGCACATACAGCACTTCTAGCACTTATCACCCTTTCTGCAGCTTGTGTGAGGCATCCCCTCAGTGTCAAAACTGACGGTCTCAACTGTTCCTTTCTCATACCTCGCTCTCTCTGTTTGCTGCTTTCTTTTTATCTCTTGCTCTCGCTCCCCCCCCCCCACACAGGCAGAATTATCAGTCAGAGAGCACACACAGTCTATCACTCTATGTCACTCTCTGTCTGTCTGTCTCTCTCTGAACAGCATCGCTGCCAGAACTCTCTGGCCTAATTCCTCTCTTATTGATGTGTGTGTGTGTCATTGAAAGAAAGAGGGCACAAAGGCCAGAGATGGGGCTGTGTGTTGCTCTAAGCAGAACAAAGAGCAGCTTGTTCCATGTGAACTCCCTGTTTCCTCTGGAACTGTATGGGCCTGTTTAAGGCTACTGGAATTTCTTTGGATTGAATCTATAGGTTTAACAATGACCAACAGTATGTGTGCCTCAGTGCAACAACTGAGGGTCCAGATTGACCAACCAAACTACATAGCCTAACTGGGTTAGAATGGGCATTTTAATTCAATGAATGCAACACTTTAAATGGTACACACAATATTGCTGCCAAATCAATCAAATCAAACTGTATTTGTTACATTCTTCGTAAACATCTGTTGTAGACTAACAGTGAAATGCTTACTTACCGGCCCTTCCCAACAAAGAACAAACTGGAAAATAATAACACAAGGAATAAATACACAATGAGTAATGATAACTTGACTATATACACGGGGTACCAGTACCGAGTCTATATGCAGGGTTACGAGGTAATTGAGGTAGATATGTACATATAGGTAGGGATAAAGTGATTAGGCAACAGGATAGATAATAAACAGTAGCAGCAGTGTATGTTATGAGTCAAAATAGTTAGTGTTAAAAGTGTCAATGCAGATAGCATTGTCTGCCTGGTAAGCAAGGCTGATCTGACTCCATCTCTCCATCTGAATTTAGCTGGCCATGCAAAGACAATGGTATCAACAACAGGAAGACTGACATGCCAATGAATGGACTGACCTGTAGTTAGGACCCAGGTCACGTGTGTCTGTGTGTGTGTGTGTGTGTGTGTGTGTGTGTGTCTGTGTCTGTGTGTGTCTGTGCCAGGGGCTTCCAGAAGGGCCAATGTCCTCGTAGTCATTGCTGGTAAAATTTTGACTGGGCTACAGTGATTCTGAGAAACGTGCTGACTCATCATGGCTGCACTGGCAACACAGGCTCTGTCACCTGTTGTCTGTTTAATCATTCCTGTGTGTGTGTGTGTGTGTGTGTGTGTGTGTGTGTGTGTGTGTGTGTGTGTGTTGTATAGGCCTATGTGAATGATCTGTGCCGTAGTGGATGTATCATGTGTTGGCTGTAGCCTCTAGTTTACCAAGACCCTTTCTGTGATTCCAGCAGCACCTGCTCTGAGGGTCAGGGTCAGACCAGGATAGAACAGAACAGCACTGTCAAGTCACTCAGCAGTCCATCTGGCGAGTGATGCGTACATTTCATTTGATTTTGTAATAGGGTAAATCCATTTGAATTCAATCACTTTTTGACCGCACCCCTTTTGATTTGAACAAAACCTATAATACATATTTGCCCATGGTAGAAGTGCTCGGAAAGTGACTTTTTGTACTTGAATGCAAAAACATTCAAGAAATAAAGGTGCTCAAAGTTGACTCAAATACCCCACCATACTATGAGACATCCATGTCTTTATCACTGGAAAAGATTAACGGTTTAGTTTAAGATCATTTAAAAGCTTACAAACAGGGTTGTCAAACTACTGTTATTTTATTTTATTCTGTAACGTAAATTATCAAAAAATGCGGAAACTCCAAATTGTTTCATATTCGCATATATTAGTAGCTTAGACTTGATTTTACATAATCAGAGTTTTTTGTGTTGAGAGACAGAGGGGGGGTACTTGGCCACGGTGGAGACCACATACAAATTGCACCTCTCCCTCCAAAAAATACACACTGTGTTGCTGTGTGAATGTGTCAGTGTGGCTGTATGAATGTGTCAGTGTGGCTGTATGAATGTGTCAGTGTTGCTGTAGTGTGCGTCACTGTGCCGTGTGCTGCTCTCTCCTCTCTCTGGCCCATTGTGAAACTGAACAGCTGATTGTGCTAACTGGCTTTGCCGTGGGCCCAGCTTATCACAGCTGCATTTGTGTAGATTGCATTTTCTCTCCCTCTCTCTCTCTCTCTCTCTCTCTCGCTCTCTCTCTCTCTCTCTCTCCAAGGACCTCCATCTGCGGGATCGTCTGAGGGGGTGCTGAGGAGTAAAGCATGTTTAGCAGTCACTCCCCAGAGTTCAGAATGTTCCTGATTTCGGCTTGTTTTCCTCCCCAATACTGTTCTCCCTCATAGGAATCCATGTTGGCCGGGTTGGATTGGCTTAGGTTTGTTTGGGTTGCTGCAGGTTAGGTGAGTTTGTATAGTGAGCCTGTGTTGCTGTGGGTTGTTGTTTTGACAAAGCCATTCTCTCCAGACACCACTGTAGCAGTAAGCAGAAGGATCTGTTTAGTGACGCCAAATTAGCTCCTAGAGAATCCACCAGCAAACACACATGGCACACAGCACACACACACACAATACTTGGGTGTGATATTTGATTGTACATAGATTAAGTGGATCTGTATTATTTGATTGAGACATTGCTCTCTCTCTCTCTCTACCCCCATCTCTCTCTCTCGCTCTCTCTCTCTCTCTCTCTCTCTCTCTATATATATATATATATATATATATATATATATATATATGTATCTCTCTCTCTACAGGTGATCTTGGACACTGAGTCAAGCTAGGCAGCTTTGGGCTGATGTTAGGTGGGTCTTTTCACTTATTTCTCTCTTTTGTTTGCTCCATCTCTGTGTTTCTGTGTCTGTCTCTTTCTCCTATCCCCTTCCCCTAACTAACCCATAGCCTGTTTGTGTGTCTGTGGAGAAGTTGCCCCCTACATCTGGCCCAGGGTCAAGTCGACGGGCAACTTCATGCAGTGTCTGTTCTACAACATCTTCTTCCTGTGTGCTTCCTTTTGTCCGTCCCTTATGTCCATCCCCCTCATTACCTATTTCCTCTCTTTCTGACATAGACTACTAGACGAGCATGATATTTGAGCTGATTGGCAGATGCATGCATCCTTATGCACTCCCATTGGTCGACGCTGAACTTTGACCTCTCCTGTCCTACCCCATCCTGTCCTGTCTGACAGAGAGACAGAGAGTGAACCCAGACACACACACCCTACCATACTCTAATCTACCCTACTCTCCTCTCTCTACTCTACTCTACTCTACTCTACTCTACTATACTCTACCCTACTCAACCCTAATCTACCCTACTCTATCCTACTCTACTCTACCATACTCTACCCTTCACTACTCCACTCAACCCTACTCTCCCTACCCTCTCTACTATACTCTACTCTATCCTACTCTACCCTACTCTACTCTACTATACGCTACCCTACTCTCCCTACTCTAATCTATCCTACCCTACTCTACCCTACTCTAATCTATCCTACTCTACCCTACCCTACCCTACCCTACCCTACCCTACCCTACTCTACTATACTCTACTCAATTCTACCCTACTATATTCTACCCTACTCTATCCTATCCTACCCTACTCTACTCAACCCTACTCTATCCTACTCCACTATACTATACTCTACCCTACTCTACTCCTTCCTACTCTACTCTATCCTACTCTACTCTAGTCTACTCTACTATACTCTACTCCACTCTATCCTACTCTACCCTACTCTACTCTACTATATCCTACACTACCCTACTCTACTCTATCCTACTCTACCCTACACTACTCTATCCTACTCTACTCTATCCTACTCTACTCTATCCTACTCTACTCTACTATAATCTACCCTACTCTATCCTATCCTACTCTACTCCATTCTACTCTACTCCATCCTACTCTACTCTATCCTACTCTACTCTATCCTACCCTACTTTAGATTACCCTGTTCTACTATACTCCACCCTACTCTATCCTATCCTACTCTACTATTTTCCTACTCTACTCTATCCTACCCTACTCTACCCTACTCTATCCTATTCTACTATACTCTACTCTATCCTACTCTACTATACTCTACCATACTATACTCTACTATACTCTACCCTACTATACTATACCCTACTATACTCTACCCTACTATACCATACTCTACTCTAATATACCCTACTATACCCTACTATACTATACCCCACTATACTCTACTTTACTCTACTCTAATATACTCTACTTTACTCTACTATACTATACTCTACCCGACTCTACTCAATCTAGTTAGAACACTTAGCAAGACAAGAAGTTAATAACTATACTCTCCTGTCCCTTTCTCACCTGTCTGACATAGAGAAAATAACCTATAACAACTCCCTATTCTACTCCAAAGTTACCAATCCCCCTATCATATCTCCCAATCACTCTAGTCCAGACCACCCCCCCCAATACAGACTCCCTTATCCCAGCCCTATTCCCCTGTCTATGAGAGTGCCGTATCCTTGTATGCAGCGAGGACATAGTGAGAGCCACCCAGGGGGGTCAGGGCGTAGAGGAAGGGGGCAGGACTCAGGCCTCAGGAGCTGTTCCTTTCACTCAGACTACCACGCCCTCTCCAAAATTACCCAGAATGCCCGGCAGAGCATTGGCGTCCTGGGCCAGGGTCTGAAGCAGCTGTTCCAGCAGCAACGCAGACGCCTGTCCCTCTCTCGTTTTACCCTAGCCTCCTCCGCATCCTCCACTTCCTCATCCTCTTTGCTCTCAGTGGGTAGACCCTCTCGCTACCCCCCCGAGGACTACCTCACCCCCTTCCTAGCCCCCTTGGCCTGTCATGAATTTGACCCCCCCTCTGGTGTTCTCCTTGCCCCCCCAGCTGGTCAGGGTGCAGGCCCTGTGGGCACCATGAGGCGAGGGACCAGCCTGCAGAGCCGGCGCAGTAAGGGGGCAGGGGGGAACGGGACAGGGGACGGGTTAGGGGGTGGAGACCGGGACCCCCCTCTGAGAGGCAGCCCCCAGGCCCTCCACCGCCGGCCTACCTACGATGCACAGCAGCATTCCGGACGCCCGCGCTCCTACTCCACCACGGATAACACCACGCCAAGTAGCCCCTCCCCTGGTTACCACCCTGGATACTCCACGCCAGGCGAGGTGGTGCTGTCGTCAGGATACCAGTCCACGGAGGAGACAGACAGGGTGAGTGATGTCAGCTGTCAATCATTTGAGGGTCTTCTTTGGTCAGGGTTTGTGGTCATGTTTTGTCTGGCAATGGATATGATGCAATCCTGTCCTACTCAGGTGGTCTGCATCATCCAATCATCCAACAGGCCTGCTCTTAAATATTGAGGAGAGCTTAAGCTCTGTGTTTGGAGTATGACACATGATGTTGTGTGTGTAATAATGTTTCTGTCCTGTAATGCTGAGCAGAGGCAGTGTTAATCCAGGCGCAGGTCAGACGTACACACAATCTACATACACACACACACACACACACACACACACACACACACACACAGCTGTGTCTACTCAGTTCAGTCAGAAACAGGTATTCCTGTCCCGGCTACCCAAAGAATGTATTGGCACCCTTCATGGCCAAAGAGCTCTATTTTCAAGTCATCCAACAAATGTAAACGCCTGGAGTTTTCTAAATGGCATTGCCACTTGGGTTGGAACCGGTGCTATGGTCAGATGACATAAAAATAGAGCTCTTTGGCCATGTGTCGAAAGAAATATGCATATGCAGCAAGACAATAACCCCAAGCACACATTAACATCTGCAAAGAAAAGGTTAATTCACCACAAAATCAACATTCTGCAATGGCCATCTCAGTCTCCAGACTTGAACCTCTTTGAAAACCTCTGGTTTGAATTGAAGAGGGCAGTTCATAAGAGCAGATGAAGGATATCAAGGATCTGGAAAGATTTTGTATGGATGAATGGTCTAAGATCCTTCCTAATGTGTTCTCTAAGATGTTCTTCAATCTCATATAACATTTTAGAAAAAGGCTCAGTGCCAAGGTGAGCTAATGAATGGTATTGAAAATAGGGGTGCCAATAATTTTGACCCATATATTTTTTAGAAAATAAATGATTACTTGTTAAAGAAAATCTGTTTATCTGATTAATTTGTATAAGTATAAAACAATGTATTCATACAATATAGTATTTGGGTTATTTATTTTATACAGTCTTTTTTGCTCATCTTTATCAAGAGTGCCATTAATTTTGGATGTGACTGTACATCTGGAGTGATCTATCTGTCTGATATGCGTTATCCTAGCAAGAAAGCCAAACACCCCTCTCAGGATGTTTGAGAATGGCATGTTCAACTGTAATTGTTGTCATGTAGTCAACAGAGGCTGTCTCTTAGATCAGACCACTTTTCTGCACAGGGCTGTTCAGATTCTGTAATTTTTTACATGATATGAGACGTGAAGATGAATTATCCCCTGGAGGAAGAACTAGTGATGAATGTTCTAAATGCATGGCTTTGTGTCTTTGTAGAAACCCTGTCCATCCCCATAATGTATAAAGGAGAGCTCCTGGTGCTCTGAGAATTAATGAGTATTTGTCATTCTGTGGGAATAGGAAATGCTTGACATGCTGGGCAAGATGTGGGTGTTGTTCTTTTACAGAATGTCTGTATGTTCTTTGAGAGAGGGGATGTTTTTCCATCTGTGGTAAGAGATGCATTGAGATGTGGTGGACATCTGTACCAGACACTGCTATCACCTCACACGCACACACGCACGCACACACGCAAACACACACACACACACACAGCCTGGGGGACAGACGGTGTGTAAGAATAAGCCTCTTGTGTCTGAAAGGGCAGAGCTCAGTAACAAAGGAAGGTTGACAAAGAGGAAGTGCATACAGTATTCTCCTGCTTATCTAGCGTGCTATGTTATTTTTATTGCCTCTGGTAAAGTAGCCTCTCAGTTACAGTAGTTGTAAACTGTGCTCATTTGTGTTCACTTAACTTTATCTAACAGCTGTGTTTAGTTGGGGCATCATGACAGATTATTTTGTCATTCAACAACACTACTTACTGTTGCAAAGACAAGACAGACACGCTGAAATAGAAACAGACTGGCACCGGTAGGAGAATATTGATTTTCAACCTTGCTCTCCTCTTGGTCAGATTACAGTGGTTTAGTATGAAGATATGCAGAAACTGCTTCTCCAACACAAAGCCTTTATCACGCTTGCAGGCGATGTCATGGCAACGTTGGCTAGCTAAACTCATGCATAGAAACACATCACCAGAGCTGTGTTCGAATACCCATACTAACATACTGTATACTACAAACTTAATGAGTATATACTATTACTTCATTTTAGTATACTGTAAACAAACTGTATCCTTTCAGTTGAGTGTACTAGAGCTTCGCCTGTCTACCGGAAGTTGATGCTGTTAGTTTGTTAGAATAACAAATTATTAGCCAGACATTTTACGACTTTGGGTGTGTTCTTAAATTCAATCTGGAGTAACAGAGTGCGCTCTGGGCGTTCGTAAATTCAGAGCGTTTCCCTCTACTAGCGTTCAGAGCGCACACTGGATGCTCTGACCGAGGAAAAGGGTTGATTAGAGTGTTCTGACTGACCTTACAACGGCAGTCAAGTATCCAAGCTAACTGGCTAACGTTGGCTAGCAACTTCCCGACACAAGTGAGAGAACACACTCTGACCATGATACTCGCCCTAGCAGAGCTGGTTAGGCAGTTTTCATGTTATCCAGAGCCTTGGTGTCTGTATGTAACTGTGCTGCTGGCAACAATTACGCTTTTTGTACTGACACCTGCCATATTCAAGGGGTGTTGAGCGGTAGTAAATTCATCACTCATTCTGCGCTCTGGTACACTTGGACAAGAGTGCTCTGAAATTGAAGTATACCACTTAGCTAAGCTAAGAATGATGAGAATAATCTAGTCAATAAACGTTTGATACTTAGTTAGATAGCATATCATTTATATACTGACAAGTTTGATGTGTTAGTAGCCAACTAACGTTAGGTAGCTAGCCAACATACCGGTACATACTGCTGTAATGATATGCTATGTTGTTCGCAAGGATAGCATAGCTAACAAATTGTCAGCCAACATAACCTCTAAGGTAATTACTTTATTACATTGCTCAACATTTTCTTAACATTTGTCATAATTAGTTAAAGCAGTGAATTTGTATCCGCTCTCGTTGGACTTCGGCTGCATATTTTCCACAATTTTCTTAAAATTGGAAAACTATGTGAAGCCACGCCCATTTTCTGAAGAATTACATTATGGGCCCCAAAATCATGGAAATATGTCCAATGCTTGTATACTTCGTATTTTGAGTATACTTCGTATTATTCAAACACAGCTCAGGTCTAACTGTCGCCACGGGCTGAACTGCGCATGTGCAGGCTCTCAAATCAAATGCACTCATTTGATATGAAGTAGTTTTTGACAAATATGAAAACGTGTCCGTTTGTCACTTTCAGGAGGTTTGAATAATAACATGTTCAGCTAAGTAAGACAATTGGCTCAAATCTATGTTGTGCCTTTAGATGTGGAGAAATCTAACAACTAAGGAATACTTTTTCACTTGTCTCATTGACTTGTCAAACCCCGGTCTGGTCTGCCGAGTCTGCTTCGCAAGCGTTCCCGGAAGTCTCGCAATGTTGGACCTCTGGGTTTAGAAACTCTGTTGTATAGCAATACTTGTATGTGAGTGACTGCTGTTTGTCCTGACTGCCACCAGATGTCGCTACCATATCAGCTAATGGCTGTAGTCTGATGTACAGTATGTGGGTGCATGCGACTAGTCAGGGCTAGGTCATCCTGAGTTCCTGTCTGGAGGTTCTGAGCTGAAGCCAGTTGTTTGTTTTCACTGTCGTTTCAATACATCTCTGTGTTGAATAAGCTACTATGTATGGTCATTTGTAATAGAGACAGAATAACATTTGAACCTCCTCAAAGACCATTATTACCCTGCAGACTAGCAATTCTCTTGTGTTTTAGTTAGTGATACTGTATAGCCCTCTGTAATAGAGAGGCCAGTACTGAGTAATACATCTATATTTCTGGCTAATATCCAGCCAACCTTTGTGTTACAGTAGAGCAGGCTGGTTAGATTCCCAGACGTCTTGCTGTGTGTCATTTCTGCTGAAATAGAGAGATCATTAGTCTCTCTCTCCTCACTGCTCATCATGCACATGTGTTAATGTCTGTTGATAACTCACACACACGTGTATGCACGCACGCACGTACACAAACACACACACACACACACACACACACACACACACACACACACACACACACACACACACACACACACACACACACACACACACACACACACACACACACACACAGAGCCGTGTCTCAGCCAATGAAGCAATGTCATTCAGGTCATCTGAGCGGTCGTCGTGGCAACCCTCAGGCTCAGTGTCTGTACACCCTGCTGTAGTTTCCATGGTAATGGCGTGGATGACCTTGGCAGAGTGTGCCCCCCCCCTGTGGTTGGAATAGGTCAGAGGTTATGCCCCCCTGTTGAGTGTTGGGTGGTGGCCCAGACAGGTTTGGCCCTGTTGAACATATTTGAATAGGCTTGAGCAGTTTAGTGTGTGTGTTTGTGTGTGCTTGAGATTCCACGCTGCACACAATGGATCTGATAGAGCCACACCCGACCCAATACTACCTCTCTCATTCTCTCTATGAACCACCATCTTTCTTCTGCCTTCCTCCCCTCCTCTCTCTCATTTTCTGTCTCATATTCCAACCCTCTCTCTCTCTCTCTCTCTCTCTCTCTCTCTCACTCACTCACTCACTCTCCCTCCCTCTTTCTCTCCCCCTCCCACTTTCATAGTCCCAGGAGAGGGGTGGTACAGACAGTCAGCTAGCCCCTCCCCTGCCCCTTGTCCCGCAACCTTGCCTTGTCCTACAGTAAATGTGACGGAGCTGAAGACAGGGAGTGTGTGTCTGTGTGTTTGTGTTTGCTAATCAGACTCTATGTGTGTGTGTTTGCGTGTGTGTGTTTGCTCGTCAGACTCTGTGTGTGTGTGTTTGCTCGTCAGACTTTGTGTGTGTGTGTGTGTGTGTGTGTGTGTTTGTGTGTGTGAAAAAAAGAGTGTCATTCCTATTTCTGTCTGCTCTGTAAATCCCACTTTGTGTGGGTGTGTGTAACTCTATGTGCTGGGATTTTGTGTGTGTCTGTAGAGAGAGAGAAAGAGAGAGCTGGAAAGCATGCTGAGTGTGAGTAGAGGGCAGCACAGCTGAGCATGCTTTATCTCTGTCTGTCTGTCTGTCCTCCCTGCCTCCTTTAGCTCTGTCTGTCTGTCCTCCCTGTCTCCCCTTTTCTCCCTCCTCGCCTCCCTTTTTCTCTTGTGTTTGCTCAATAGATGAACCAACATGGATTAGAGCCGTTTGGAACAGAGAGAAGTGTGTTTTTCTGTGTGTATTCACATGCATGTACTGTATCTCTGTGTGTGAAGTAGATTGCAGCCTGTGGGTCTATCTGTGTGTGTGTGTGTGTGCTATGTGTGTGAGTGTACTGGTTCTGGATGTGTGTGTTCCTACTGGGAAGAGCTTAGTGTGGAGTAGACAGAGCGCATCGTCAGTCGCTCCATCAGTCAGGATGGTGCAGAGGTTCAGTCTACGCAGACAGTACTCCAAGGTAAGTCTGCTAACAGACTCCAACTCAGATGTATAGTGACCCACTGAGCTAAACATAATACAGTAAATTGACTTCATTGCGGGAACCCCCATACTAGTTTGGTCATTGGAGACCTGTGACATACTTCTAGTACCTGCTATCTTTGAGGTAATGGAAAAGTTGTCTCGCTCTTTCTGAGTCAATACTGTATTTCATGTGTCATGTAAAATCAAGTAGTTTTCTCTATGATACTTCAAATCAAGTGTTAGGCTATTTCAAGTGCATACTTTAACAAGGTATGTACATCTGGTGTTGCTGAATGTCTCTCTTTATCCTTCTAGCTCCATCTTTCTGAATCTTATCTCTCTCTCTCTCTCTCTCTCTCTCTCTCTCTCTCTCTCTCTCTCTCTCTCTCTCTCTCTCTCTATATATATATATATATATGCCACTACCGTTCAAAGGTTTGGTGTCACTTAGAAATGTCCTTGTTTCTGAAAGAAAATTTAATTAACATTCAAACAACATTAAATTGATCAGAAATACAGTATAGACATGTTAATGTTGTAAATGACTATTGTAGCTGGAAATGGCTGATTTTGAATGGAATATCTACGTACAGAGACCCATTATCAGCAACCATCACTCCTGTGATCCAATGGCACATTGTGTTAGCTAATCCAAGTTTATCATTTTAAAAAGCTAATTGATCATTAGAAAACCCTTTTGCAATTATGTTAGCACAGCTGAAAACTGTTGTACTGATTAAAGAAGCAATACAACTGGCCTTCTTTAGACTAGTTGAATATCTGGAGCATCAGCATTTGTGGGTTCGATTACAGGTTAAAAATGGCCAGAAACAAATAACTTTCTTCTGAAACTCGTCAGAAATTAAGGCTATTCCATGCGAGAAACTGCCAAGAAACTGAAGATCTCATACAACGCTGTGTACTACTCCCTTCACAGAACAGCATTGTGAAGGGAGTAGTACATAGTGTTGTACGAGATCTTATTTGTTTCTGCCAATTTTGAGCCTGTAATCGAACCCACAAATGCTGATGCTCCTGTGATGGCGTGAATATATAATAGAGAGCCAGGCGCAGGAGGTAGCGTGAACTCAAGGATAACTTTAATATCCGAATACGCATAAACAATCTGAACAGGAACAACTGTTCTAGATTAGGAAACAAAGGTGATAACACAATCACACTGAACAATATCCGACAAGGACATGAGCGAACAGAGGGAACATATATACATGAAGTAATGAGGGGAAATGAGAACCAGGTGTGCGTAATGACAAGACATGACAAATGGAATAATGAGTGAGAGAGCGGCAGTGGCTAGAAAGCCGGTGACGACGATCGCCGAAGCATGCCCGAACAAGGGGTTGAGGCAACTTCGGCAGGAGTCGTGACAGCTCCAGATACTCAACTAGTCTAAAGACAACAGTTTTCAGCTGTGCTAACATATTTGCAAAAGGTTTTTCTAATGATATAATTACCCTTTTAAAATGATAAACTTGGATTAGCTAACACAACTTTCGAACACAGGAGTGATGGTTGCTTATAATGGGTCTCTGTACGCCTATGTAGATATTCCATTCAAAATCATACAATAGTCATTTACAACATTAACAATGTCTACACTGTATTTCTGATCAATTTGATGTTATTTTAATGGATAAGAAATTTGCTTTTCTTTCAAAAACAAGGAAATGTCTAAGTGACCCCAAACTTTTGAACAGTAGTGTATATAAAGTGTTGTAACGATGTGCAAATGATTAAAGTATAAAAGGGAAAATAAAAAAACATAAATATGGGTTGTATTTACAATGGTGTTTGTTCTTCACTGGTTGCCCTTTTCTTGTGGGTCACTCATCTGCTGTGATGGCACACTGTGGTATTTCTCCCAGTAGATATGGGAGTTTATCAAAATTTGATTTGTTTTCAAATTCTTTGTGGATCTGTGTAATCTGAGAGAATTATGGTCATACATTTGTCAGGAAGTTAGGAAGTGCAGCTCAGTTCCCACCTCATTTTGTGGGCAGTGTGCACATAGCCTGTCTTCTCTTGAGAGTCAGGTCTGCCTACGGCGGCCTTTCTCAATAACAAGGCTATTCTCACTGAGTCTGTACATAGACAAAGCTTTCCTTAAGTTTGGGTCAGTCACAGTGGTCAAGTATTCTGCCATTGTGTACTCTCTGTTTAGGGCCAAATAGCATTCTAGTATAATCTGTAATTTTGTTTTCTCATGATTTGGTTGGGTCTAATTGTGTTGTTGTCCTGGGGCTCTGTGGGGTCTGTTTGTTTTGTGAATAAAGCCCCAGAACCAGCTTGCTAAGGGGACTCTTCTCCAGGTTCATCTTTCTGTTGGTGATGGCTTTGTTATGGAAGGTTTGGGAGTCGTTTCCTTTTAGGTGGTTGTAGAATTTAACGGCTCTTTTCTGGATTTTGATAATAAGCGGGTTTCGGTCTAATTCTGCTCTGCATGCATTATTTGCTGTTTTAAGTTGTACACTGAGGATATTTTTGCAGAATTCTGCATGCAGAGTCTCAATTTGGTGTTTGTCCCATTTTGTGAATTCTTGGTTGGTGAGCGGATCCCAGACCTCACAACCATAAAGGGCAATGGGTTCTAGAACTGATTCAAGTATTTTTAGCCAGATCCTAATTGGTATGATGAATTTATGTTCCTTTTGATGGCAAAGAAGGCCCTTGCCTTGTCTCTCAGATCGTTCACAGCTTTGTGGAAGTTACCTGTGACGCTGATGTTTAGGCTGAGGTATGTATAGTTTTTTGTGTTTGTGGTCCTGGCAACTGGACCTATTTTGGTCTTACTGAGATATACTGTCAGGGCCCAGGTCTGGCAGAATCTGTGCAGAAGATCTAGGTGATGCTGTAGGCCCTCCTTGGTTGGTGACAGAAGCACCAGATCATCAGCAAACAGTAGACATTGTACTTCAGATTCTAGTAGGGTGAGGCCGGGTGCTGCAGACTGTTCTTGTGTCCTCGCCAATTCGTTGATATACAGTGGGGAGAACAAGTATTTGATACACTGCCGATTTTGCAGGTTTTCCTACTTACAAAATGTAGAGGTCTGTAATTTTTATCATAGGTACACTTCAACTGTGAGAGACGGAATCCAGAAAATCACATTGTATGATTGTGTTGATTTTTAAATAATTAATTTGCATTTTATTGCATGACATAAGTATTTGTTCACCTACCAACCAGTAAGAATTCCGGCTCTCACAGACCTGTTAGTTTTTCTTTAAGAAGCCCTCCTGTTCTCCACTCATTACCTGTATTAACTGCACCTGTTTGAACTCGTAACCTGTATAAAAGACACCTGTCCACACACTCAATCAAACAGATTCCAACCTCTCCACAATGGCCAAGACCAGGGAGCTGTGTAAGGACAGGGATAAAATTGTAGACCTGCACAAGGCTGGGATGGGCTACAGGACAATAGGCAAGCAGCTTGGTGAGAAGGCAACAACTGTTGGCGCAATTATTAGAAAATGGAAGAAGTTCAAGACGACGGTCAATCTCCCTCGGTCTGGGGCACCATGCAAGATCTCACCTCGTGGGGCATCAATGATCATGAGGAAGGTGAGGGATCAGCCCAGAACTACATGGCAGGACCTGGTCAATGACCTGAAGAGAGCTGGGACCACATTCTCAAAGAAAACCATTAGTAACACACTACGCCGTCATGGATTAAAATCCTGCAGCGCACGCAAGGTCCCCCTGCTCAAGCCAGCGCATGTCCAGGCCCGTCTGAAGTTTGCCAATGACCATCTGGATGATCCAGAGGAGGAATGGGAGAAGGTCATGTGGTGTGATGAGACAAAAATAGATATTTTTGGTCTAAACTCCTCTCGCCGTGTTTGGAGGAAGAAGAAGGATGAGTACAACCCCAAGAACACCATCCCAACAGTGAAGCATGGAGGTGGAAACATCATTCTTTGGGGATGCTTTTCTGCAAAGGGGACAGGACGACTGCACTGTATTGAGGGGAGGATGGATGGGGCCATGTATCGCGAGATCTTGGCCAACAACCTCCTTCCCTCAGTAAGAGCATTGAAGATGGGTCGTGGCTGGGTCTTCCAGCATGACAACGACCCAAAACACACAGCCAGGGCAACTAAGGAGTGGCTCCGTAAGAAGCATCTCAAGGTCCTGGAGTGGCCTAGCCAGTTTCCAGACCTGAACCCAATAGAAAATCTTTGGAGGGAGCTGAAAGTCCGTATTGCCCAGCGACAGCCCCGAAACCTGAAGGATCTGGAGAAGGTCTGTATGGAGGAGTGGGCCAAAATCCCTGCTGCAGTGTGTGCAAACCTGGTCAAGAACTACAGGAATGTATGATCTCTGTAATTGCAAACAAAGGTTTCTGTACCAAATATTAATTTCTGCTTTTCTGATGTATCAAATATTTTTGTCATGCAATAAAATGCTAATTAATTACTTAAAAATCATACAATGTGATTGTCTGGATTTTTGTTTTAGATTCCGTCACTCACAGTTGAAGAGTACCTATGATAAAAAGTACAGACTTCTACATGCTTTGTAAGTGGGAAAATCGGCAAAATCGGCAGTGTATCAAATACTTGTTCTCCCCACTGTAAATGTTGAAGAGGGTGGGGTTTAAGCTGCATCCCTGTCTCACCCCACGGCCCTGTGGAAAGAAATGTGCGTGTTTAGAAATTGATTAGAAATTGAATTGTTTAGTCATTCTTCGGTACTGTTACGGTATTGAGAATGTTGTGAAAATGTTGATAAAATGTATAATATCTGATTAAAAAAAACAGAATAATTATTATGAAGTACAGATCCTAATCTCAGTTATCTAAGAGGACATTTCATCTAAAATTAGACCTGAAAATGTTTTGGTCAAATGTCAGTTTCGTGAGAATGACTCACCTACATTCACCTGGTCAGTCTATGTCTATGTCATGGAAAGAGCAGGTGTTTCTAATGTTTTGTACACTCAGTGTATATTAGTGCACATTACAGACTTACTGTCTGTATTAAGTGTATTGTCCCCTGCCCTCCACAAGTCTTGCATGTTGCCTATCTTGTCTTAAAGTGCCCTAATGCAGGACAACTTACTGATTAAGTGAAGTTAAATGTATGACTGTTGTACAATATGTACTGGGTAGGCAGTGTGTTGCTGGTGTGTTGTATATTATGTACTGGGTAGGCAGTGAGTTGCTGGTGTGTTGTATATGATGTACTGGGTAGGCAGTGAGTTGCTGGTGTGTTGTATATTATGTACTGGGTAGGCAGTGTGTTGCTGGTGTGTTGTATATTATGTACTGGGTAGGCAGTGTGTTGCTGGTGTGTTTTATATTATGTACTGGGTAGGCAGTGAGTTGCTGGTGTGTTACAGACTGTGATATTGGCTGCTCTAGTGTGTTTAGTGCTAGCATTAGCTGCATTAATAGCCTTCTGTAATGTGGCTGGTGCCTGTGGGAGTCATTACAAGGTGTCCACTACTGATTAACTGATTGATGATTCTCTATATCCTGGCATTCTCTAGCTCTGTGCGCAGACACACACACACACACACACACACACACACACACACACACACACACACACACACACATACACACGCTAATAATGGCAGACCCAGGCCGTGACTCCACTCACTGAGGGTGTCTCAGGGGCAGTTGGGAAATGCAAAAAACACATTTCCAATTCACACGTGTAACTTGTACATGTGTGAAATAGGACAAATAAAAGCACCCGCACACACATTGTCTAGCAGGATGGCCTGCAGGCAGCTGAGGACTCCAGATTGATGGAGTGAAGGGGTCTGGAAGGGGTCTGGTCTTCTCTCTCACTTGAGCTGCTTGGGGAGAGAGAGATGGGTGGGGGTAGTGAGATGGAGAGAAGGGGAGGAGGGAAAGAGGGAGGTTTAGGGCAGAGCATTTTTTGCTAGGTTTGTAAGGAAAAATGGGTCGCTTTGGGAGGATGCAGGGAGGGGTCTATGTATTATTGAGTGGAGCTGAAAAGGCAGTCATACCTCGAGGGTAGAACCTCCCTCTGACAGCAGTGTGTGTGTGTGTGTGTGTGTGTGTGTGTGTGTGTGTGTGTGTGTGTGTGTGTGTGTGTGTGTGTGTGTGTGTGTGTGTGTGTGCTTGCGTGCGTGTTAGGGTCGGAGGGTTGGGGGGTTAAAGCCTTCTCAGGCCCTTTCTGCAGACGTCTGCTCATTTCGCCCCTCAGAGAAATATTATTGGAGGGGTTAGGAACCCAACCCTCCCCCCTAAGGCCACTTCTCCCCCTGTTATTCTATTCTGTTATTCCTCATTAACCACGTTTCTATCCACAGTTTTTAAAGGAAAGTCATACCGTATAAAAAAAAATCACGACAGCTGTGATGGAAACAGGACGTTTCGGTAAAATGTAATAAATGCTGACAAATCATTTGTACGTTCGACATGGTGGGATTGTTTTGTGTCGGTATAATTAAATATGCGACAAATGCTGGTGAAAACGCCTTTATGCTCAAATATTGATATAATAACCATCATATTGAAGTAAACTTGGAGTCACGCTATGACATGGTGTGTGGTCCTTCCACTATGAATTTGGAAACTATGCAGTTTATTGGCTACAGATGAAATAAGTTATGATGAACTTCACAGGGTGGTGAAAGTGCACGGTGATGAGCTTGATGCTCCTTTCCAATAAATATCTACTTATTCTGGTGACGTGGTGATCGATGCTTGACTGCCGTTTGACAAATAAAAATATTCTCGCTCTTATCCATAACAATCTCATCATGTAGACTAGCCTGTATCGGCGGGCTGTTGGCTGTTGGCTAGAGTGCACTTGCCAAGAGCAGATAAGCCTGTTTGCTATTTAACAGTAGTTTAACAGAGTTGAAAGTGCAGTGGCAACACATTGAACTTTAGATTTTTTTTCAGGACATGAAAACGAAAGCAGAAAAGTACATTTTGTGGGCACTACATCATCACACACTGACATTTTCTTTATGCAGATTTTAGAGTATTCGCATGAAAATCTGTCGCCAATTGGATGTAACCTTAGCTATTGTCTCTGTGAGAACATACAATAGACTAGACATACATAAATATTTGCAGTATTATTTAAAATAGTACCATTCAATCATGTCCAGGAGTAATAAACACCTCATATCCAGGAGTAGTAAGGTCCGGCTATCTACTTCTGCACATACAGCCACTGCCCTCTTTCTAAAAGCCTGTAGATCCTGGTTACAGAAACAAGGGTCTGTTCTCTCTCTGCTTACCTACATTGTTAGTAGAATGAGAGATCATGATGTCCATAACTACAGGCCTGGTCCGGTGCTTAGTATTGTTTTGGAACTAGTCATCGAGAGCCACAGTGTGCACAGGCTTTTGTTCTAGCCCAGCTCTAACACACCCGATTCAGCTAAAGATTGCAGTACATGTATAGCACCGCACGCTTGATTAGCTAGAGCAGGTGTGTTAGTGCAGGGCTGGAAGCCTGCACACGCCACACCCAGTCCTGCAGCTTTGGAGGACCAGGAGTGAATACTCTGTTGTGTAATTTCAGTAAAACGGCATTGTGTATTATTGTTTTTGCAGATCTTGATAAATAAAGGCTAGGCAAGGTTAAATATATATTTATTTTTAAGTGTGTCTGTTCATGCATGTGTGATGTGAGCACTGTCAGTGCCCCACACTGCATTAGTGGTAATAAGCATTGGTTAGTTGACGTTAAACCTTCCTCTTCATGCCACAGTGTTTACAGTTAAAGGGATATGAGTTTTGTAGTGTAGGGCTGATGATACTGTAGGCCGTGTGGTTTTGTGGTTTGTTGTTTTTGCTGAGTTTAGATTCTTCTCATCAGTGAAAGAGAAAGCTACACTTTGTCCTTATCTGAGTTCATACCTGCTCTCCTGGCTCCCTCTTTCTGTTTTCCTATTTCTCTCTTTACTTTACTCTCTCCCCCAGAGTGCTGTACAACTATTCTGCTGAAAGTGTAAATATTTACTGCCTGCTTTTAGCCCGTGGGCTGCTGATCTTCTAAGTTGACTGTGTGTGTGTGTGTGTGTGTGTTTTGCCTGATCTTAGACTGACCATTGTGTGTGTGATTTTGATCAGAGGTATACTGTCTCTGTTGGTTTTATAATAGCTCTTTGTTCCCTTTGTGTGTATTGATTTGGTCTTGTTTGTGTGTGTGTGTGTGTGTGTGTTTGTGTGTGTATGTGTGTTTGTTTGTGTATGTGTGTTTGTGTGTGTGTGTGTGTGTGTTTGTTTGTGTGTGTATGTGTGTTTGTTTGTGTGTTTGTGTGTGGTTGTGTGTGTGCAGTGCATTCGGAAAGTAATCAGATTGGAGTCCACCTGTGGTAAATTCAATTGTCTGGACATGATTTGGAAATACACACACCTGTCTATATATAGTCCCACAGTTAGTCCCACAGAAAAAATCAAGCCATGAGGTCGAAGGAATTGTCCGTAGTGCTCCGATACAGGATTATGTCGAGGCACAAATCTGGGGAAGGGTACCAAAAGATGTCTACAGCATTGAAGGTCTCCAAGAACACAGTGGTCTCCATCATTCTTAAATGGAAAAAGTTTGGAACCACCAAGACTCTTCCTAGAGCTGGCCAAACTGAGCAAACTGACCAAGAACCTGATGGTCACTCTGACAGAGCTCTAGAGTCCCTCTGTGGAGACAACCATCTGTGCAGCACACCACCAATCGGGCCTTTATGGTAAAGTGGAAGCCACCCTCAGTAAAATGCACATGACATCCCGCTTGGGGTTTGCCAAAAGGCACCGAAACACTCTCAGACCATGAGAAACAAGATTCTCTGGTCTGATGAAACCAAGATTGAACTCTTTGGCCTGAATGCCAAGCGTCACGTCTGGAGGAAACCTGGCACCATCCCTACGGTGAAGCATGGTGGTGACAGCACTTGAGCTCCCGAGTGGCGCAGCGGTCTAAGGCACTGCATCTCAGTGCTAGAGGCGTCACTATAGACCCTGGTTCGATTCCAGGCTGTATCACATCCGGCCGTGATTGGGAGCCCCATAGAGCGGCGCACAATTGGCCCAGCGTCATCCGGGTTTGGCCGGGGTAGACCGTAATTGTAAATAACAAATTGTTCTTAACTGACTTGCCTAGTTAAATAAAGATTCAATAAAAAAATAATTATGTGGGGATGTTTTTCAGCGGCAGGGACTGGGAGACTAGTCAGAATCGAGGCAAAGATGAACAGTGCAAAGTACAGAGAGATCCTTGATGAAAACCTTCTCCAGAGTGCTCAGGACCTCAGACTCGGGCGAAGATTCACCTTCCAGTAGGACAATGACCCTAAGCACACAGCGAAGACAACGCAGGAGTGGCTTTGAATGTCCTTGAGTGGCCAGAGCCTGGACTTGAACCCGATCAAACATCTCTGGAGAGACCTGAAAATAGCTGTGCAGCGACGCTCCCCATCCAACCTGACCGAGCTTGAGAGCATCTGCAGAGAAAATTATTAGAAACTCTCTAAATACAGGTGTGCCAAGCTTTTAGTGTCATACCCAAGAAGACTCGAGGCTGTAATCGCTGCCAAATGTGCTTTATCAATGTACTGAGTAAAGGGTCTGAATACTTATGTAAATGTGAACCACATTTACTCAGATTTGCAAAAAAATCTAAAAAACTTTACTTTGTGATTATGGGGTGTTGTGTGTAATTTAATCAATTTTAGATTTTTTTCATGAGACGTTCAATTTTTCTAATCAAACCTCTCATGAATTTGGCATTGTTCTGCATTTGCATCAGTTTGAACGGTGTTGTAGAGTGTTTTGAAATGGATTGTTCATATGCCACCATTTTGTATCGCTAATTCCTCTAGTTTAGATTTTTTTTTAGGTTTTTCAAATTTTTCCAGAAGTTGTAATTCACCATTATTTTGGTCTCTGTGCTTTTGGTTTGATAGTGTTCTAAGTTTTTTCCTATAATTTTACAATCTGCATCAAACCAGTATTTTTTGGTTGTTTTTTTAATCAATTTCAGTTGTGCTTCTTTTGCCGTTTGCTTGAATATATTGTTGATGTTTTTTAATGCTAGATTGATGCCTTCTTTACTGTGAGTGGATGTGGTATCCAGAAAGTTATCTAAGAGTGTTTGGATATTTTGGTTACTGGTTGCTTTCTGTTATTCTTCTGTGCTGTTTTGGGCCCATCTGTATGATTTTCTGATTTTGTACAGCTTACTGGACTGGGAATGTGTGGTTGTTTCCATGTCTATTCTTTTGAGGAACAAGGTCATTTGGGTCAACGTCTGTAATCATATATTCTACTGTGCTGTGGCCAAGAGGTGAGCAATAGGTGAATCTCCCCAAAGAGTCCCCCCGTGACCTACCATTGAAAAATGACCTGTAGTAAAGGGAAAGGGGGATACTAGTCAGTTGTACAACTGAATGCATTCAACTGAAATGCATCTTCCACATTTAACCCAACCCCTCTGAATCAGAGAGGTGCGGGGGTCTGCCTTAATCGACATCCATGTCTTCAGTGCCCGGGGAACAGTAGGTTAACTGTCTTGTTCAGGGGCAGAACAACAGATGTTTACCTTGTCAGCTCAGGGATTCGATCCAGCAAACGTTCTGTTACTGACCCACCGCTCCTAGCCTCCAGGCCACCTGCCGCCCTGAATAAAGCTGTCCCCTCGTGTGGTCATTAGATCAGGTAGTGTGCGCACATTTGTGTCCCCATAGATAAGCACATTTCCCTGAGCCTGAAAATGGCACGTCTCTTCCTCTCTTTCTTTCTCCCCCCTTGTTCTGTCCCTTGTGTAATGCTCACTCTTTCTCTCTCTTTCACCTAACTGTCTTTCCTAGAACACTCTCTCCTTTACTCTTTTCTCCCTCTGTCTCTTCCGGTCTTTCCATCCTCCCTCTTGGTCCGTGGCTCAGACAGTGGGGCTGATTGCCCGTCTCCATAGTAACGGAGGGATGTTCAAACAGGGTTGACTCGGCTGAATGCTCACAGGTTCCCACCTCTGACATCACGCCAGCCGCCCATCTCAGAGAAAAACAAACCGATAGAGAGAGAATGGGAGAGCAGAGAGAGGCAGAGAAAGGGAGAGAGGGGTGGACTCTGTTTTGGTTATGACCATTGGTTCATTTGTCACTTTATTTCTAGTGAGTTTTACAATATGAACAGCACTCTCAGCTTTCTATTTCACTTGGCTTGAAATAGGAACAGCCCTCTCCGCCCTTTTAGAGTCATTGTCAAACTCTGCTCTCAGATACAGGAGGCTGGTGATGGGTGGACGGCTCATTTTTTTTTATTTATTTTATTTTTATTTATTTCACCTTTATTTAACCAGGTAGGTCAGTTGAGAACAAGTTCTCATTTGCAACTGCGACCTGGCCAAGACAAAGCAAAGCAGTGCGACAAAAACAACAGAGTTACACAGTAAACAAACATGGTCAAAAACACAATGGAAAGTCTATATACAGAGTGCAAAATGTAGTGCAAAATGCAGTAAGGTTAAGAGGTAGGACAATAAATAGACCATAGTGGTGAGACAAATTACAGATTATCATCATTAACACAGGAATGAAGGATGTGCAAATTATGATGTGCAAATAGAGATACTGGAGTGCAAGATTTGTGAAAAATAACAAAAATAAATATGGGGATGAGGTAGTAGTGTGGGCTATTTACAGAAGGGCTATATACAGGTGCAGTGATCGATAAGCAGCTTTGACAGCTGACGCTTAAAGTTAGTGAGGGAGATAGGAACCTCTAGCTTCAGTGATTTTTGCAATTCGTTCCAGTCATTGGCAGCAGCGAACTGGAAGGAATGGCGGCCAAAGGAGGTGTTGGCTTTGGGGGTGACCAGTGAGATATACCTGCTGGAGCGCATGCTACGGGTGGGTGTTGCTATAGTGACCAGTGAGCTGAGATAGGGCGGGGATTTACCTAGTAATGACTTATAGATGACCTGGAGCCAGTGGATTTGGCGACGAATATATAATGAAGGCCAGCCAACGAGAGCATACAGGTCGCAGTGGTGGGTAGTGTATGGGGCTTTTATTATTTCATAATAAATGATGGAATGAAGTAAATTAAATATGATCAAACACATGGAAACCACATGTTTGATACCTTTCCATGTATTCAGTTACACTCTGCTGTTTCCTGTGGTTGAGGTGCAGATGAGCAGATGAGCAGAAGTTTCACATTCAGTGTTAGTCGGGTCGTTCTATGCTATGACAAGCATCGTCTCAGATTGTTCTGAAATTATTTCTGTAGTTAGAAACTGATTAAGCTAAATGCACCCACATTTGCCATTTTAATTTATAGGATTCATATAATATCCAATACATATAGTTCATAACATCTTATTTGGACACGTCTGTCTGTCTGTCTGTCTGTCTGTCTCTCTCTCTCTCTCTCTCTCTCTCTCTCTCTCTCTCTCTCTCTGTCTTTCTGTCTCTCCGCCTCTGTCTCTATCACTCTACCTCTGTCTCTCTGTTTCTCTCTCTCTCTATTTATCTCTTTCTATTTCTCTCTCTCTACCGCTCCCTCTCTATCATATACACACACACACAGGCACACATAAACCGGCATATGAACACTGCATATTCATACATATTCACACAGATCTACTTACATAGGAGATGGAGTGGGTATGGTGGAGCCAGAGAGAGATGAGGAGGGTTATCAATAAGGCTCATTATAGACAGAAAACCACTGGTGAAGACAGATGAAAGCTATAAGATAACAGATACATCAATGGAACTGGTCTTCAATGTTGCTGCCACATTTCACTTCAAAGACATGCATGATCATTCCGTGTTTTGTCTTCTGATTAAAGCGCTTTTGTAACACAATGTTAATGTGTGTATGAGCTTCATATGTGCTTGTGTGTGTATGACCTCCTCGCTGTCTGTCTGTCTGTCTGTCTGTCTGTCTGTCTGTCTGTCTGTCTGTCTGTCTGTGACTGTGTTGCTGTGCATGTGTGTGTATGCACGTGCTTGGTGTGTGTGTCTGTGTGCAGTGTTTCACCTAGGATTGTTTCAGCAGAGGTGGCTCAGCGGCAGATGGAGTCTTCATATTTTAAAAAACAAAAACACAAAGGGGAAGCAGTGTGTGTGTGTGTCCTCTCTGTGAAGTGTTGCCCCAGCCTGTTTAACTAGGCTGCTGAATAGTCAGCAGTAATTACCCATATAGGCCAACGCCCAACCAGGGCACCCTGCATTAGTATGCAGACACCACAGTGTGAACAGATTACACACACGCAAATACTGTACACACACTGTTACTACGCAAATACTGTACACACACTGTTACTACGCAAATACTGTACACACACTGTTACTACGCAAATACTGTACACACACTGTTACTACGCAAATACTGTACACACACTGTTACTATGCAAATACTGTACACACACTGTTACTACGCAAATACTGTACACACACTGTTACTATGCAAATACTGTACACACACTGTTACTACGCAAATACTGTACACACACTGTTATTACGCTAATTGACATACACCACACTGTTACCATGCAAATTGAAATGCACCACACTGTTACCATGCAAATAATGAACACCCCCCATGAGAGGAGTGGAGGGTGTAATACAGGAGGGATGATGCACAGTACAGTACAGATACTGCTACTGTCAGAAGGTTAAGAAAAGAAGGAGAGGTGGAGTACGTCTGAGAGGAGGGATCGGATAGAATGAGGAAGTGTTGGAGTAGATTAGAAGAATGGAGAGAGGAATGGAGGGAGGGCCTTTCTCACTGCTCATATATAGATATATATAGTACCAGCTTCCCAGCTCCTGAAGTACAGCAAGTCAAGTACATCGCTCAAGAACACTACAGTGTGTGTTTTAGCCTGCTTTTGTGAGCATTTGTGTGTGTGTGTGTGTGTGTGTGTGTGTGTGTGCCTGTGTGTATTCGTGTATGTGTATGTCCTTTGTGAGTTTTTTGGTGGGGGTACACAGCTGGTCCTCTTTGGTCATTGGCATTGAGAATTGCCACATCTCTGCTATCCGGGGAGGATGTGAGGATGTGCAGGTCAACCTTCACCCACATGTTTTCTCACTGGCAAATACCACCGGCATATGACAGCACTTAAGATGTTATTGGTAGACTCTTTCTCTGTGTCAAAGATAATTTGACTGTTATTGGTCCACTCAGTCTTTGTGTCAAAGAGCACTTGACTGTCATTGGTCCACTTCACTGTATCTGTGTTAAGGTTGGCAAGACAATGAAAATACCTCCCTTACTCTAATTGAAGGTTAATTTGACCATAATTAGTTAAATCATACTGTATGTTTGTGAGCATACTGTGATTGGTCCTTCTTCCCTCACAGACAGTGTGCAGCCTGCAAACTATAATAACATTCTTGGATGGAGAGAGTGTGTTGGTGTGTTCTGCCACTCCCTGTGAGTGTAATTGTGTGAATGAGAGACAGTGTAAAAGGAAATGGAGAGAGAGTGTGTGTTCTGTCTCTACCTGCCACTCCCTGAGTGTACATGACTGTGTGTGTATTTAATGAATAATAGATGAGGATATAGATTGCTGAGCTCAGCTCTGCAGCTCTGGTCCACTGACCCAGTTAACACACAGGAGAGCACACACGCACCACACCCACATCTCCAGTAACCATCGTCTGACCTGTCATGCAATGCCTTCTCCGCCAGTCCTACCATATTCTCACACATCTCCTCCTATCAGAGAGCTTCATTTACTCTCTAAGGCCCTTCCTTATTCTAGCCTCATCACCCTTCAGTGTATGCAGATATGAAGGGACCGAATAGGTGGAAGTAATACAAATGGGTTTCTACCATATTGGTGATCAATCTCCTCTTTCTTCTATCTTGCAAATACAGTATATGCACTTAGTCTGGCCCACAGCGATCCTATTAAAATGATTGTTCTAATATGTAATTCTATGGCCTTGCCCAGTATGCTAGCCCTGGTTCCAATTGCTATTGCCGTCGATCATCCATCCACGTCTCACCACTCCTGTCCTTTCATCTCTTCAGTCTTTTCCTCTCGTCTCACCCACTCACACGTGTGTTTTTATGTAATGTCCATACGCAGAGTATCAATAAAGTTAGGTAAAGGGCTTTAGATGTGTGTTAGATCTGACACAGGTGGAACAATAATGTAAGAATGTAATAAAGAAAGAGGAATGTTGACAGGAAATAGCATCGTTCAGGGACACAGACCTGGCTACTCAGACCAAAGGCATTCTAGAATGGGCTCTAAGGCAGATGGCCCCAGAGGGTCTGTGTACGTGTGTGTGTGGGTGGGTATGTCAGGAGAGATGGAACTGAAAACAGTCTTTCCCAGAGATGGTTTGCATTGCTGTTGGGATAGCACCGCCTAGTGGTCACCAATGCATCGCTCAACTCCCTCTCTGTCTATTCTTCTCTCTCTACCCCCTCCCCTTCTCTCCCTCTGTCTTTCAATTCAATTTCAATTTAAGGGATTTATTGGCATGGTAAACATATGTTTACATTGCCAAAGCAAGTGTAGTAGATAGTAAACAAAAGTGAAATAAACAATACAAATTAACAGTAAACATTACACCTAGAAGTTCTAAAAGAATCAAGACATTTCAAATGTCATAATGTCATATTATGTCCAAATACAGATACAAATATTGCTGCTGTGATGGCACACTGTGGTATTTCACACAGGAGATATGGAAGTTTATCAAAATTGGGTTTGTGGATCTGTGTAATCTGAGGGAAATATGTGTCTCTAATATGGTCATACATTTGGTAGAAGATTAGGAAGTGCAACTCAGTTCCCACCTCATTTTGTGGGCAGTGTGCACATAGCCTGTCTTCTCTTGAGAGCCAGGTCTGCCTACGGTGGCCTTTCTCAATAGCAAGACTATGCTCTCTGAGTCTGTACATAGTCAAAGCTTTCCTTAATTCTTGGTCAGTCACAGTGGTCAGGTATTCTGCCACTGTGTACTCTCTGTTTAGGGCCAAATAGCATTCTAGTTTGCTCTGTTTTTTTGTTAATTCTTTCCAATGTGTCAAGTAATTATCTTTTTGTTTTCTCATGATTTGTGTGGGTCTAAATGTGTTGCTGTCCTGGGGCTCTGTGGGGTCTGTTTGTTTTTGTGAACAGAGCCCCAGGACCAGGGACTCTTCTCCAGGTTCATCTCTCTGTAGGTGATGGCTTTGTTATGGAAGGTTTGGGAATCGCTTCCTTTTAGGTGGTTGCAGAATTTAACGGCTCTTTTCTGGATTTTGATAATTAGCTGGTATTGGCCTAATTCTGCTCTGCGTGCATTATTTGTTTTTTACTCAACGGCCATCTTTCTCTCTCTCTCTCTCACACACTGTTTTTATTTCAACCAAAACCCAGATTTAGGCGCGGACCCAAAATTACCCAGCTGCGATAGTACACACCAGTCGGTCCTCCTGACCTACCATTTGGGAAACCCTGTGCTAGATTTCTACACTTACATTACCTCTCCCAGTGGTAGCCTGCAGTACTGTACAGTATGTTCTAGAGGGCGCTCTTGATTCACTCCGCACCCTGTCTCAAATGTCCTGGTTTACCTGGTGGCCCAGTTTACACTGTAACTGGTTGAACTGGTCAGAACTGGACTGGCTGAATCCTCCCTCCAAGCCCCCCAACACCCCACCTGCCATGGCTAATGAAGAGGGGCCAGCTGGGTCAAGATTGGAGCACAAAGTGGGCCAGGCAAGGCCATCAGGTCCAGGAAAGGGGTGTTTGGGGGGCTGATCAAACCGTGTAGGGGCTAAAGGCCTGTACCGATTGTCCTAGTCTCTGTGTCCTCCTGCCCATGAATAGGCTGTCAGGGCCAACACACTTCCCCTGGTATACACTGTATTGTACAGGGCCAGCAATGCATTATGGGATAGCGGCCCCTCTGTCTCTGCCCACAACCGCAAGGCTCTCCAGAGGTTGGTGCGGTCTGCCCAACATATTACCGGGGGCAAACTACCCGCCCTCCAGGACACCTACAGCACCCGATGTCACAGGAAGGTCAAAAAGATCATCAAGGACATCAACCACCCAAGCCACTGCCTGTTCACCCTGCTGTCATCCAGAAGGCGAGATCAGTACAGGTGCATCAAAGAATGCCTAGAAGCACAGACTAGAAATCACTGGTCACTTTAAGGTATGGAACACTAGCCACTTTAATAATGTTTATAATGTTTACATATCTGGCATCACTCATCCCATATGTATATACTGCATTCTATACTATCCTTCGGTATCACAGTCATTTAAACAATGTTTACATATCTTGCGTTCCCCATTTAATTTGTATATACTGTATTCAATACTCTTCTACTGTATCTTAGTCCATGCCGCTAGTCCTTATGTATATACTGTAGGCCTAATTCATTCCTACTGTTAGATATACTGTACTGTCGGAACTAGAAGCACAAGCATTTCGCAACACCCGCATTAACATCTGCTAAACATGTGTATGTGACCAATAAAATTTGATTAGATTTGATTTGTGTTGAATAATCAGGATGAGACGTGTGTAAACAGGTCCAGGTCTGGTAAATACTGACCCTAACCCCTAAACTAACCATAACCTTAACCCCTAAACCTAACTACTACACCTCTAATTGTAACCCTAATTGTAACCCTAACCTTAAACCTAACTCCTAAGCTTAAAATAACCTTTTTCCTTGTGGGGACCGGCGAAATGTCCCCACTTATCCGAATGTTACTTGTGAGGACAAAAACACACACACACACACGTATGAACATGCATTACCACACACTCAACAGGACACCTTAGCTCATCACATGGGCTGTATGTACAGGAACACTGACACACACTCATACATGGGAAACACTCAAAATCACCCCCTTGCGACCGTCACTGTAATCTGTGACAAGATGTGTCTCTTTAGCACACCATAGGTAAACCTGTATGCAACTCCCTATTGGTGAGTTGAGTCAGGGTCACAGTGTTCTAATCTACAACACCCAACTACACCGAGGCACAGTGGCTAGGCCCAAAACCATTGTTAGACACAATCTGTGCTCCACTATGTTCACATGATCAGACCAACTGGTCAGAGCCTCCTTTTCTTAATGCGCATTGAAAACGTATTGTTCACTTCAGAAGATCTCGCCTATTCAATTCCATGTCACCCGCCAGAGAATGTGACTGAGCAGTAAGCCTGTGTTTTGTTGGTTGGTGTTTACTCTGGTCTTGCTGTTTGGGTTGTCCATTAGAACCATGGCCACGCCTCGTCCTTTAGTCATAAGCCTCTATTAATAATCTGCCCAGTGTTTTATGTAACTCCTAGCCAGCCCATTGATGGGAGATGGGGGCCCAAGACAGAGGGGCTAAGATAGGCCTGTACTCAATGGGGAGGATATTGTTTAGAGTGCCTTGAGATTGGGTCTCCTCTCCTAGGGGCTTGAGGACCTAACAAAGCTTTCGCTCTTCTCCCTTTACGTAACCTCCAACACACACACACATTGTTCTCCCTTTCTCTCACTCTCCCTCTCTTTCTCCCTATCATTATCTTTCCTAGTCGTCCTCTATCCCCCTCCCTCCCTCTGTTTATTTGACCTTTTATTCCTTTTTCATGTTCTTTCTTTCCCTCTTCTCTCTTGTTCCTGCACCAGTCAGGGCCTGTAACTGTTCTGGCTGTGTTTTCCTTGGGTTTCTCTTTCTGGCATGTTTCATCATGGCAGTGGTTCAGGACCTGCTTCTCTCTTTGGAATCAGAATGAGGAAGATGATCATTCCAGTTCTAAGGTTGTGGTTGTGTTTCCTGGCTGAGGGCAATTGTCTGGATTTCCTTCTATTCTGTAAAACGAAACCTTATACTCTGGAATCCAGAGCCTTCTATTTAGAGAGCCTCTGCTTAATGCTGGACGCATCCTCTGTGTCATGACACTGTGGTGATATTATAGCCTGTGACACATACATTTGGTTTCCAATTCTAAATGAATTAAATCCAAATGAGTATCCAACCTAAATCACTCAGATGATTTAATGTTTTGCTCTTTGGTCTATTCAAATATTATTCTAGCTCAGATTCTCGCACTGTACCTGCGCTCTCTACCGCATCTAAATGCCTGGCTATGAAAAGCCAAGTGTAGTTAACTCCTGATGTATTTACCTGTTGCAACCTCTACAACCACTATGATTATTATTTGACCCGCTGGTCATCTATGAACATTTGAACATCTTGGAGAAAGAACTGGCCTTATTGGCAATTAATTGTTATAATCTCCACCCGGCACAGCCAGAAGAGGACTGGCCACCACTCAGAGCCTGGTTCCTCTCTAGGTTTCTTCCTAGGTTTTGCCTTTCTAGGGAATGTTTCCTAGCCACCGTGCTTCTACATCTGCATTGCTTGCTGTTTGGGGTTTTAGGCTGGGTTTCTGTATAGCACTTTGTGACATCGGCTGATGTAAAAAGGGCTTTATAAATCAATTTGATTTGATTTGATTATCTTAACCCATACATCCTCATTCACTACGTGTGTGTGTCCAAATGGGTTAATGTTGTGGCTGCTGGATAAATCTCCCACAAGCCCATTCTCCCTGGCCTGATAAACACACACACCTACAACCTGTCGACAAAACAGTCCATTAATCACAGCTCTGTGTTTAGGGGGTAATTCTACTGTAGCAGAATGATGCTGAGACTCAGATTTAACACTTTAAAATGTATGCCAAACAAAAACCAATGATTGCTAAGTTAAACAAACCATACAACGCTATGCACAGGGACAAAGACACATTTACATGAAGAACAGTGCAGATGCAAAGTTTAATAACAGAATGAAGGCACAAACAGCACAAAGTAAGTATGTTACCAAACTTTACATTTGCACTGTTCTTCATGTGTTACATACCGTCCCCTAATGGTGTTTGGCAGTAAACTCTCTCTCTTTGTCAGCAGTATCTGTATCTCAGTGCCCTAGTCCGGCTCCTGGTTGACATTAACCAAAGACACAGATCTAGGATCAGAGTTCCCTCCCCTAATCTCAACCTTATCTGTTCAGGCGGAATGATATCTGATCCTGTGTCAGTTGTTAGGGGAAACTTCACCCACTCCAATTCATGCAGAACCTAAGGGAGTCCCGTAGTGCACTGCTTCAGGAGCACTGACGCTATACGCTTCACCGAGGTGACATAGCTACTCTGCCATTTATGGTTGTGCCACCAAGGAATGTCACTAAAGAAGGTCCTGTCTTGTGGATTATCTTTTGAATGCCTTTGGCTTGTTTTACAGAATGTTAGGTTAGGTTTAGGGTTCTGGTTACAATTAGGGTTAGGGTTACAATTAGGGTTAGGGTAAGGGGTTAGTGGTTAGGTTTAGGGTTTGGGTTACGGGTTAAGGTTAGGGTTATGGTAAGGGTAAGGCGTTAGGGAAATTAGGAATTTGAATGGAAATTAATTTTAGGTCTCAATGAGGATAGAAGAACATAACTAGGTGTGTGTGTGTGTGTGTGTGCGTGCATGTATTTGCAGGCATTAGTATGTGTGTAAGTATGTTTAAGTAGGCCCTTTGTACCAGGCCAGCTCACCTTGTTTGACTGAGGAGATAACGCCTGTTCTGTAATGATGTTGTATGAGGATAGAAGAACATAACTAGGTGTGTGTGTGTTTGTGTGTTTGTGTGTGTGCGTGCATGTATTTGCAGGCATTAGTATGTGTGTAAGTATGTTTAAGTAGGCCCTTTGTACCAGGCCAGCTCACCTTGTTTGACTGAGGAGATAACGCCTGTTCTGTAATGATGTTGTATGGCACTTGAGCAATTCCACTGTAACGGAATTACGATTTCACTCAGATTTTTCACTTTCAAATGTATTCCAACCAAAAACCATTGATTTCAAAGTTTAACAAACCATACAACTCTATGCACATGGACTACTTTGAACAATTTACACAGAACATTTCACAAAAACACATTTATGGGAAGAACTGTGCAGATGGTAACAGAATTACGGTCAAGTCTCCCTCAGTCTTTTATGCGACCACGTTTTCCAAAACTCCTAAATATCTGCTCAAAATTAAGATTCAAAGATGTCTGCAGAAGGAATGTGGTGTGACATGACACCTTGAGTTTGAAAAAATATATTTTGGTTATTGAATTAGAGTATGTGATTTACATTCAGTAATGGAATTACAGTAACAGAACATCTGTACTATACAGAATCTGTACTATACAGAATCTGTACTATACTATACTATACTATACTATACTATACTATACTATACTATACTATACTCTACTATACTATACTGTATTCTGTTCATGGCGATGTATCCTAAATAGGAACACAAAGGTAGAAATATGCTATTTACTTATTTAGCGTATTTGGGTTTTATTCTACACACTGGTTATTATTGTAATGAGCTTCGCCCCAATCAAGACCACATTTGATTGGTCTGGTCCAGACCAAATCTGAAACAATCATAGACATCTATGTTTCACAAGTTTGAACATCAAAGACTGACCAAATTTCAACTTCTTTTCAACGTCCATAGGCGTTGCCGAGAGAGATTACATTAATTGGAAAGAGAGATAAAGAGAGGGGGGGAGAGAGAGAGAGATGGAGAGAGAGATAGAGGGGTTTTCCAGACTGTTGTCACAGTCTTGCTTTGACCACCATATGACAGAAAGAGAAAGAAAACAGTTCTGAGCTGAACATAACAGTATGCCAGTGGAAGGGAGGACAGTAGCAGGTGACCCAACTCTGGTTTGTGACTACTATGATTTCCCATTGTAGCCAAATCAACTCCAGTAATTTTCTATAATTCCGTTACCAGAGTTTTAATCATTTAATGATTTATAAACAAATTTGATATCAGTAAAAACACTACAGCTATTTGGTAGGTCTACCTTTACTTGTTACTTCTGTGAACTTTCATTATCCTCCCTTCCTCATGAGGGAGAGAAATTTGTAATGTAGTTTTTGTAATAATGGAATTACAAGGCACAAGGCAATGTTTCTTAAATTTACAGAAGGCAATTTGTTTCTCCAAAATGAAATATAAGTGTTGATATTAGTTGGCAGGGTCTTCAAGATTATTGTGTTTTGTTGTATTTCTAATGCATTTTAAGCCTTTTTCTGGTAGATGTTGTCTAAGACCCCTTTTCTATCTGTTTGACCAGAAATCAAAGCATTTGCTTATTCCAAATTTGGGATGGAAAATGGTTGAAAAATGTATATCCCTTAATAAAAAAGTATAAAAAAATAAACTATTCGCTTTCATTTGTCACCTAATTTGACATGCTCCTATGAACTTCACATTTAGGTGCTCATGGGTCCTTTTAGATGGAAATGCCCACTTCAGAGGCTTAAATTAATGGCCGTTGTTGACAGTGGATAGCAGATAAAGAGAATATTGCTTTAGTGATGGGCAGTTTGACAATAGGCCTGTCTGTGTCTTTGGTAATAGTGCAGGGGGGTTGATTTATAAAGCCTGCAAGTAGCCATGTGCCCACTTTCATTCATTACAGGAATTTGAGTTGAGTCGATTGGACACACACACACACACTCACACACACTCGCACGCACGCACGCACGCACACACACACACACACACACACACACACACACACACACTCACACTCACACACACACACTCGCACGCACGCACGCACACACACACACACACACACACACACACACACACACTCCCAGAACCATCAGAATGACTGAGGCCTACTCTTATGTAAGCCGCCTTTCCCCTAAACTCTAGCCTCTCTCTCTCTGGGTGTGGGTCCCTCCATTCCCTCCCCACAGTCCCTCATTAAAGCCTTTATTCATCCCCTCTCCCCTCCCTTTTCCTTCTCTCTCCATCCTCCTCTCCTCTCTCTCCCTCGATTCATTTCTGTACAGAGGCTCTTTGGCAGCCCTCCTCCTGCTTTACCCCCCTACGTGCCCCGCTTCACTTCTCCCCCTAATTGGTTGTGAGCAGTTGGTATACAAACACACACACACACACACACACTTCTGCATTATGGTCTTGCTGGTCATATGACCGTATAATCTGAAAAGGGGTTTATGGTGTAGCTGTTTTTCAGCTAAAGCTGATTCTGTTTCCTCAGATAGAAAACCTAGTCATCTTTAACTAAATTAACAACACTGGTTTTGTTTAGGACTGTGACATCATGTTTTCTACAGTATGTGGAATGTGGATGTGTGGTGACATCAGGCCCAGTGGCACTAGCCAGTAGGAACAGAGATGAGATCATAGGCAAGGCTCATTGGAATTTCAGGCAGGTGATTGGCTAAGAGATGTGTTAAAATGAAAGCACAGCATTCTGGCTGTGAGAGTTGATTGGCTGAGAGTTGAGTTTAATCAAAGCTCATTGATCGTGGTATGCAGGCTACGTGAGGTGGTTGGTTTCAGTGCTCATTGGCTGTGACATTCAAGCTGTGGAAGATAATTGGCTCGAGCTTGACAGTTTGTTTCTACCCTTATGAGATGTTTTCTCCATCAGATAGCCAACTGTGGAATTTCACTGGCCCAAAAACTGTGACGGAAGAAAATACTTTCCCTCTTCCCCCCTTCCCTGTTTGCTCTCTCCCCCTCTCATTTCACTCTCTCCCTCCCTCTTGTTCTTTCGCTCACACACACACACACACTGACAGCTCCTGGAGGGCTCTTTTCTCCTCCCTGCTCCCTCGATCGCCTCACATCCGTCCTCAGGGTCTGTCTTTCTCTCTCTTTTTCCCTCAGTAGATTTTACACCCTGTGGACTCTGTGAAAACTTAACCCTGCGTTCAAACTGCAGTCAACTCTTCCTTCGGTTAACCCTATGTTCAAACTGCAGTCAACTTTATTCTTGTCATTCCGAGCCTGCATCAGGACCATCCGACACTGCGAGGAGTCCTTGTTCTTCCAGGAGCTCTGTGCCCTATGGTGTTGTGCTCGCTGAAGCGTGTGTGTGTGTGTGTGTGTGTTAGTGTGTGTGTGTGTGTGTGTGTGTGTGCTCCATAGGCTTGGCGTTAGCTGGACTCTCTCTTTCTGCTCTTTAGAGTGTGTGATCAGTGAAGCATGGACTCAGCAGAGCTGCTGCTCTATCAGTCTCTCAGGCTGCTAGCAGGATCTCCTAGGGCTGTGGACTCAGTTGTGACTGTGGTCTCTGGATTTTGGTCTCTGTCTGAAATTGGGGTCTGGTGTTGGATGGACTGGTTGAACAGTGGACCCTGCTTCTGAAGAAGGCCCTGTGCTGGACAGGACTCTTTTTTTATTCGCTGTGTGAAGTGGACTTTGTTCCAAGAGGACCAGTCAGTGAGTGTGTCCAATGTGATGAGTGGACCCTTGGCTCAGTACTCCTCCTCTCTGCTGTTGCCATCTCCTATGGGACAGACTGACAGACAGATGCCTACCTTCCCTCTGAGGTGTCCATGAGGCTGTGTGAGGCTCCATGCACCCCCACATCATGGAGGTCATCCTCAACCTGGTAACTGCTGACCCCTCTCCACCTCCCTCCCCCACAACCGTGAGTCTCCACCTGTATACAGTGTGTGCCTGTGTGTGTCTTCATCTATGTTGGACCTCACAGCATGTGCACGTACATCTCTAAATGTTGTCGTTCATTACATGTGTTCACATCCATGTGTGTATCCCTCCATATACAGCATCTATGAGTGTTACAATGTCTACAATGTGTCAAAATGTCCTTGCATTACATGAACCAGTACATACCCATGTTGAAACCATAACTGGGAATCTGATTTAAAAGCAGTGAGTTGCGGTAAGAGACCAGAGGCCTGTACTGAGAGGCTTTGAGAGGACTTTTTTTTTTACGTCATGGGGACTGAAAGCCTGTGTTGTGATGGCTGGGCTGGGTAAATCCATAGCGTTTCAACCGGCTCCCAGTTTAGTTTGGTTAAGTCTTGTGTGTTTTTTTCCTGTTGGAAGCGGACACAACAGGCTTTTCTCCCAGCCCCACTGAATTCCTCCACACAACAAAAGGTAGCTGGCGAGCTTGGTGTGTGTGTGTGTGTATGTGTGTAAATCACTGCTTGCCCAGCGTCACACAGAGTTATGTAATTGTCCCTAGCTATTGAATGGACCTCATTGTTGTCCGATTGGAACCCCTTAAAGGCACAAAAAAAACGGGTTTCCATTAAAAACTGTCCTTCATCAATATCAGAGCTGCTTAATTTGGCAGGGCTGGGTGGGAACTGAGACCCTCAGACCCTCAGGAAAGACGAGAAGAGGAGGAAAAAGGGAGAGAAGAGCGAAGAGAGGATAAATGTGGAGGAAGAGCAGAAGAGTCATGAAGACTGGGGGAGTGGACAACAGGAGAGGAGAAGCATTGGGAACTTGTGTTTGAGAGGGGAATTCCAGATCCTTAGCCCAATACAGTGTCTCCCAGTCTGCCAACTCATAGTGAGCTATGCAGTAAGATCTCCCTAGTCCTAGAATAGCCCTACACTGTTTTATTTATTTTTTTACCTTTTTACTAGGCAAGTCAGTTAAGAACAAATTCTTATTTACAATGACGGCCTAGGAACAGTGGGTTAACTGCCTTGTTCAGGGGCAGATTCTTATTTACAATGACAGCCTAGGAACAGTGGGTTAACTGCCTTGTTCAGGGGCAGAACGACAGATTTTTACCTTGTCAGCTCGGGGATTCGATCTGGCAACCTTTCAGTTACAGGCCCAACACTCTAACCACTAGGCTACCTGCCACCCCACTGTAAGGTCTGCTGTGTACATTCTACCGCTTCATTATTTATTAAGATCATTTTGACATGGAACACTCACATGCTCTGATGATCTAAGCTTAATTCAGGTGTCCAGAGGTCTGGGCACACACACACACACACGGGTAACTGTAGAGTGGATGGTACTACGACAGTATGTAACCCACTATCATATATGTCTCTGTTCTGTCTCTGTTCCAGGGCCATCGTTCTTGTCACTCTAATCAGTCCTATCAAAACTGTGATCAAGAGTAGACCCACATTCACAGAACATGGACAAACTTTCCTTCATCTGTGAAGGTTTCATAGAAACATATTGTATCTTAGCAATTTCCGAGAAAGAAAGACGATATGAAAGAGGTCTAGTGAATACTTTACTTGTGAATCCTTCGTGTCTCTGTAACTCTTTTGGGCTGTTTACAAGAACAGTTAGGAGGACGGAGTTTATTTGTTGTGTAGTATTCGGTGTCATCACTGAGTGATCAAGTTTCAGCTGGATTAATCATACTGTAATTAAAGATGGGTTTCTATGGTATTCCAGAGGATTATGTTAATTTCACAGGGTTATCAGATGCAAACGTGTACCGATATGTGTTGAATGAAGAAGTGCCAGAATGTCTCATTGGCACACACGCACATATGGACACAAATACTAACAAATATGGGAAGCAGGGCTAAAGTGAATAGGGAAAATATATGTTGAAATTGTGAGAGTAATAATTCTATGATTTTATTTTATTTTATTGTATTTCCATTGTGATATCATGCAACATATCTGGACAGGCTATATCATTTAATTTGACCACATCCGTGCATTTGTTACAATAATAATCTGTATAAAGTACAGCCATTTGTCAAGAGGGTTTATTTGCCATCAATGGGTTCCCAAATACAAAAGGAGCAATGATGAGGTAATGTGATGCGTAAAAGACGCTGCTGAATGTGGTGGCCAGGTGGAATGCAGGACTCGTTCATCCTGCAGAACAGCATTGATGGCCTATAGGCCTACACTCTTAGAAAAAAAGAACCTAGAACCTAAAAGGGTTCTTTGGCTGTCCCCATAGGAGAACACTTTGAAGAACCCTATTTGGTTCCAGGTAGAACACTTTTGATTCCAGGTAGAGTTCTGGAGGGTTCTGGAGGTGAAATAAACGCACACCTGTTTAGGCGAGGTGCTGGCTAGCGGAGTAGAACACTTGGAAAAGAAAAGGAGAGCCACACACTCTAGGAGCTCAGGTGCAATCATTTAATAAACTAATCACCAATGTTTCAACAGACAAGCGGTATTCATCAGGGTATATATCCTGGAACCAAAAAGGGTTATTCTATGGTAACAGCCGAAGAAACCTTTTGGAACCCTTTTTTCTAAGAGGGAGATGTTGAGGATGGATGGCTTATTGGTGAGTATATTTTCCATTGCTATAGCAACTTGAGTTGTCCTAATGATCCTCTCTTTGTAGCTATGTTTTTATTTTTACTGGTCAAGCCACAACTGAGAGAGCCAAATAAAACATTTTGGTTGTACTCAATCTCTGACACTAGCAGCTCTATTTAAGTCTCTGGAAAAAGTCTGGATATTCCTACAGGCTTTAAAGCAATGATTTTGACCATATATGGTTATTTAGGGGTGTTTTGGAATTCTAATAGCCAAGGTTGTGCACGAGCACTGAGGCTGAGAACAACTTATATTTATCAATGGTGTGCGTATGACGCTTGTACCGGTGTGCGTATGACACTTGTAGGATTGTTAGATAAATCACACTTTTTCTATGTGTACGCTCGTTCTAAATTCCATTTGTAAGTAGTATTTTACAATAGTTTCTACGCAATATTGATAAATGAGGCCCCAGATTAGTAAATATCTGACATGGGGTGGATCTGGGGATGGACACTCCCGTCTAGACTATACTCCTGCCATCAAACCCCTTATCCAGAACGCTTGCCTACAGAGCAGCAAGGGGAACTGCCCCTCCCTACCTTCAGACTATGCTCAAACACTAAGCCCAAACCCGAGTACTCCGTTCTGCCACCTCTGGTCTCTTGGCGGAGGATCAGCTCCCACTCAGCCCAGTCAAAGGTGAGATATGTGGTTGTCCCATCTAGCTATCTTAAGATTAATCCACTAATTGTAAGACGCTCTGGATAAGAGCTTCTGCTAAATTACTAAGATGTAAATGACCAAGAAGCCATTAGGGGTCTTCCCTGGTGTTCGTCAAACAGGTTAACCAGATACTAGTGAGATTAAAGTTAATCTGTGGGGCAGGGGTCCACCCAAACCTTCCCCCCAGCCTCCCTAACAGGGTGTGCCTGTTTGTCCAGGGACTGGTTGATTGTGTAACTGCTACTGATCCAGGCAAAGCCGGTTAGCACCCTAAGAAACCAGGACTGGCTTACCAAGATCCACCACAGGCCTGGGAAAGGCCCTAATCCTACACTCACACACGCATATACAGCCATACACTTATAACACACACCGCATGCGGTAACACCACATACCGACTCTGCAGGTCAGGACCGTCTCTTACAGTAAGTGGTTCACTGGTGGGCTCATCATCCTGTTATAGAAGTAGTACTCTCATCTTTCCTCCTTCCTCTGCCCTCTCTCACATCTCCTCACTGTCTTCCCCCTCCTCTAACCTCCCCCGTCACATGTTCTGGGTTATCTAAACTAAGACACATTCCTATCAACACTTTGGAAAATGTCAGTACATTTCTGATTCCAATCTGTGATGTGGTTGGTTCTGGGAGATTTAATTAAAGCATGTTTGGTTGAAGTCAAGATGTGTAGAGAAATAATGGTATTCAAGTGTAAATTTTGCATAATCATGTGAATGTGAAATCCTTGTTGTAGTTGGGTTTTCTTCTGTTATGTTTAGCACTGGGTCATGAGGCTTGAATAAAGATCACTTATGTAATTCTACTGCGTATGTATATTTAGAATAAACAGTATTACAGCATGACTTTGGCCAACTTTACACCTGGGCTTAAACTGTTTGGAATGTCAACATTATTGACCTAAAATGAAGCCACAAGTCTAGTCTCTCTCTCTCTCTCTCTCTCTCTCGCTCTCTCTCTCTCTCTCTCACTCTCTTTCTCTCTCTCTATTTAGCAGTAAGGTCACTGAGTGTGCATGTGGGTTTAAACGTTAGGGTCATTAACAGAGTTTTTCCTTGTTAGCTACTGTACCATGTTTCTCATTTTCACTGAGAGCCTGGGGGTATCTGTGTTCTCTCCTTGGGTTTCCCTCACAATCAAACATGCAGTGAAGGTACAATGATCCTCTGGTGTCGCCTGACTGTATGCTCTGGAGAAACTCTTCTGTTCTGTTCCACTTTTCACCTCTCCTCTTGTCGTTAGAACATATCCTATTCCACTTTTCATAGAACTGTCATCCACCTGTTTTATAAATCCCTTATCAGAGTCTGTCCTCCCTTCTAGCTCATAAATTGTTTATCACAATGAAAGATAGGTCATACTCTCAGATAAATGAGAGGGGCATTATGGAACTGATTATCATGGCCCTCTTTCTGGTGTGTGTGTGTGTGTGTGTGTGTGTGTGCGTGCGTGCGTGCGTGCGAGCGAGAGAGAGAGAGAGAGAGACGTGTGCGCCTTCTGGCATCTGTACCACCTATATAATCTTTCTTAGTGTGCATTTTAGGCCAGGTTTATGGGAGTGGATGGATTACTCCTGTGCCAGTCTGTGAGTGTCTCTGAGCACTTCCTTATCACAGGGAAGCTTGTATCTCTGGATTGCTTTGCAAGGCACTCTCGGTTCACCGTGGTCAGCTGACTGAACCATTGCTTGGCCTCCCTCCTTTATCTATCTCACGGTCAGAGGCCAGATAGCTATTTTAGTGGACCGTTTCCAAGGCCACAATTAACCTGTGTCATCATGTCTTTGATCTCACTTCTGCAGTTAAAGAGATGTAGCCTAGTCTTATCATTGATGATGCACTAGTAGACTATGGTATAGAGGAGGGCCACTATACTGCAAGGTATATGATAAGCTTGGCCAGATGGCTAAAAATGACGAGTTGAGTAGTTGGTGAGATGGAGCAGTGAAATGATATAGCATCAATGTTGTTCATAATGGATATTGTACAAATGGATGATCTAGATAAAGGCCTGTGGATTCTCACCAGAACACATCATGTAAGTATATGCGTTATTATAACATTGACTCATAAAATGCCCCTACCCAGGTCACTAGTCAACATCTAACAACAAGTGGATATGTGTGGAACCAGTCAAATGCGTTAAATGTAACATTCGATACCATGGCTGCCCTACTCTACGCACACGGTAGAAAACCGTGCTTTTCTCGTTCTCTGATTCATATCCGTCAATTGGGACTTTTCATTTCAGCTCCAGGCATAATCAACAATAAGCTTAGGAACTCAGTCTGGGTCTAAACTTAATGTTGAGAGTTAGAATAGTAGAATACACAAGGTGTAAGTTCAAAACTTGGTTGTGCATCAGCAGTTTTTCTCTTGTTTTGTCAGTCACTGACAGTCACTCAATTAACCATGTCAGCTAACAATGTTTACATTGGTAAGTTAGTCTAGACAGTTATCTAAACTGGTAGTAATCATGGTCGAATACTGAGCAGGCACACATGGCATGTGCCCAGGGGCCCTGACCTCCAGGGGGCTCTCATTGATTTTTTAAGTCACTCTCACTCAGATATCACTAACATGGCATAAGTCACTGCAAAATGGTTAGAATTGCAAGAAATTAGCTTTAAAATGGCAAAGATGTCTTTCTGCACCATGGCAAAATTAGTAGAATTGATGCCCTCCTAATAACATGCTTTTTTTCTTCTTGGGCCATTAAGTAATCTTCATAAGATTTCACAATTTATAATTGGTTTAGTTACCTATCTGAGTAATCATGACCAAGAGGCTGCTGGAGGCCTATAACAAGGATCGTCAACTAGATTCAGCTGCAGGTTTATTTTTTCTTAGCCTTGGGCCAGAATGTAATTGCAAATAATTTGTAGACTGCAGATTGACCTCTAACTATGTTATCCATGGGAAAACTTTAGAACAGATTTCCAAAATTGAAATCACTCGGAGCTGATTTACTGGTGTTTTTTTATGACCAACTATTATTATTTTTATTTGTATTATTATTATCATTATCATTATCATTCTTATTTTCAGAAAACTTAGGGGGCCAAATAAAACCTCGCCAGTTGGGGAACCCTGACCTATAGGCTCAGTGAGACTGATCCTCTGACAAGACAGTTCAGCTTTCATGAGTCGCTTTCTATTCCCGCCACTGGTGATTCATGGTAGCCGTAACATCTTTTTAAACGAAAAACGCTCTAGTCATCTGAAATGCACCCGGTCAAAGGCATGGCCATCGACGTCACTCCACAGGGGGCTTTTTCACACTTTGTTGTTGTTGTGTGTGTGGGTGTGTATACGTTCGTACGGCATATTTGAAGATGTCAGCCTGGTTGAGTTTGCCCCGCTGACACCTCTCTTCAGCGGCAGCTTGGCACAGAGAGGGAGGCAGAGATTTGATACGATCTAATTTCCACACCCTGCCAGCCGTGCATTGTTCTGCCTTATGCACTCTGTTGGTCAGTTTCTCCTCCTACCTGAATTAATGGCTGTTTTATCTACTGTTTTCAGAATGGAACGATTAAACCCAGATTAAGGTGGGTTTTTATATAAATAGCTATAGCTCCAGGGGATTGTTTCCGTAAATAGGCTACATGTCAAGGTCAAAAAGGTTTTGAATAGGTCCGATTTTTTGGAGAACATTCTATGTTTTTTATTGTGCAAGTGCTGCCTTTGCTCCACAGATTGAGCAATCAATCTCCCGCAAACAGATTTTGCGGATATGATTAGTATTTTAATGTGACAAGTGAAAAATAGAATATTGAGATAAACACGAATAGTGAAGCTAGGCTAGGATACTGCGTTCAAATAAGGAATGCATTTTTTCCCCCTCATAGCCATTCATATTTATCTTGAGACATAAAATAATTTTGTTCAACTCAAACATTGACTTTTTTTTCCCTCTATGCAGCTGCATTTACCAAGTTTGATGTAAATAAACATGAACAATCGGATCGCGGGCAGTTTGATATGTCTCTGACTAAAGTCCTGTTTTTGAACACGAGCGGATAATGATTGACGTTTGAGCACCTATTGCGCTTGGCTCGAGGCCGGATTGGAGGATGATGTCACCTCTGTCGCGCGGAGGGAGGGAGGGGAGGAGAGGAGAGTGGGAGGGAGAGGGGGAGGAGCGTCGGGGAGAGGAGCGTAGCCAGTTTCAGGTACACTTAAACTTTCACAACAAGTTAGGGAGGGTTGTGGTGTGAGAAACCGGCAAAGCCTCGGAGCGGGATACATTGGGATTTTATAAAAGAAGCCGTTGGACAGATAAAAACTGAGTAAGGGAATAAGGGAAAATGCATTGGGAACAAGTACTCCGATTGACGAATGACAAGGTGAGATAAATAAAATTGTGGTTTATCTGTACCTTGCCCTTTTTTAAATGTAGCCTTTCAGGTGTCATGGTTTCAATAGACAGCGCATCGTAAAGGTGTCTCAAACACCGGATGATGATGTGGTGCCTGTCCTCAATTAGTCACATTTGCGCAGGCAGGTGAGTAACTGGCAGGTTTTGTTTTTCTCAACTTTGGTGTGTAAATACTTCCATGTATGCAAAATGAAGTTGAAAATACGTATCTTAGACGTATTTTCAAGACGTTGACATCACGTGCATTTCAGGTGCTGAATGAAAGGCTTCAAGACATGTTTTATAGATATCGAAAATACCTATTTCCGGACATCGAAAATATGTCTTATACTGACATTAAAAAATACATCTTAAATGGATGTCGAAAATGCAAACACTTACAAAGGGTGCTGGGCATTATTTTAATGAGCTCTGCCCCAAACAAGTGGATCTGGTCGGTAAGGACCATTTCCAAATCTTAACAGATCATAGATTTCTAAGCTATGTTTCACAAGTTTGAACATAATTTAAAAAGAAAACCTGTATGTGTCCTTGAGCAAGGCACTTAACCCTAATTTGCTCCAGGGGCTGACCCTGTAGGTAGGCTATTTTAAATAAGAATTTGTTCTTAACTGACTTGTTCTTAATTTTTTATTTAAAAAAAAAAATGCATTACTGTATTGTGTACTGTACTAAAATGTAGTATTGTCAGGATACCAGAATTTTGACTTTGGTACCAGGTTTAGTATAACAATACTCAATACCATCACGATGCTCAATAACAAAACGATACCCAAATGATACCACTGCAAAAAAAAGAAGGCATATTAGTCACAGAATGGCACTTAATCCAGACAGAAACTCAGCTACTGCTCTGTTCAATAGTAGGGCATCTTTTGAGTTCAATGTTATTACATTTGCATTTTATTACTTAAACATTTTTCAGACAGCCATGCATGTTTTAATGAATCAATTATACAGTAATTCAGTCAATTTGACTGGGTTTTTACCCATCTAATTACATAATGGCAATCATTTATTTGAATGGTAAATCTCTATTGATAAACTGGGTAAATCAAGATGTAGCCTAGGCCTAACCACAATACAGGTGAACGCATATTCAATAGGAGTGTGTGCATGCATTGAGTTATTGAGATTGTTTTGGCTGTTTCCCCTCCATTGGTGACTTATGTTATTGAACTGATCAACATTTGTATAGAAGTAGCTTAGTAATTTAAAAATGTGCTCTGTCTCTTTAACCAGTTATGAAGTCATTCATGATGCAGTCATTTTGCTGAGACTATAGATCATATTTGGCAGAGACCGAATAAGTGAATTAATAAGGTTTTTGGTGGCAATCAGCTTTGAAACCAGCCTACTTTTTGAAGTGATTTGTTTTACAATCAGATGAAAACATGATTGGTTGTGTTCATGCCACATTACAATGTTATCCATTTATACCATTAAATTACATGTCTTTACTATTAGGCCCATAAAAAAATAGAAGCCTTCCCCGAATGTCATGGTATAATTCACACTCTGCACTCACTTTAAAATGTTCGTCAAACAAAAACCAATGATTGCAAAGTTAAACCAAACACACAACTCTAAGCACATGGACTCCTTTTAACAATTTCCACAGAAAATTCTACAAAACCACAATTAACCAACAGTGCAGATGTAAAATTTGAGCGGTTTGAAAAGACCACCTGACATTTCAGCCTGTTTTGGTGGGATGGAGTTTTGTCATGCCTGGCAAATTAGCATTCCAAACCTCTCTGCCAATAACAGCTAGTTTTCAGTTTTCCCCTCCCCACTCAGACCATTCCCAGATAGTCCTAGCAAAATTCTTGAAATGTTGTATTGATAACAATAACCGTTACCGTGGAATTGCCTAAAAGCAAAGGTTGCCTGTGTTCCATAGACGGGTAGACCTACCTAATCTGTGTGAAACAACGTTGACGCTGTAATCACAAATCCAACATCCTGTCAAACGTGATGTGATGTGATGTGGGCACACTTTAGTGATTAGGTTCAATGATTATCCACCACCACTCATGATTAACCTTTTTTGACAGAGCGGAAAGGTTTGATTTGCTCTCTATTTTAGCCCACATGCGATGCTACACAGTCAGTATTGGCTCTGGGCATAGGGAAGGAAATGGGTTATTTTTCAGCTGCTTCTTTTTTTTAGTTTTCTTTGTGGAGCCCATGGTGTAGATCATGAATCACACACTTCAGAATGAGCTGACCGATAGTGGCCTCCCTGGGTGATTCTTCCCTTTAGCAGAATGGACTGCAGTAGAATTCTCTCTCTTCTTCAGACCAGCACGTCAGCAAAATCTCAGGAATGACTGAGCTTCCTCAATATGCAACTTACACTTTTTAACTTCCCCCTCCTCTCCTCTCCTCCAGATTGAGCGGTTGGAGGTGAGTAGCTTGGCTCAGACGCCCCAGGCAGTGTTGTGTGGGGCTGATGGGTCGTTCCTCGGGGGTGAAGATGGCACCCCGGACCCCCAGCGCACCAAGCAGGCTATTGCCCAGCTGCAGCAGAAGATCCTCAAGCTCACAGAGCAGATCAAGATTGAGCAGACGGCCAGAGACGACAACGTGGCCGAGTACCTCAAACTGGCCAACAATGCTGACAAGCAGCAGAGTGCCCGCATCAAACAGGTGAGCATTGTTTTTTGATCAAAGTTCTATTAGTTTTAATATGAAACCACAAAACAACGTGCAATGACAATACACAAGACAGGACAACTTTTACTGGATAACAGCACTGCTAAATGATCGAATATATGACTACAGTATAAATCACCAAGATGTTGGGCTCAGGCACAGATCATCATTTTGTGTGTGTCAGCCGTTCTCCTTGCTTGTTATATTTCACTGAGCAAGAAGGGCTGATTTTTGTAGTTAAATTTTCTGGACAAGCAGAGATATACAGTATGTGTACTATAAATGCATACGTGCTATAAATATTTATAGTATATACAAGTGTCCTATAACAGACACATAAGTGTCCTATATTACTGTAGGTGTTTGAGAAGAAGAACCAGAAGTCCGCCCAGACCATCCAGCAGCTGCAGAGGAAGCTGGAGCACTACCACCGCAAGCTTAGGGAGGTGGAGCACAACGGCATTCCTCGCCAGCCCAAGGACGTCCTCAGGGACATGCAGCAGGGCCTGAAGGACGTGGGGGCAAAGGTCACGGGCTTCAGCGAGGGCGTGGTGGACAGTGTCAAGGGAGGCCTCTCCAGTTTCTCCCAGGCCACGCACTCCGCCGCCGCCGGAGTCGTCTCTAAGCCCCGGGAGATTGCCTCACTGTTCCGCAACAAGTTTGGCAGCGCCGACAACATCCCCGGGCTGAAGGACTCCTTGGATGACCCGTCAGGGGGTGAGGAGGGGGTGACTGTTGCCGGGGGGAGATCTCTGGGCAGCACAGGGCACCACCACCTGCAGTCTAGCCCCAAGTACGGCAGCGAGGATGACTGTTCCAGCGCTACGTCAGGGTCGGCAGGGGCCAACAGCACCACAGGGGCCCCAGGAGGCCCCCCCAGCTCCAAGGGGAACACCCTGGAGAGGAGCCAGAGCTCCAGCCTGGACATGGTGCTGCAGGAGGTGCAGGAGGGCCAGGGGAGACTAGAGGAGAGTCTGGAGGGGCTGAAGAGTCACTACCAGAGAGACTACACTGTCATCATGCAGGCCCTGCAGGAGGAACGATTCAGGTAAGGAGGTAGAGGGCATGCTGTCATCATGCAGGCCCAGCAGGTCGAACAATTTAGGTACTGACTTACTTAACCAATGATTTATGATTTATTTACATATATATATATATATACACTAGATGTCTGACAGGGAACGTCTTGGAAGTTATAGAAATGCATTTATTAATGTCTACATATGTTTTTGCCACAGTTATTATATTACAGAAACCTTAATGCATACTTTAAAAGTATAATTTTAATTTTTTTGTATTTTGTTTATTTAACCTTTATTTAACTAGGCAAGTCAGTTAAGAACAAATTCTTATTTACAATGGCGGCCTACCTACACAGTCAGCCACTGGATCAAAGTGCCTTGCTCAAGGACACACCAACAGGTTTTTCACCAAAGACTCTCATTGGCCAATACATAGCATTAACAATCATTGTACTTCACACGCTGTATATGTAGAGAGAGAATGTAAAGAGAGCGCAAGAGCGAGAGATAGCCCTGTAGGGAAAAACCCCACACAGAGATGTATAAGGTTAACATTTGAAAGGTTATAGCGAAGTGATATTGATGTGCATGTGTGTTTTCACTGAAACCAAACCCACTCTAATCAACATAAGACAGATCGAAGCTTTATTGCCCTTAAAACTGAACTGTAAAACTAGTGACAGTATGCATCATTCAGGTGGAGAGATCAGCTCTAGACTACTAAGTGTAGATGTGTAAAGACACTACAGGAACAGAGGTCCCATTCAAGTCTATTTATTTGGCACTTTTTACAAAAAAATGTAATAAACTGTGCTATAATAACATGTATTACTATACGTATATTTAGCCATTCTCAAAATAACCCAAACTATTACTCTGTCATTAAATGGGTGTTAAGGTGTTAAAGAGATTCCTCTGGATTTTGGTAATCCAAAGAGTCAGATGAACTCGGGCATACCATTGTTATGTATCTGTGTCCATTATGAAGGAAGTTAGAGGTAGTTAACGAGCCGATGCTAACTAGCGTTAGCGCAATGACTGGAACTCTACAGGGTTCGCGTGACGAGGAGACAAACACATTTTTCTCCCTAAAATGCCCATCGGGCCAGAGTTTGTGTGTTTGTCTTTCAGGCTAAAAATAAAGTCTAGCAGAATGAGCTTTGAGCTTGTCTTCTGCTGATGACCATGTTCTGAGCATTGACCACACAGCTATGGTTAAACCGCTGTGTTTGAACCATTGTTAAGAATATGGAGCCTCCTACCTGTTTAACTCCTAGAGGAAACATGGCCGGGAGGCTTGGCCTTTTGTTTTCTTCTACAGTCATCAGTATTAGGATGTTCTGCAGTAGCTTCCCTCTCTTCCACTCCCCCCATCCTTCCCCTCTCTCTGACTCACCTGTTGTGCTTCTATTGTGATGTGTGTGTGTGTGTGCGCGCGCAGACAATTACATCCTCCTGCCTCCTGCTGAGAGTATGTGATTGGTCAAAGTCATCCTGCTTATTATCTGCCATTGGTCAGTCCCATCAGCAGACGAGGAAGCATGTGCTAATCAGCTCACATATCAGTCCAGTCAGGTGTCATTCCACCTGAAAGCTCTTTAGGCTCTTGTCCAGGAAAAACTGGAACCTGTGTTTGTCTATGGGGCACACGTGTGCGTGCGTGCGTGTATTTGTCTGTGTGTGTGTCTGACTGTCTGTCTGTCTCTGTGTCGCTATCTCTGTCTGTGTATATGTCTGTGTGAGCTGTTAGACTAAAGTTTGTGTCTGTGTGTGTGTGTGTGTCTCTGTAGGTGTGAGCGTCTGGAGGAGCAGCTGAATGATCTGACAGAGCTCCACCAGAATGAGATCCTCAACCTGAAGCAGGAGCTGGCCAGCATGGAAGAGAAGATAGCTTACCAGTCCTACGAGAGAGCCAGAGACATACAGGTCAGTCACAGACATGCGTGCATGCACACACTCACTGTACACAAACTAGATAGACAGACAAATGTATGACTGTGATTAATTTCATATTCACATCTTTATCTGAAGACAAACAGAAAGCCTTGTACAGTTATGAGGAATGAGGAAGAAACCCAATCAGACATAAGCCTGTGCTGTTTAATCTGTGTGTACGAGTACCAGGTTATTTTACAGTTCACTATTTACTATTAAAACATTTAATTTAGTTAATATCAAGATTTGCTCTGATTAATCACGATTAATCGCAAATTCTGAATTTGCTCAAATGATTCTGTAATTTAAGATTTTTCATACAATAAACATTACAAGAATATTTACTTCTTGAATTTTGTTCAAAGTAACGTTTAGCAAAATTAGGTAAATTTAAAAAGCACACTTTCTTAACCTCATTGTCAACTTGTTTTGACATCGCAATGTTGTTTTTAGCTGTATTATGTATTATGGATGTTTTCAGTGTATTTTAAACGCTTTCAGATGATGCGATTAATTAAAAAGAAAAACATGTGCGCACTAACTCAAATAAAAATAAATGTGAGTTTACTGATTACCTCTGACCGCGCTAACATTTACCTGGTATTTATGTCATTGGAATGCATTAGAACAATCCCCATAATGTAACAGATGTTGTGTTGTGTTGAGTTCTTTCAAGTTAGTGGCAAAAAAGTAACCATTGTTTCAATGTTTCATTGAAAAATAAAATAAACTGTTGCTGAAAACCATGTACCATAACCACAGTGGGTTTGTTTATGTGTAACTGGAGCATTTCCGTGTCTGTTACCCAGATCATATTACACATCTCTCTCCTCGTGTCCTGCGTGCGTGCGTGCGTGCGTGCGTGTGTGCGTGTGTCATCGCCTTATCTCTAACCTACATTTGCCCCTCTTGGCTGTAGGTGGTGCTAGAGTTCTATATGTAATGATCTTTGCTACTGTCTTCTGTGGAGCCATACTGTGTACTTCTCTGTCTAACCCTGTTCTCTCCTGCAGGAAGCTCTGGAGGCGTGTCAGACGCGTATCTCCAAGATGGAGCTGCAGCAGCAGCAGCAGCAGGTGGTTCAGCTAGAGGGCCTGGAGAACGCCACGGCCCGGACACTGCTGGGGAAACTCATCAACGTCCTCCTGGCCCTCATGGCCGTGCTCCTGGTGTTTGTCTCCACTGTGGCCAACTGTGTGGTCCCCCTAATGAAGACCCGCTCCCGGTCCTTCTCCACCCTCCTCCTCATTCTCCTCTTCGCCTTCCTCTGGAGGAACTGGGACGCGCTGTCGGGCTACACGCACCGTGCCCTGCAGCCGCTCAGATGACCGAGTGAAGACGTGTGTTTCTATGACTATTTGAGAGGGTGGAACTCTGTACCCACACACACAGGAAGCAGGAAGAGCCTAATTGCCAATGGGATGTGGTGGTTGTCTTGACGGACGCTGAGGAATTGGCCTATCGGTTGAGCTCAGTGAGGCAGGATTTGTACTGAGGAGAAAGTGAGGGAAGGATGGAAGATGAGAATACCACTCAGTTATGACTTTTGTTTAGGAAGTATGAGACTTTGTTTACATGTTTGGAGATCAGAAATAGTGTTTATCTTTCACAGGATGCATCGTCATACTGTTTTTCTTTTCTTTTAGGGGTTAATCAAGTATTTTATTGTTGTTTTATTATTTTTTCTAATAATATATTATTTTTTACATTTTATTCAGTACCATGTAGCGTTAAGCTCCTCCCACTCTGCACAAAGAGGAGCTTGTCAAGAAACTGATTGGACATTCACCTCAGAGGCTCAGGCCCTCTGCAGAAAGAAGAGAAAGAAAGTGCTCTACTAGGCTGTTATTGGTAGAAAATGAAAAGGTGAACGAATGCCCTCCTCGCACCTTTTCCACCGCAATGGATTCTGAGATGAAAAGGAACCTTTCTACAGTGTACTCTTTGTTTTTTCCGGACACTAAAGACTGATGGACATTACTTTGAGTGTCGCACTAAGAGACTTCTCATGCTTCCGTCTCGTGCTTCCGTACTATTTCTACTAGCAATGATTTACGCCCTTTTAAAGTTGTCTTTTTTTATATAAAAGGAGAGTAAATAAATTAGGAGAGGTCATTTTAATTAGGAGAGGTGATGTAATGAATTCTAATGACTTTTAGAGAGTGGCTCCAGCTTAGACAAGAGGCAGGGTTTGACATTTAGGGCCACTCACTACAGAGCCACCTGAGACCATAGGTACAAATAAGGCCACTTTGCAGGAAATGTGGAGTTGCCATGATATTGCTTTCACTGGTGCTCACCCATTGTGTCAGCTGAATTCCATGTTGAAAATGCATAGACAACTGTCTGCCAGACATAGACAACTGTCTCCACTGCCATGCTGCTGTTGTTCATTGCACTGCCTGTATGACGAATGTGACTCACTCCATGACAATGGCTACGTTTAGATAGGCAGCCCAATTCTGATCTTTTTTTCACTAATTGGTAATCACTAATTCTGACCAATCAGATCAGCTCTGAGAAAAATCTGATGTGAAAGGATCTAATGTGATTGGTCAAAAGACCAATTAGTGGGGAAAAGATCAGAATTGGTCTGCCTGTGTAAACGCAGCCTCACTGTCTAATCTCTTCCTGCCACTCTCCATCTCTCTCCTCATTGCCCTGTTTTTCCCAACATACTGCCCTATGTGCCAAAACTCTCCGATTTCACATTGCCGGATCTGTATGTGCTTTATTAGCAAACTCCTCTGACTCTCACAGTCATGACATGACAGAAGAGTTGGCTAAACTAAGTACAAACTGATATGGAACCAGGCTAACAGAATATACAGTTGAAGTCGGAGGTTTACATACACCTTAGCCAAATACATTTAAACTCCGTTTTTCACAATTCCTGACATTTAATGTTTTAACTGTTTTAGGTCAGTTAGGATCACCACTTTATTTTAAGAATGTGAAATGTCAGAATAATAGTAGAGAGAAGGATTTATTTCAGATTTTATTTTTCATCACATTCCCAGTGGGTCAGAAGTTTACATACACTCAATTAGTATTTGGTAGCATTGCCTTTAAATTGTTTAACTTGGGTCAAACGTTTCGGGTAGCCTTCCACAAGCTTCCCACAATAAGTTGGGTGAATGTTGGCCCATTCCTTCTGACAGAACTGGTGTAACTGAGTCAGGTTTGTAGGCCTCCTTGCTCGCACACACCTTTTCAGTTCTGCCCACAGATTTTCTATAGGATTGAGGTCAGGGCTTTGTGATGGCCACCCCAATAACTTGACTTTGTTGTCCTTAAGCCATTTTGCCACAACTTTGGAAGTATGCTTGGGGTCATTGTCCATTTGGAAGACCCATTTGCGACCAAGCTTTAACTTCCTGACTGATGTCTTGAGATGTTGCTTCAATATATCCACATAGTTTTCCTTCCTCATGATGCCATCTATTTTGTGAAGTGCACCAGTCCCTCCTGCAGCAAAGCACCCCCACAACATGAAGCTGCCACCCCCGTGCTTCACGGTTGGGATGGTGTTATTCGGCTTGCAAGCCTCCACCTTTTTCCTCCAAACATAACAATGGTCATTATGGCTAAACAGTTCTATTTTTGATTGATCAGACCAGAGGACATTTCTCCAAAAAGTACGATCTTTGTCACCATGTGCAGTTGCAAACCGTAGTCAAGTTTTTTAATGGTGGTTTTGGAGCAGTGGCTTCTTCCTTGCTGAGCAGCCTTTCAGGTTATTTCGATATAGGACTCGTTTTACTGTGAATATAGATACTTTTGTACCTGTTTCCTCCAGCATCTTCACAAGGTCCTTTGCTGTTGTTCTGGGATTGATTTGCACTTTTCGCACCAAAGTACGTTAATCTCTAGGAGACCGAATGAGTCTCCTTCCTGAGCGGTATGACAGCTGCGTGGTCCCATGGTGTTTATACTTGCGTACTATTGTTTGTACAGATGAACGTGGTACCTTCAGGCGTTTGGAAATTGCTCCCAAGGATGAACCAGACTTGTGGAGGTCTACAATTTTTTTTCTGAGGTCTTGGCTGATTTCTTTTGATTTTCCCATGATGTCAAGCAAAGAGGCACTAAGTTTGAAGGTAGGCCTTGAAATACATCCACAGGTACACCTCCAATTGACTCAAATTATGTCAATTCGCCTATCAGAAGCTTCTAAAACCAATACATCATTTTCTGGAATTTTCCAAGCTGTTTAAAGGCACAGTCAATTTAGTGTATGTAAACTTCTGACCCACTGGAATTGTGATATTATAAGTGAAATAATCTGGCTGTAAACAATTGTTGGAAGAATTACTTGTGTCATACACAAAGTAGATGTCCTAACTCCCGACTTGCCAAAACTATAGTTTGTTAACATGAAATCTTTGGAGTGGTTGAAAAATGAGTTGTAATGACTTCAACCTAAGTGTATGTAAACTTCCGACTTCAACTACCTTTACAAGTCTGTCTGTTTAATTCCGCTGAGACACTCACTGCAAATAATCTGATGTGTGTTTCCTAATCTTGGTCCTTGATTACTGCTTAATATGATGGCTCACTATCCGGCTTATCCTACCATTCATCTGTTCAAAGACCTTCCGTCTACCTAGCTCATAAGGATGAGTCCATTTAAAGTCCATTCTGAAGCTTGTTTGATGAAGATAATAACTTATAGTGGGAGCTGCAGACCAGCGTTCCGTAGTGTTAGGACCAGGATGTTCAGGATCATTGAAACTGTTTTAAACCACTGAATTTATTATGTCAATCTCATCACTAAATATGAATGAGTTGAAGTTAGTGGACATTGTTATTACACATCAATCAGTTTAAAGATACTGATCATTGTTGTGGTCTTGAACGTGCTCCAGGGGAGTGGCTCCTGAGTTGACATCTGACCTTGGTGTGACTTTGCCGTGACCTCTCTGATGCAGCGTCGTAGGGTAGGGTTGTGTGCTAAACCACTCCAGTGCCTTCTGATGTGGGATAATAAAAGTGCATTCCTGACTAACTCCTGGCCCCCTGATTTGTGTGTGTGTGTGTGTGTGTGGAGGATGGGGGGGTATTGGTAAGTGATTATCTCCTACTTCAGGTTAAGGATGGTTTCGGTGTGTGTCCTTCATTCAGTTTGAATTGCTCATGAAATGAACCAATACGAGCAATTATTTAAAGCAAAGTAATGTTGTAAAACGAATTCTTAAACTGCCTGGACCACACTATGTCTGGATGAAATGTTTAATTGAGGAACAATGTAGGCCGAAGCACTGATAGTGTTTTACAGTGTTTCATGTGAATTGATTATAGTGTGAATAAATCAGCCCTGTTGAAGTTTGTATATTAAACCACTAGATGGCGGTCCTCTCCTGTTTATAGTGCCTTAGATAGATAGATTGTGTGTTTGTGTATTTTTCCCATTCATATTCCCTAGCTGTTCATGCGCCACAATGTCAGTCCATATTGGGCGGAAAGGCAGTGGAGTGTTGACGCAGGCCCCGTGGAGGTGTTGTTTCTTATCTGGCAGGAAACAGGTTGGTGGGCAGAGCGCAGTCCCAGTCCACGGGCTTCAGAGCTCCACCACAGAGTAGAGTGGTAGCTGTTTTCACTGACAACAGGAACTAGGAGTCTGTCCCTCCAGAAGGCCCTCTCTTCACTGTGAGAGAAGGATCAGGATGCCTGATGAGTGGAGATCATTCTTCTTTCTCTAATACTGTTTAAATGCCTATTCTTGATGCACCATATCCATATTGCATATATTACAAGACACATGTATGACAAATAAGCCTACCCCAACACACACACACACACACACACTTCCGTGAGGTGTCACGAATAATCGAGTGTAACCAGAACGCAGCACTCTTCAGTGTATCTGATCCTTGACAGCAGTGACCCCCTCTCTCCCCAGTCTCTTTCCCTAGTCCCCTCCCACCCTTCTCACTCTTAATGGAGCATTCGGGAGTGTGTTGGAGGGTGTGTATGTGTAGGGTGTAGGCTTAGGCTATATGTGTGTGTGGTGGAGACGGTTGGTCCTTTACTGTGATCAGTCAGCTGGTTCCTTATCAGACCGCTTTCCTGTCCATCCACGCTTTCCGATTAGATGAGCGTGAATGCGGCCCATCGTAAACACGCATAGACCCGGGTGGTGCATATCAGCGCAAATAACATCACCAAGTGGTGATGGGAGGCGTGCACAGACCTGAGAGGGACAGAGCAGGTCCCCTGTGACTGGCTCGAGAGAGAGAATAGTTCCAGCAGGCTTTGATAGTGACCAAACTGGCATGACGCACGGGTTAGAATGCATTGGATTAGAACACATCGATGGCCATCAAATGTGGGTAATTGTGTTTACTTTATGTGGGTTTATCTAAACGGCTCTTGAGAGAAGAAGTCAATGGGTAGCCTAATCCAAAATTACGGGCTCTGTTTGCGCTGTCACTTTTTGTTAAAAGTCTGAGTTTGTCCATGTTCTCTCATTGCATAGTTGTTCACAAGATCACTTCATTTTAGTTTTGGGAAAAAAATTGAAGTTTAAATGGGCAACCAGTAGTTGAAACAATAAAAAGACAAATCCCACCCGTTTCGATAAAAACTGAAGGATGGGGTTGGAGAAATGTTACCCCTCTCAAATTCATAGACAGAGCTATGGATGCAAGCACCGAATATCCATGATATCAACATTATACAGTATTTATTTATTTACTTTGTTTACAAACATTGGAGTAAAACAAGCCTAGGCTATATTTTGGATTCTGAGTGGGTACGACGGTAGAACTAAGCTCATGAGAGTGGATACATACCTCGACTAACCTGTACCACCGCACATTGACTCGGTACCGGTACCTCCTGTTTATAGCCCTGGTAGCCTATTGTTATTTTATTGGTTTACTTTTTTTTTTTTTTACTTTAGTTTATTTAGTAAATATTTTATTTATTGAACTGCATTGTTGGTTAAGGGCTTATAAGTAAGAGTTTCACGGTAAGGTCTACGCCTGTTGTATTCGACGCATGTGACAAATAAAATGTGATTTGATTTGATTTTTGATTTAATTTATACGTTGTATTCGTCAAGAATCTATGGGTACATTTCAAGTCCAAAAAATTAATGTAGCAACTGCAGATTGTCCCTTTAAACTTAATCACACATTTTTAAGGGGTCCACATGTGTTGCTTTTGAATATTTTGTTGTAGACCCAAAAGCTCTGATAAATAGATGTGAATGTCAAAACCCGGAAAGGTGCGCTATGGTGCCCATCTTGGTAGCACTTTCACGTAGCTTATCCTTACCGTATGGGCGCAGAGCAGACGGAGCACTGGCCGCAGGAGGTGAGAGAAGGACCCGCCATCAACCCTAAGAGGAGAGGAACCACTCTGAGTTGGAACGACATACCAACCGGTCCATCTCAAATTAGTAGTCTGTTATAGGTTTTTATTATAGAAAATAAGCTATATTTTCTTCTCCAATTATTCTTTCCCCTCAAATTCCTATCAAATTATTATTTTGTGAAAAATATTTTGCGATTATTTTATTATAGTGTACATAGATAGATAGATAGATAGATAGATAGATAGATAGATAGATAGATAGATAGATAGATAGATAGATAGATAGATAGATAGATAGATAGATGTCATAAACGGTAATTACACCATCATTGTTCTGCCTTGATTAGCGTACCCTAATCACAACAATAAAGTTTTATTGAACAAATCTTAAATTATGAAATTCCAAGGCGTAGGCCTATAAAATTGAGAAGAATTAATGGGGAGTTTAGGATTGCAGCCACTGGGAGCGGGGCTGTGGGTGGAGTGGGCAGAGAGAGGGGCAGCAGCAGACAGCTCCGCACGCTCAACTCTCCTCTGCTGTGAGCTGCGCTGAGAAAATTAAGCACGACTCTTATTGCGTCACTCTGTGTTTAGGCTTTGAGCAGGAAACAGAATTTCCTCTTAGATTGTCGCAGTAGAAACAAACACATTATTTTTTCCTTACTCAATGCACCCCTCGGCACAGAACACGCGGAAACCGGCCAGAAGGAAAAATGCCTCCTTCGGAGAAAATAGCAGTTCTGATTCTCGCCGTTTTGGTGCTGGAATCGCCCTGGAATTCCCATCACAGCCCGTGCCTTGCCAGCGCGCTACAGATCCAACAGGCGTTCGCCTCTCCAAACCAGACCAATAACTTTGTGGTGGATGAGGTGAGCAGAAAAGTCTACCTGGCTACGGTAAACACGGTGTACCAGCTTAACGGGACACTGAGCGTAGAAGTGGAGAAGAGAACGGGGCCAGTGGAGGACAACCTTTTGTGCCATGCGCCGCAGCTGCCCCAGGCGCCCTGCGAGCACCCCAAATCCCTCACCGACAACTTCAACAAGCTGCTCGAGCTGGACCGGGAGCAGGGGGTGCTGGTGGTATGCGGCTCAGTGTACCAGGGCTTCTGTGAGCTCAGGAAGATGGAAAACATCTCGGAGATAGCCGTGGAGTTCCCCCCTCATGGCGAGAAGACCGTGTTCCCCAGCATGCTGAACATCGCCGCCAACCACCCCAACGCATCCACCGTGGGGCTCATCTTCAGGAGCCACGGGGGTAACACCCGGCTCCTAGTCGGAGCCACTTACACCGGCGCTGGGACCCCGTTTTTCCCCAAGAACCACAGCAAGGAGGACTTGCGCTTCGAGAACACACCCGAAATCGCCATTCGGTCCCTGAACATAAATGATTTATCTAGGCTGTTCACCTATGACATCAACCCGTCCGAGGATAACGTCTTCAAGATAAAACAGGAGGTAAAGCAGAAGAATAAACTAAACTTCGTTCATGCCTTCATTCAGAAGACCTACGCATATATTGCTATCAACAATGACGCGAATATGGGCCACAAGCAGAGCCAGCCGAACAGCATCCTGGCAAGGATATGCCTGGACACTGAGAACACACGAAAATCCACCTCGGAGAGCCGAAAGCTCACTGAGTCCTTCATCCAGATGCCGCTTCAGTGTGGAAATAACGGTAATATATATAATCGGCTCGTCTCCGTTCACCCCGCGGAGATCCACTCGGGGACCGGAGAGGGGCTGGAGTCGTACCTCTTCGGAGTGTTCACCAAATCAGACAGAAAGTCTGCCCTGTGTGCGTTTCGGTTCTCAGACATCGAGGAGGAGATCCGTCAAGGCCGGAGGAACTGCTCCAACTCCCCCAGCAGCGATGTGCAGGTGCTGGACAGCGTCATCCAGGGCTCGGGCGCAGCGTGCATACACAAAGGGAACCTGGTGGTAAATTAAGCATTAAAACTATAATTTAATTTTGTTTTACACTTCAGTGAGATCTGTATGCTTATTCATATTTGTGACTTGGTTGGAACTAAAACATATTTTGTATTATTTGATTTAGCCTAGATAAAGTTAGGAGCCACACTTACGAATGGAATGCGCAATACGGCACTGTTCGTTTCCCTAGTTTGGATATTGTCATAACATCCTGTTAAATTTTTCTGAAAGATGCGGATTTATTGGACTTGCTACTATAAATAAATAAATCCGAAAATATGTTGCTTTTGGAAACTTGGTATGACAGTTTGAATAATGAATCACCCCATATCATTTCTGGGGGAAAGCTCCGATGTCACGAGCGCAGCCCGGGCGGTGATTGTCTGAAGGATCTTCCAAAGCACGCGAAGGTTATGGGAACCGTGCGGGGTACTGCTGTGAAAGTCACATCCGCGCCAGCTCGTTCAAGTTTAGGCCTATAGCCTATTGCATGTTGGAGAGGAAGAATGGATTTATGTATGACTTTTTTAAGAAGTTTGCCATCGATACACAACACATTAAATTAAATGTAGACTAACATTTTTTTTAAATCTCCTGGGAAAACGGATTAGTAGTAGGCATATTTATTTTATGAGAAGCAGTGTTAAATAATCGAGGTTAATCCGTGTTGAATCGTGTTAATTGTGTCAAATAACATAACACATTCTCTCAGATTATTTTTTAAGAAGTGAAAAACTGATTTTACGCATATAATTCAAGAAGAAAATTATATTCTTATTACTTTATGGACCATATCTACAAAGGTTGTTACTTTGATACTATAAAGCCCCACTCATTATTATTTAGGCTAAATGGCCCCAATGAACGTAACATTAAAAGTTTTTATGACACTCGCGGCATCTGAGGAATGTGAAATTCCATATGTCCATTGTGGTGAGATTGACAGGTCGCTAGTCGTGACAAACTGTCTCCAGACCACTGCGTTGACAGTCAGGTCGTAAAGATACGGGGCTGTCCCATGAGCGGTGTTGTGTCGTGCTGGACTACCCAGTAGCCTCCGGTAACCAGATTAGAAATTCCGACCGACTGTCGGTCTCAGCCCGTGTTTCCCCGAGTCCTGGGAGTCTGCTACTTGAAGTGGTTGTGTTTTTCGTGAGAAAAGTCAGCATTGCTTCGAAGAAGAAATGGTTTTCTCGGTTTTGCTTTTAGTCCGCTGTGAAATCTGATATTTTTGTAGTTTTTCTGAGGGCCCTCCATTGAATGAAAGCCAAATACACAATTTATGATAAACACAGAGGTCGAGAGTGGCTCGTGGGAAAGATCTCTCTCTCTGTTGATTTCCACTTCACTGTGTTCATCTTCGAGTCCTTACTTCTCATTTGCACTACAAAATACTCTGGTCATTCCCTTCAAACGCTTAGCAGCATATACTGCTGCTAAGCGTTTGAATCAAATGGAAGGAATGTTATGATACTGTATATAATAAAGTTTTCATTTTTACATGCTGAATGTTGACCTATAGCCAACAGGCTACCGTATAACAGGCCTTCAGCAGTCCTCAATATTTAGAGGGAAAATTGGCAGTTCTCAAGAAGACATAGCTTTTTAGCTTTTCTTGTTGTAATTATATAATTATTACAGTGTAGCCTAGTAAAACAGAAGTAATGGTGTTATACTGTTTTGGGGTTATTTTTCTATTTGTCTTTTTCTGCCTGAGGACATGCATGCCTGCCTGTCACTCTTTCTGTAAATTGAGATATTTTAAACCAACTTTAAATAAAGTCTGATCTTTCTCTTTGTCTGTCAGCTGCAACAGGAGCAACTGGACTGTGGAGCGGCCCACCTGCAGCACCCGCTGGCCCTACGGAGGCCCCTGAGGGCCACGCCCCTGTTTGAGTCCCTGGGCCTCAGTTCGGTTGCTGTGGACGACATACACAACCATACCGTGGTGTTTCTGGGCACCAGCACCGGACGACTGCGCAAGGTCAGAGGAGATGGTTTACCGACATAATAACTCTCTCAGGAATATCCACAATTATAAAAGAGAGAGAGAGAGTAGTGTTTTATTTGTTATCCTTTTTGTATTGTAAAGGAAAACATATACTGCTGCTAGGCCTACTACCTCACAGTCTAACTATGCTGCAGAAATGTAAGAACAAACTGAATGTGCCAGAGATATTCAGCCATTCTTTTATTCAGGGATATATGACATTTATTGAAAATAAGTTAAAGTGTCAGGTGTAAATTACTATAGAGCTGGAACAGCAGTTTTTTTTAAGTAAAGGGGTCATTCCATCTATTAGGTGTCTTTTGAGAACTGTAACAAAAAGTTTTGATTTCACCTAATTTTTGCATTCTGTCATAAAGAGCACGTTCATCTTAAGAAAAAATGTTTTCCCATCTTAAGTGGTTAAATAAAAAAACGACTATACTAAGTGCTTATTTAGTGCCAAATAAAGTAACGGTTGACGACTTGATCTTAAATCAGCTATAATCATCCTTGTGACAGGGGGAATGGAAGCTTGTTGTGTGCAACAGGGAGGGGCAATCGAATTTGAATCAAACTTTACAACAGTTTTGAAATTGTTAAAACATTTCTAGCTTGTCTATCTATGGGTAACAGGGTTGACGCTCAGTTTTCCACCACAAAATACCTGAACATTTTGAAAAAATATATTTAAAAAGGAAAAGTTTCACCATTAAAACGAGAGTTCATGGTCTGCCTGATAGTTAATTTTTTTTTTGATACCTTAAAATGAATCACTAATCACATTAAATAACTAACAATCTTCAGAAATGACTTTGTGAAAGCAACAAAGTAACTAGGGCTTTACAATGATGGTAAAAACCTGGATAAATGTTGGGGTTAAGTGAGTTAAAATCATCCTCGAAGTCAAAGAGGAAGCATAAAGGGACATGTCAAAATGCAGAATTTTGTCGCTTAGCAAATCTTTATTCATATAAAACAATCTGATTTATTGAATTTTCCATGTGGTCTATAAAGAGCACTTCATTTAATATAACAGGCTTTTAAAATTCTATATTTGTGAACAATTTATACTTAAAATATGAAAGTATATATGGCAAAAGGCACCCATTTCGTGGAATGACCCAAAGAATAAAGATGAGACATTGTTAAAATCTGAAAATAACTGAGAAGTAGGTCTAAGAGGTGATGACATTCGTTGTAAAGAATGACAGCTAAAATGCAAGGCACAGTAGGGGAGTAGTGAGCTACATGTAGTTCAACTAGTAATTAACTACATTTTGCAGTAGCTTGTTGTTAATAATTGTTTTGCCATGTAGCGATGTAGCTAACTACTGGAACTACATACTACATATTTTTTTAGAACATTTAATATGGGTGAAGTAGGCAACAATTTCCTTTCTTTTTCAGCACCAGACCTGCCTAATTCTCACTTGAAACATAGGTTTTGTGTTTAATAGTCTAAATTAAACATTATGTTACATATGTTTATGTTCTTGTAATTTGTAGCTATGACATTTCAGATTTACATTTGATCATTTTTCACAAAGGAGTTTGGATGTAGTGAACTACTTTTTCAGAGTAACTTTAGTTAAGTAATCTATATTTTTCTTAAGGGTAGCTTTAGTGTAGCTTAACTTCTTCCATTGTGAAGAAATTGGTAGCTTAGTAAACACTTTTTGGGGATTGCTTCCCTTACACTGCATGGGTTGTTCCATGTACAGTTGAAGTCGGAAGTTTACATACACCTTACATTTAAACTCAGTTTTTCACAATTCCTGACATTTAATCCTAGTAAAAATTCCTTGTCTTAGGTAATTTAGGATCACCACTTTATTTTAAGAATGTGAAATGTCAGAATAATAGTAGAGAGAATGATTTATTTCAGCTAAATTAGTATTTGGTAGCATTGCCTTTAAATTGTTTTACTTGGGTCAAACATTTCAGGTAGCCTTTTTTCAGGTAGCCACTTTTTCAGTTCTGCCCACAAATGTTCTATAGGATTGCGGTCAGGGCTTTGTGATGGCCACTCCAATACCTTGATTTTGTTGTCCTTAAGCCATTTTTCCACAGTATGCTTGGGGTCATTCTTCATTTGGAAGACCCATTTGCAACCAAGCTTTAACTTCCTGACTGATGTCTTGAGATGTTGCTTCAATATGTCCACATAATTGTCCTACCTCATGATGCCATCTATTTTGTGAAGTGCACCAGTCCCTTCTGCAGCAAAGCACCCCAACAACATGATGCTGCCACCCCCGTGCTTCACGGTTGGGATGGTGTTCTTCGGCTTGCAAGCCTCCCCCTTCTTCCACCAAACATAACGATGGCCATTATGGCCAAACAATTCTATTTTTGTTTCATCAGACCAGAGGGCATTTCTCCAAAAGGTACGATCTTTGTCCCCATGTGCATTTGCAAACCGTAGTCTGCCTCTTTTATGGCAGTTTTGGAGCAGTGGCTTCTTCCTTGCTGAGCGGGCTTTCAGGTTATGTCAATATAGGACTCGTTTTACTGTTTTACTGATACTTTTGTACCTGTTTCCTCCAGCATCTTGCACTTTTCGCATCAAAGTACGTTCATCTCTAGGAGACAGAACGCGTCTCTTTCCTGAGCGGTATGATGGCTGCGTGGTCCCATGATGTTTATACTTGCGTACTATTGTTTGTACAGATGAACGTGGTACCTTCAGGCGTTTGGAAATTGCTCCCAAGGATGAACCAGACTTGTGGAGGTCTACAATTTTTTATCTGAGGTCTTGGCTGATTTCTTTTGATTTTCCCATGATGTCGAGCAAAGAGGCACTGAGTTTGAAGGTAGGCCTTGAAATACATCCATAGGTACACCTCCAATTGACTTGAATTATGTCAATTAGCCTATCAGAAGCTTCTAAAGCCATGACATCATTTTCTGGAATTTTCCAAGCTGTTTAAAGGCACAGTCAACTTAGTGTATGTAAACGTCTGACCCACTGGAATTGTGATATAGTGAATTATAAGTGAAATAATTTGTCTGTAAACAGTTATTGGAAGAATTACTTGTGTCATGCACAAAGTAGATGTCCTAACTGACTTGCCAAAACTATAGTTTGTTAACATGAAATGTGTGGAGTGGTTGAAAAATGAGTTTTATTGAATTCAACCTAAGTGTATGTAAACTTCTGACTTCAACTGTAATTTCAACAAGCCATGACACGATCATCCAAGATGGTTCTGAAATAAGTTCTGTAGTTAGAAAAATATAAAATTAGCATTCCTGTAACATTATTTTGTTGAAATATAATTTAATCTCAGATAAATTAAGATAATTGATTGCACCCAAATTTGCCACTTTTTACCTATAATGAGAAAGACACAAGGAATTCAAAGAAATGGTAAAATCCACCCACGCACCCAACATTTGCTTTACTGTGGGTCCTGGTTGAAGGTTCAGGTTGAAAATAAAGTGATTCACTATGAATCAATCTCAGCCATTGTGAATGAAAACGTCTGCTTTTGTTTTATGTGTCCAGATGTGGTACGCTATCCCTGATGCAGTAAAAACAATTATACAAAATAAAATAAAAGATGAAGAAAGCTTTATGCAACATCTTTTTGAGTGTGGGACCATTACAATTTTGTGGCCACCGAGGGGGGTGGGGGCATGGTAGCAACACAACATGACAACAACATGGTAGCAGCACAAAACATGGTACAAACATGATTGGGCACAGACAACAGCACAAAGGGCAAGAAACCCTCAGAAGTAGTAATCACACCTGTGGGGAGAGGGGCATTCTTCTTACCAAACCACATTACCTTTGTTTTGGAGGTGTTCAGAATAAGGTTAAGGGCAGAGAAAGCTTGTTGTAGAAAGTTTAACACAAAATCTGGGGAGGGGTAAGCTGAATATAAGACTATATCATCTGCATATAAATGGATGAGAGAGCTTCCTACTGCCTGAGCTATGTTGTTGATGTAAATTGAGAAGAGTGTTGGGCCTAGGATCAAGCTTTGGGGTACTCCCTTGGTGACAGGCAGTGGCTGAGACAGCAGTTGTTCTGACTTTATACACTGCACTCTTGAGCGAGGTAGTTAGCAAACCAGGCTAAAGACACCTCAGAGACACCAGTACTCCTTAGCCGGCCCACAATAATGGAATGGTCTACCGTATCAAAAGCTTTGGTCCAAAAATTGCATCACAACATTGCTTAGAATCAATGGCAATGGTGACATCATTGAGGAACTTTAAGGTTGCAGTGACACATCCATAAGCAGAGCGGAAACCATATTGCATACCAGAGAGAATACTATAGACATGAAGAAAGCCAGTCAGTTGATTATTGACAAGTTTTTCCAACTCTTTTGATAAACAGGGCAAAATAGATATAGCATAGCTTGATCTCCCCCTTTTTTGGGGGTGGCAGGTAGCCTAGCGGTTAGAGCGTTGGGCCAGTAACCGACGGGTTTGAATACCCGAGACAAGGTGAAAAACCTGTTGATGTGTCCTTGAACAAGGCACTTAACCCTTATTTGCTCCAGGGGTGCCGTAGGTAGGCCATCATTGTAAATCAGAATTTGTTCTTAACTGACTTGCCTACTTAAATAAAGGTTCAATAAATAAAATAAAATAAAAATAAGGATGAACCGTGGCTGCTTTCCAGGCAATGGGAACCTCCCCAGAGAGGAGAGACTGGTTTAAATGGTCAGAGATAGGCTTGGCGATGATAGGGGCAGCAACCTTAAAGAAGAAAGGGTCTAAACCATCTGACCCAGATGTTTTTTTGGGGTGAAGTTTAAGGAGCTCCTTTAGCACCTTGGACTCAGTGACCACCTGCAGGTCCAGAACTTCTTGGGGTTAGACCCACAGAGAGAGAACTGCTCCTTAAAGTAATTAACTTTGGCCTTCCGGATAGCCAGACTTATTTCTCATTTGGCTGAACAAGAGCCAGTCAGCCTGAGTATGCGAGTGCCGAGCCTTTTGCCAAATGCAATTCTTGAGGGGGAGTAACTCTGCAAGATCACGTTCGAACCAGGGGCTGAACCTGTTTTTAATTCTCATTTTCTTTATGGGGACGTGAAAATATAAAAAAAGAATGTCCAAGCGTCTTCACAGGGGGGATCAAGCTGATTCTATATCATTTTACAGAGGCCAGTTCATGAAGGAAGGCTTGCTCATTAACGTTTTTTAGCATGCATCTATAACAAATCAGGACAGGGCGTTACGAACACAGGCTGTGAAACAGTGATCACTAAGGTGATCACTAAAGTCATTACAGAAAACACCAGACTGATACCTATCAGGATTATTTGTGAGGATAACATCGAGGAGAGTAGCTTTTTCTGGGTGTTTGGAGTCATACCTTGTGGTATTGGTAATAATCTAAGAAAGATTTAGGGAGTCCCATTGCTTTAGGACTTGGTAGGTGGTTTAAGCATGTTCCAGTTTAGGTCGCCTACAGTAGCAGGACAAATTCAGACTTAGTGTAAGGGGCCAGGAGAGAGCTTAGGGCAGGTAGAGTACAGGCCGGTGATGATGGAGGACAATAGCACCCAGCAACAGTCAAAAAAGAGCTATTTGAAAGTTTAGTACTTAAAACCAGCAAATCAAATTGTTTGGGGACAGACTTGGTGGAGACAACAGAGCACTGAAGGTGATCCTTGGTAAAGTTTGCCACTCCCCCACCCTTGGAAGACCTTTCTTGCCGAAAAAGCTTAAAACCAGAAAGGTTAACATCATTATTCAAAACACTCTTCCTTAACCACGTCTCAGTAATCACCAACACATCTGGATTGGAGCTGTGAACTGACACTTTCAATTGATTAATTTTAAGCTTCTAGTCTTAATGTGCAGAAAACCCAGACTTTTACGAGAGCAGACATCATTGAAGCAGATATCAGAGCAAAAGTCAGAATTGGGACTAGCAACAGTAGCAACAGTAGATGGGCCATGGTGTACATGCACATTTCCAGATATAATCAGCAGGAGCTCCATAGCGTGTCGGTGCCCAGTCTGGGGCCGACAGCCAGCCCAACCACAGGGCTGGAAACCCTCTCTGCGTCGGTGCCCAGGGTGGGCACGACGTTCAGCCCCGCTGTGGAGCAGGAGCTCCATAGCGCGTCGGTGCCCAGTCTGGGGCCGACAGCCAGCCCAACCAGAGGGCTGGAAACCATCTCTGCGTCGGTGCCCAGGGTGGGCACGACGTTCAGCCCCACCAGAGGGTTGGGAACCATCTCTGCGTCGGTGCCCAGGGTGGGCACGACGTTCAGTCCCGCTGTGGAGCAGGAGCTCCATAGCGTGTCGGTGCCCAGTCTGGGGCCGACAGCCAGACCAGCTGCAGGGCTGAAGACCACCTTTGCGTCGGTGCCCAGGGTGGGCACGGCATCCAGCCTGAGGTCTCCGGAGAAGGTCAGCAGCCCGAGGCCTCCTGTGACGGTCAGCAGCCCGAGGTCTCCTGTAAAGGTCAGCAGCCTGAGGCCTCCTGTGAAGGTCAGCTGCCCGAGACCTCCGGAGAAGGTCAGCAGCCCGAGACCTCCGGAGAAGGTCAGCAGCCCGAGGCCTCCAGTGAGGGTCAGCAGCCCGAGGCCTCCAGTGAAGGTCAGCTGCCCGAGGCCTCCAGTGAAGGTCAGCAGCCCGAGACCTCCGGAGAAGGTCAGCAGCCCGAGGCCTCCAGTGAGGGTCAGCAGCCCGAGGCCTCCAGTGAAGGTCAGCTGCCCGAGGCCTCCAGTGAAGGTCAGCAGCCCGAGGCCTCCAGTGAAGGTCAGCAGCCCGAGGCCTCCAGTGAAGGTCAGCAGCCCGAGGCCTCCAGTGAAGGTCAGCAGCCCGAGGCCTCCAGTGAAGGTCAGCAGCCCGAGGCCTCCAGTGAGGGTCAGCAGCCCGAGGCCTCCAGTGAAGGTCAGCAGCCCGAGGCCTCCAGTGAGGGTCAGCAGCACGAGGCCTCCAGTGAGGGTCTGCAGCCCGAGGCCTCCAGCGAAGGTCAGCGCCACGCCACCTCCGGCGAAGGTCAGCGCCACGCCACCTCCGGCGAAGGTCAGCGCCACGCCACCTCCAGCAAAGGTCAGCGCCACGCCACCCCCAGTGAAGGTCAGCGCCACGCCACCTCCAGCGAAGGTCAGCGCCACGCCACTTCCAGCAAGGGTCAGCGTTCCGGAGCCTCCAGCCACAGCTCAAGGCCTGGAGCCTCCTCCACCGGTGCCCAGTCCGGGGCCGGTCGTCTGCGTCGCTCCAGTGCCGGAGCAGTCCGCTCCACCGGTGCCCAGTCCGGGGCCGGTCGTCTGCGTCGCTCCAGTGCCGGAGCAGTCCGCTCCACCGGTGCCCAGTCCGGGGCCGGTCGTCCACGTCGCTCCAGTGACGGAGCAGTCCGCTCCACCGGTGCCCAGTCCGGGGCCGGTCGTCTGCGTCACTCCAGTGCCGGAGCAATCCGCTCCACCGGTGCCCAGTCCGGGGCCGGTCGTCTACGTCGCTCCAGAGATGGAGCAGTCCGCTCCACCGGTGCCCAGTCCGGGGCCGGTCATCTGCGTAGCTCCAGTGCCGGAGCAGTCCGCTCCACCGGTGCCCAGTCCGGGGCCGGTTGTCAGCCCCTCTCCAGGGTCGAGGGCTCCCGCACCAGGGTCCAGACAGGACTTGGTGACTGGCGGGAGTACTGAGGGGGGAACCACCGCGCCGGGGTCCGGACCGGACCGGGCGTGCAACGGAAAGGTAGGAGAGAAGCTACTCTCACAGCCTGTGCCACGCCCGGAACCGGAACCGGAGCCCCCACCAGCAACCACCTCAGTACCCCGCCATGTCCCCCCTAGAATTTTTGGACAATTTTTTTTTTCAGGAGAGGGGGGACTTTTTGTTGTGTGTGCGATCGGGAGTCCGCACCTTGGGGGGGGGTACTGTGATGGCTTGGTTGTGGTAAGGCCTCTTACTCCCACCTAGGGGAGGAGAGAGGCACACAACCAAGTCATCACACCCTATCTAGGGAGATGATCATCCCCAATCAGAGACAGCTGTATAGCGTTGTCTCTGATTGGGGATAGTATATAGGCTCCACACACAGCCACCTGTGTGTGGATCATTGTTCCTGCTTGTCTGCACTGCCTGTAGCCAGCAAGTAAGTCACTGTGTTTTTGTTTTGTGCTAGTCATATTTTTTCACTCTCCTTTTTATTTGTTAAATGCTTCGTGAGAACACCTCATTTTCAATAAAAAGGATGACACTTCACCAGCGCTCCGTATATCGTCCCATTAATACTACGCACCGTGACACTACTTCTAAAGGTGGGGATCCATCATGATGTGACTCACTGTTACACATTGTGTGTTTAAGGATCTGTCTCTCTAATTGTTCAGCCTACAGTCTGGGAGCTCAGCTGTAGAACATATGCTGCCGCTGCATTCTATGAAAACCTCCCTCCTGCAATTAACATAATTCCTTAATTCTGTGTCAGCAGCAACAGCTCACCAAGTTACCCCAGACTGAGCCAACAGACTAGAGAAGCTACAACACCGAGAGTGCCATGAGCTATACCTCTACCTCTCAGCAGTCTCTGGTAAAAAAATAAAAAATAAAACCCAGTCTGGAAGCTTTCTGGCCCTATTGTTTTGAATTAGACTGGTACCTTTTACAACATTCAAAATATGTTGCTGGAGGGTGTCTTGTTTTAGGCCACCTTTCTGACGCCTTTCTAAAGATAATTGGTCTTTGGGATGATTTGTGTTTATGCCGGATGTATGCTGGTGGTTAAGGTGGTTTGTGTGTGTGTGTGTATGTGAGTCCACATGGTGGATATACCCCATACCTCATACCCCATACCACACACACACACACACACACACACACACACACACACACACACACACACACACCATCCCGACACACAAAGAGAGAGCTTGGAGCAGCTGAGTACTCATGAGTTGAAGAGAGTCTTTCATGTTGAGGCAGACAGACAAATAGAGGAGAGAGAGAGAGACCGTGAGTGACCTGCCAGTATGCAGGTGTTTTGTTGTTTGACCTGGCTGTGTCCTGTGCCATCTCACCCCTCCACCACCTCCTTCTCTCTGCCCAGGTGGCTCTCTATTGTGACCCTGTATGTTTGATCTTTATTGGCATGGCTGTGTGTGTGTGTGCGCATCTGTGTGCCTGTGTGTTTGTGTATGCATGTTTGTGCTAGTGCTCATGTATATGTGTGTGTGCGTGTGTTTGTGCGTGTGTGTGTGTGTGTGTGTGTGTGTGTGTGTGTGTGTGTGTGTGCTTGCGTGTGTGTGTGGTGTTGTGGTTGGTCACTAGAGAAGTAGCCCAGTCAATTTGAAACCCAGGAAGTCTCTAGCTTGTTTCCTCAGAATGCCAGGATGTCCATTGAGCTGAGACAGAAACCACAACCATTCAGAACAAGCTCTCTCAAGGAAGTCACAGCCTTAGTATTTTTTTTTCTATTGAGTGTGTATGTGTGAGTGTGTATTTTCAAGAATTCCACAGATTTCATCATTTTCTATAAAGGGTTGTGTGTTTGCCTGTATTTGTGTGTGACTTACAGTTGTAGTGTGAATTAATGTTAAACTGTGTCTTTTCTTAAAAAAGCATTTAGTTAGATGACAATTCCAGTATCTCAATGCAGTCCTTTCAAGGGTGATTCGTACCGGAGTTGACTAAAGTCATGTTTGCTTAACCCCCAAATCACAACCCAGTGAAACTAGCATGTTCTCTCATTTACTGTATGAGTTAGAATTATGTGTCTCATGGGATGGAGAGAGGAGCACAGATGGCCAAGTTAATGAATCTGCGTACCTTGTAGAAGTAGCTTAGCACTGCCATGTAATGTGCCTTTGTGTTAATACTACAAACACACAGTACTTACCTTTTAGGTAGAAAATATGCAAAAAGGGCTTAACAAATGAATTCTCTCAAATAGAAAACCAATATCAAAGTTATTGTTTAATACTTTTCAGACTACTGTTGTAGGATTATACAGTGTTTCTATCTTTCTAAGCACTCTGCCTTGTGTCCCACAGCTGACCCTCCGGAAGAACCTGAGTGTGGCCAGTCAGTGGGCTCTGAAGCTCCCAGCCGGCGAATCAGTGCACCACATCATGACCTTTGACCCTATGGACAGGAACTACCTGTACCTAATGACTTCTCATCATGTAAGGCTGTGGGATCCATACTTTTATCCATCAACTAGACTCAGTCAGACTGATTAATGTTCTCACTGACACTGGCATTGTTTTAGTTTGTTTATTTGACATATGCAGTGGTCATTTTAGCATGTAAATCTTGGTGGGGCAAACTAGTTTTTAGATGCATGCCAGCAAAGCCACTACACAACACAACACTAAACAATACATTAATTGGACTATAACGGTGACAAACGGTGCCCACAAACTGTTAGGGCCTTTGTGGAGACACAAGTATTGGTCTCCACAAAGTTTGCTGCCTCAGTGTTGATGATGGCAATTTGCATATACTCCAGAATGTCATGAAGAGTGATCAGATGAATTGCAATTAATTGCAAAGTCCCTCTTTGCCATGAAAATAAACGTAATCCCCCAAAAACATTTCCACTGCATTTCAGCCCTGCCACAAAAGGACCAGCTGCCATCATGTCAGTGATTGTCTCGTTAACACAGGTGAGAGTGTTGACGAGGACAAGGCTGGAGATCACTCTGTCATGCTGATTGAGTCAGAATAACAGACTGGAAGCTTTAAAAGGAGGGTGGTGCTTGAAATCATTGTTCTTCCTCTGTCAACCATGGTTACTTGCAAGGAAACATGTGCCGTCATCATTGCTTTGCACAAAAAGGACTTCACAGGCAAGGATATTGCTGCTGGTAAGATTGCACCTAAATCAACCATTTATCAAATCATCAAGAACTTCAAGGAGAGAGGTTCAATTGTTGTGAAGAAGGCGTCAGGGCGCCCAAGAAAGTCCAGCAAGCGCCAGGACCATCTCCTAAAGTTGATTCAGCTGCAGAATTGGGTGCAGAGCTTGCTCAGGAATGGCAGCAGGCAGGTGTGAGTGCATCTGCACGCAAAGTGAGGTGAAGACTTTTGGAGGATAGCCTGGTGTCAAGAAGGGCAGCAAAGAAGCCACTTCTCTCCAGGAAAAACATCAGCGACAGACTGATATTCTGCAAAAGGTACAGGGATTGGACTGCTGAGGACTGGGGTAGAGTCATTTTCTCTGATGAATCCCCTTTCCGATTGTTTGGGCCATCCGGAAAACACCTTGTCCGGAGAAGACAAGGTGAGCGCTACCATTAGTCCTGTGTCATGCCAACAGTAAAGCATCCTGAGACCATTCATGTGTGGGGTTGCTTCTCAGCCAAGGGAGTGTGCTCACAGCCATGAATAAAGAATGGTACCAACACATCCTCCGAGAGCAACTTCTCCCAACCATCCAATAACAGTTTGGTGACGACCAATGCCTTTTCCAGCATGATGGAGCACCTTGCCATAAGGCAAAAGTGATAACTAAGTGGCTCGGGGAACAAAACATCGACATTATGGGTCCATGGCCAGGAAACTCCCCAGAGCTTAATCCCATTGAGAACTTGTGGTCGATCCTCAAGAGGCGGGTGGACAAACAAAAACCCACAACTTCTGACAAACTCCAAGCATTGATTATGCAATAATGGCCTGCCATCAGTCAGGATGTGGCCCAGACGTTAATTGACAGCATGCTAGGGCGGATTGCAGAGGTCTTGAAAAAGAAGGGTCAACACTGCAAATATTGACGCTTTGCATAAACTGAATGTCATTGTCAATGAAAGCCTTTGACACTTATGGAATACTTGTAATTATACTTCAGTGTACCATAGTAACTACTGACATAAAGATCTAAGAACACTGAAGCAGCAAACTTTGTGGAGACCAATACTTGTGTCATTCTTAAAACTTTTGGCCACGACTGTACATAAATCTGTCCCAACAGCAGAGTCCCAACAGCAGTCCCAAAACCTTACCACTGCTACACCTGGCTATCAGCGGAGCCTTGTCTGGCAGCGAAACAGTTCATTCAGCCTCATTTACTGCCTTTTAAAAAAACATAGCTGCTATGGCTGACTTGCTTAAACAAATGTGGTTTCTACTGACAATTGAGATGTACAAACTATGGCATAAGGGGATGAAGAGCAGATAATCAGTAATTTCGATTAAGACATTAATGAGCGAGCTAGAACGGACGTTGTCAATATAACTATATGACAATATAACTACTATAACTACAATATAACTATAAGCACTGAGCTAGGCTCAAATACCTGCATTTTGGAGCTGCCTTACTCAAGAAAACCAAAAAAAGAGACCATGTTTGTATGCAGCTTTATTAACTCAATGGTATTATTATTTTTTACATTGTTTGCAAATTAATGCCAAAATAACATGCAAAACAGACCAAAACAGCTAAACAGCTAAAAGCTAAACAGGTGGGGCTCTGCTGTTATTACAGTTTTCTGAATATGTTATATCAGATCCATTCTCTTCACCTCAGATAAATAACGTTTTAGAGAAATAACACTTTAGAGAGGAGATAGCAGAAGGTTTGTCTGGTATTTTAGGAGGATGTGGTGTCACCTTGTCTAATTGTGTAATACGTGGCTGCAGCAGGAGTATGGCTGCAGCAGGAACTGCAACAATGTTGGGTTTTGAACTCTCAACAGTTTCCTGTGCATATCAAGAATGGTCCACCACCCAAAGAACATCAAGCCAACTTCACGCTGTGCAACTCAATATTAGGAATGTGTTCTTAATGTTTGGTATGCTCAGTGTATTAAGTATGGTTTGTTGAGTGTATGTATGTGTGGTTCTGTCCATAGCTCCTGAGGGTGAAGTTAGCAGCATGTGGCCAGTACAGAACCTGCAGTGACTGTTTGGGGGCCGGCGACGCCCACTGTGGCTGGTGCACACTAGAGAGCAGGTAAGAACTGCAGGTTGACATTTATGGTCATGAATCTTGCCCTGGACGCAGAACTGAGCAATTTCTGCTAGATGGGCCAGCTGTCCAGAGTCCTGGGCACTGTTTTCATCAGCGTGTTTATGGTGGTGTTTGGGCTTGAACAAAGGGCTCGAGCAAAGGGGGCTGTTATCAGGCATCAGGGATCGGTGTCTGGAGGTGGAGGGGTCATCTCTGTCACCTCTCTGACACACACACACACTCAAACATAATGAGGGGCTGAAGGATCTCATAATTGGAGAATCCACCCGTCTGTGTGTGTGTGTGTGTGTGTGTGTGTGCGTGTGTGTGTGTGTGTGTGTGTCAGGACTGTGTCTCTCTGTATTTCTGTCTATGCGTGGGCCTCTCTGTATATCTGTCTATGCGTGGGCCTCTCTGTATATCTGTCTATGCGTGGGACTCACTGGATATCTGTCTATGTGTGGGACTCACTGGATATCTGTCTATGTGTGGGACTCACTGGATATCTGTCTATGTGTGGGCCTCTCTGGATATCTGTCTATGTGTGGGACTCTGTATATCTGTCTATGTGTGGGCCTCTCTGGATATCTGTCTATGTGTGGGCCTCTCTGGATATCTGTCTATGTGTGGGCCTCTCTAGATATCTGTCTATGTGTGGGACTCTGTATATCTGTCTATGCGTGGGACTCTCTGTATATCTGTCTATGCGTGGGACTCTCTGTATATCTGTCTATGCGTGGGACTCTCTGTATATCTGTCTATGCGTGGGTGTGAGAGAGATCTATGTTTTAAGATGTTTAATATGTTTCTTATCAGAACTTATGTTCCTTATCACCTCCCAGACATACTTGATGAGGAATGAGCTTCTCCTCTCAGCTCATATCTTAGCTGCTTTAGCTGTGTGTTCCATTTAAAACCTGCATGCTTTAGCAAAGTAGTTGACAGGTGATGAGTAATACTGCTGCTAGTGTGTGTGTGTGTGTGTGTGTGTGTGTGTGTGTGTGTGTGTTAGAGTTGACCACAAAAGAATATCAAGACACAACTGACTTTACCCAGGTGTTGTCTGGCAAAAGTCAGTTGTGTCTTGATATTCTTTTTTGAGAGCAGAGGCTTCTTCCTTCCTGACCTCCCATGTTGGCCAAGTTTGTGCAGTATCTTTCTGACAGTGTACCCATGCACTTCAACATTGATTGTGGCAAGAGAGGCCTGTAGATCCCTTAATGTTACCCTGGGGTTCTTAGAGACTTCTATGAGCATCTTTCGGTCAGCTCTTGGGCTGACTTTGGTGGGACGGCCTGTCCTAGGTAGTTTGCCAGCGGTCTGGAATTTTCGACAGTCGAATGATGTACTTCAAATTGCTTGGAAATGGATTTGTAACCCCTCCCAGACTCATGGGCATCAATAATCTTTCTTCTGAGGGCCTCGGGTAGGTCTTTTGATCTTTGAATGATGTGTTACCACACACCCATATGGTTAAGACCAAACCAGACCAATTTTCTCTCTCATGTTTTCTAATCACTTGTTTTGGTACACCTAATTTTAGCAATTTTATGTGATGGTTAAGGTAGTGGTGTACTAATTTATTCCCCATAAGGAAAATGTATATTTTGTTTATTTTAATTGCATAAAATTTTTCTGTCAAAAGTGTTGAAGTGAAGATTACATATCCATCTGTGCAAATATGTAAAAAAATAAATAAAAGAGACCTTTCCAGTTACTTTTTCACATGACTGTATGTGTGGGAGACAGACTGTGAGAAAGTGGGAGGGAGCGATCAGGCAGGGTAGGCTCATATTATGACTACTGTTTGACTAAAAAACAACACAGCTAGTACTGCTGCAGTGTATAATAGAATAGAGCAAAAACACAGCAACCTTAAAGATAAAGTCGACTGGAGCAACCACAGACAGTAGAACAGCAGTTTGAACTGATAATCACCATGTAATGGCTTTAGCGCCCATACTTTCCTTTGACACTTTAACAAGTGTGTTCTAAAATAGGTGTGCATGAACGAGTGAGTGAGCGGATGTGTGTATACATGTAAATGTGCTTGTTTGTGTTTGTGTGTATGTTTGTTTGTGTGTGTGTGTGTGTGTGTGTATTTCGCTGCATGCATAAGTGAATGTCCAGATTTAAGTCTTACTGGCGGTGAGGGACCAGGATTGGCCATGAGGTCATCAGCTACACACACACACACACAAAAATACACACAAACACAAACAAGCACATTTACATGCAAACTGCTGTTCTACTGTCTGTGGTTGCTCCAGTCGACTTTATCTTTAAGGTTGCTGTGTTTTTGCTCTATTCTATTATACACTGCAGCAGTACTAGCTGTGTTGTTTTTTAGTCAAACAGTAGTCATAATATGAGCCTACCCTGCCTGATCGCTCCCTCCCACTTTCTCACAGTCTGTCTCCCATACATATGTATGCACAGATAGACACAGACGTAGACACACACACACATACACAAAGACTTGGCCTGGTAGCTTCTTAATTAGATTAACTGGCCCCTGATATGGGTGCCGGAGGGGCAGGTTGTCATGGGAACATGTGTGACACCGAGTCAAACAGTGTGTTGTGTGTGCTGAACTGACTGACAGTCCAGCAGTGTCATGTGACACAATGAGATGATGAGTCTGATACTCAACAGTGTGGGCAACAGACCAGAACACTGACTGGAGAGCAGATGAAGTGGAAAAACTAAGTAAACAAAGTTTGCAACATGGAGCTTTATTGTTATTAGGTCCATAGAGGAGCTAATTTGAGAAGCACTGCTAGACAGTAGTCTGGCTATGAATTTCACTATACGATATCTCACTATCTATGTCTTCATATAGTGAGATCATAAACATAAATGACTAGGGAAGTTGGCTTCAATTTATACTTCTTTACCCATGTACTCACTCTCCCATGTACCCATGTACTCACTCTCCCATGTACCCATGTACCCATGTACTCACTCTCCCATGTAGCCATGTGCTCACTCTCCCATGTACCCACGTGCTCACTCACCCATGTACCCATGTGCTCACTCTCCCATGTACCCATGTGCTCACTCACCCATGTACCCATGTGCTCACTCTCCCATGTACCCATGTGCTCACTCTCCCATGTACCCATGTGCTCACTCTCCCATGTACCCATGTGCTCACTCTCCCATGTACCCATGTACTCACTCTCCCATGTACCCATGTGCTCACTCTCCCATGTACCCATGTACTCACTCTCCCATGTATCCATGTACTCACTCACCCATGTACCCATGTGCTCACTCTCCCATGTACCCATGTACTCACTCTCCCATGTACCCATGTGCTCACTCTCCCATGTACCCATGTACTCACTCTCCCATGTACCCATGTACTCACTCTCCCATGTACCCATGTGCTCACTCTCCCATGTACCCATGTGCTCACACTCCCATGTACCCATGTACTCACTCTCCCATGTACCCATGTGCTCACTCTCCCATGTACCCATGTGCTCACTCTCCCATGTACCCATGTGCTCACTCTCCCATGTACCCATGTACTCACTATATGCCATGTGTGCAGGTGTTCCATCCAGAGGGAGTGTTCCTGGGGGCTGCTGGCGCGCTCCTGGATCGGAATAGGCGAGGGTCCCCAGCAGTGCCCCTCCATGACCCTCACCCCCCAAGAGATCAGCTTCTCCGCTGACATCAAGGTACCAGACATTACATAATAACTGTTTTTCCTACATCATCAGTAGGTATATCAGTTCAGACAGATACTTTAGCAAATACTGTGAAGTTTCAAGTCATTATCATAATATCTTTGATATTATAGTATTGAGTTGTGAAATTATAATCCTAGGTACATTATCAGGGTCAGACACAGCACTGTGTTGGGTATGTAGGTCAGGTTGGCTATGATAGGTCCAGCAGCTGTTCATTCCCCAGTCATCACTCAAGGCCACAAGAGCTGGGCCCAATGCAGTCTCCCCAAACAGGAAGCAGCAGGCAGGAAAGAGGAAGTCAGGACCACAGCCAGGAAGTGATCAATTCCAAAGACAATAGAGTGCAGTTCAGTGTAACATGTTACCATAATGTCACTGGCCTCTCCAACTACTGTATCTACAGCTATGTAATCTTCCTCTCCATCTCTTCACCCTCTTTCCCCTCTCCCCCCCCCCTTTTTTTTCCCTACTTCTCCCTCTTCCCCTTTTTTCCCCATCTTCCCCCTCTTCTTCCTCTTCCCCCTTCTTCCCCTCTTCTTCCCCCTCTGTTTTTCGCACACATATTGAAATTAGATCATTGAGATTGACGGGCGATGAAGTGCTGCTATATGACACAGTGTTGTTCCTCAGTGTTGTGTCTCTCATGTCTCTTCTCACATAACAGTATATTTGGAGGCAAGTTTATTATTCTTAGAGACAACATTTTCTCTTTCTCTCTCCCGCTCTCTCCTTCCCTCCATCCCCCTCACCCTACCTTCTCTCCACCAGGATGTGGGGATTCTGATAAACGGCAGTGTCCCTGATCTGGTTGGTTCCCGTGTAGAGTGTGACTTCGGATTGGGCATTGCCACGGTAGCCACTGTGCACCTGGACTATGGCCCCGCCCAGATTCAGACCTGCCCCCTCCTGCCCCGGGAGAGGTACCCCCACATCCCCCCTGGCACAGGTAAGGGTTACATGTACTGGTAGAACACCAGTTTCATCCAGTAAAATCCCACCTAATCCTGAGACATGCTGAGATATGTCTTCATGTTATATGTTGTTGTAACAGATCACCTGACGGTTCCTGTGGTGATTAAGGTGAACGGCACGTCTGTGGTTTCCGGAACCTTCATCATCTATGATTGTGAGAGGACAGGAGCGATACACCCCAAGACTGCGTGAGTGTTTCAAATCTATGAGTCATCCAGGGTTTATTTATCTCATAGTTTTAACCACTAACCCTTACCAAACCGTCCAATCAGCACTGTCTCTGTTTACCCCGTATCCACCAAGACATATTTGCCTCAAATGAAGCCTAAATAGCTGGGTCATAAGTTTGAGATTTGAGGCACGCAAACAGCCCCGTCCTTGAGCAGAGTTCTCTGCCAAGTCCCTAGCATCACTAAAATGTTGGCGAAATGTCATCTATATTCTCAGCGCCAAGCAAAAGGAGCGGCAGAGCTATATAAATAATTATTGGTGTCATTGAGGGGAGCTGTATTGTTTATATTTGTCTTGAACTGTATGTTGTTGGTTAGCTATACAGTATCTCTCATGTTGTATGTTCACTATACTATACAGTATATCTCTCTATACTATACAGTATCTCTCATGTTGTATGTTCACTATACTATACAGTATCTCTCATGTTGTATGTTCACTAGCAGCAGTTGATTATTGGGGTTAAATATAGTTTATTGAATTGATTAGGTTCCCATCTGTACTCAGTGAGGGTTATGTTGGTTAAATATTATTCTATGTCTATTAGCATAGTTTAAATTCAGCCTGTATGAGGTTTTAAAACAGAGGATGAAATGTGGAATTAATATACTGTAGAAGCAAAAGTAAGGAAGATTTGTGACATGTGGCAACAAGAAAAGGGAAACCAGTGAACAAACACCTTTGTAAATACAACCAGTGGCGACCTGTCATTCAAATGTGGAGCCCCACATTTTTAGCAAAATGTTTTTTTTAATGTAGAAATATATACACTAACGTTCAAAAGTTTGGAGTCACTTTGAAATGTCCTTGTTTTTGAAAGAAAGCAATTGTTCTGTCCATTAAAATACAGTGTAGACATTGTTAATGTTGTAAATGACTATTGTAGCTGGAAACGGCTGATTTTGAATGGAATATCTACATAGGCGTACAGAGGCCAATTATCAGCAACCATCACTCCTGTGTTCCATTGTTCCATTAAAATTATCATTTTAAAAGGCTAATTGATCATTAGAAAACCCTTTTGCAATTATGTTAGCACAGCTGAAAACTGTTGTGCTGATTAAAGAATAAAACTAAATAAAACTGACCTTCTTTAGACTAGTTGAGTATCTGGAGCATCAGCATTTGTGGGTTCGATTACAGGCTCAAAATGTCCAGAAACTTTCTTCTGAAACTCGTCAGTCTATTCTTGTTCTAAGAAATGAAGGCTATTCCATGCGAGAAACGCTGTGTACTACTCCCTTCACAGAACAGCGCAAACTGTCTCTAACCTGAATAGAAAGAGGATTGGGAGGCCCCGCTGCACAACTGAGCAAGAGGACAAGTACATTAGAGTGTCTAGTTTGAGAAACAGACGCCTCACAAGTCCTCAACTGACAGCTTCATTATATAGTACCCGCAAAACACCAGTCTCAACATCAACAGTGAAGAGGCGACTCCGGTATGCTGGCCTACTAGGCAGATTTGCAAAGAAAAAGCCATATCTTCCTCTGTCCAGTGTCTGTGTTCTTTTGCCCATCTTAATCTTTTCTTTTTATCGGCCAGTCTGAGATATGGCTTTTTCTTTGCAACTCTGCGTAGAAGAACCAGCATCTCGGAGTCCCCTCTTCACTGTATATTATAAAAAAAAATACTGTATATATCATTGAGTTAATAAAGCCGCATACATAAAGCCGTCTCTTTTTTGTTTTCTTGAGTAAGGCAGCTCAAAAATGCAGGTGTTTCAGCCTAGCTCAATGCTTTGCGCCTGATTGGCTCAGTGTTCTGTCACTCATGGGGACACTACGTCACAGGCCATGTCTAAGTCCTTAGTAAGAGTAGACATCGAACATTTCAGCCCTTTGGGTCCTGCCATAGAGTTACATTATGTTAAGTGCCTTTCCAAGAAGGCTCAAGGTTATTGGCCACAGATAAAATGACATCAAATCATATTTTGTACAGTAGCTTTGATTGGACTGATCATGTCAACATCTTACTTTCAAAATCTTAGCTAGTAGTCATCATCATGTATCAAGTGACAATCTACTGGCAAATCCTTTTTAATCCATGTCATATGAAGAGAAATAATGAAGAGAAATTATAGATAAAACGTATCGGTGCTCATCGGCCATTGGACATAAACATTACACAACAAGTTGGAAATCACTAATTCAACAATGAGTGGTTTGGAAGGAATCAGTGGCTAACTGCAAGCATTGCAAAGCAATCACTAGCCTGCTATTCAGTGGAGTGGAGTGTTCCCACCATAAATCCAGAGAATTCCACGCCACCTTCCTGAGCATGGTAAGTCCAAAAATGTATTGTATGCTGCTGCATAAATGATGTAGTATGCCAGGGAGATATGTATACTGTAGCTAAGAAAGTAATACTAAGTGTATGTTATGCAGTAAGCTGTTAGTAGCCCATGTGTCTCACCCTAATAATAATATCACCATCGTTCGTGGCCGGTGTGTGATTGTTTGCAGACTTTGTTTTGTACAGCTTTGACAGTGCTACCAAAGGTAGATGAGAATATCTTTGGTGCTACTGATAGTAGAAGTGGCGCTAGGCTTGCACGTGCAAATTCATCACACACAACATTCTATAATAGAATTGTGTTATTTGACGTGTAAAATTAAAAGCATATATTTTTTGACACGCAAAGACCCAAACGGCGTTCAATGTGCCTCACCCTAATAATTTGGTATATTTTCACCTCTTAATTTCGCCTACTGATCTAACTTGGTGGTTTTAGAGAAATGTAATAATTGAATATTGTAAGAGCTTTCATTGTCTGCTTATATACCCCCTTCATTTATCATACGGTTCTGACTTGGTGTACAGGGAGAACACTGTAAGAACGGCCCATGTTCTGAATTCTGTCTCTGTACATTTCAAAAGTGCTGAACAAATAGTTATATTGACTACGTCAGTCCTAGCTCGCTCATTAATGTCTTAATCAAAATTACAGATTGCCTCTTATTCGCTTGTCATCCCCTTATGCCATAGTTTGTACATCTCAATTGTCAGTAGAAACCACATTTGTTTAAGCAAGTCAGCCATATTAGCTATGTTTTTTTTAAAGGCAGTAAATTAGGCTGAATTAACTGTTTCGCTGCCAGACAAGGCTCAGCTGATAGCCAGGTGTAGCAGTGGTAAGGTGTTAGGACTGCTGTTGGGACTCTGCTGTTGGGACTCTGCTGTTGCGACAGCTTTATGTAGGCCCTAACAGTTTGTGGGCACCGTTTGTCACCGTTAAAGTCCAATTAATGTATTGTTTAGTGGCTTTGCTGGCATGCCATAATATGACATTTGAAATGTCTCTGTTCCTTTGAAACTTTTGTGAGTGTAATGTTTACTGTTCATTTTTGATTATTTATTTCAGTTTTGTTTATTATCTGTTTCAATTACTTTGGCAATGTAAACATATGTTTCCCATGCCAATAAAGCCCTTTGAATTTAATTGAATTGAGAGAGAGAGAGAGAGAGAGAGAGGCTTCCCAGTTCTGGAGGACAGCCAGCTGTTTTCCTATTTGCGTGTTTGACCATGTTTTGATATCTGCCTTATCTCATGAGCAGATCTCTGGATCAGTTTGTGTGTGCGTGTGTTTGTGTGTGTGGGTGTGTGTAAATGGTGCTCAGATCTATTAACTGGTTGGGTGTGTCCCTCTTGCACACTTACCAGGTTGCTTTGGACTTGTGAAAGTAGTCATACACTTGAGTAAAATGTACAGTATGTGTGACTGTGTACGTGACTGTGCATGTGTGTACATTCAGAGGCAAACTGTTAGGGTTTGTTCATTTGACCCACTTGTCAGATTGGTTTAGAGGTGAGAAAAGGGAGTTGTGTGTGTGCGTGTGTATATGCATGTGTGTGTAAGTAGGTGAATATGGGTGTGTGCATGTGTGTGTTCTTGAATGCCTCTGAGTTCCTCAGTGGGGTCTGATAGTGTGAAGTATTGCTGAAGGTGATACATGCCCTGAGTGCCATTCTCACAAGAAGAGCACAGGGCTGCTAAATGAAGCCCACAGATGAGAACATTTGTTTTGAACTCACTAAAGTTACAATTTTGCTGTTACAAGTTATTTTGAGCGCGGCACAAATCATGTTTCATTGACAGCATGGCCAATGTTGAATGTTTATCATTTTAAACTTGGAAAAGAGACCCTTAATCCCAGATTTGGGACCACACAGCCACTCCACTGAATGGCAGGCTAGTGATGGCTTTGCAGTTGGCCACTGATTCCTTCCAAACCACTCATTGTTGAATTTGCGATTTCCAACTTGTGTAATGTTTATGTCAAATGGCTGTTACGTTTTATCTATGATTTCTCTTCATTATTTCTCTTCGTACATAATCTTATCTGTGGCCGATGACCTTGAGCCTTCTTGGATGGGCACTTCTAATGTAACTATGGCAGCACCTCAGGGGCTTGAATAACTTTGCTCTACCCTTAGACTTGGCGGTGACGTAATGTCCCCATGAGTGACAGAACACTGTGCCAATCACAGCGCAACTAGAGAACATTACCAACACCTACGCTCTGTATTTTTTTGCTGACTGCCCCTCCACCACAGAAAGCACTGAGCAAGACTGAAAAGCTGCCTTACTCAAGAAAGCAAACTGATATGTGACACGTATTAATGCCAAAATAACATGCAAAACAGGCAAGCCCCCCCCTCACTCTCTCTCTCTTTCTCTCTTTACATACTCCTCACTTTATATCTTTTCACTCTCTCACACACTTCCCCCCTCTTTTTTTCACCCTTTGTCTCCCTCCTTCTCACTGTCCCTCTGTCTCTCATTCTTCCCTCTGCCCTCTCCCCCTTTAAAAACATATATTCTCCCTAACAGCTTTCTCCTTGACAGAGACATGATTGAGAGTGTGTGTTTAACCACAGTGCTCACTGAGAGGCCCTGAGAGTAAAAGCTCATCTGTGTGTTCAGTGTATGAGGGTCAGGGGTGGGGTGTTCAGGATGGCTCTAAAGGACAAGCAGCTAGAAAGGAAGAGAGTGTTTGTGTGTGGGTGTGTTGTGTGTGTTTTTGAGTGCGAGACATTTAGCGAAAACAAAAAAGCTGCCTGAAAAGAGTCCCTAGAGTGGGTTGTCTGCTTCTAATCACCCCCACCCCACCAGCACACACACTAGGCTTGGGTGGTATCCAGATTGTCATACCTTCATACCGAACTTGTGCCGTCACAGGGTATTCGGTATTACCTACACTAAACACAAGGGGTGCTATATGAGCCTCTATAATCCAAAGGTTATAAGTGATAGCAAGTACATGTAAAATTCCATAGAGAATGCTAACTATATGCTAACGACCACATTGCAAACGTTTTATACATTTGCTTACCTAAACTATTAGCAGGACAGACATCCCAGCTCATAAAGTTATGCTACTCACAGTTTTCTGCACGCACAAAACAAATATTAGACATTAAGGCTCTTGATCCAGGAGTCGATTCTCTGCTGTTACCAAGCGAAGCTTGATTTTGGAAGAAGCTAACCCCTTATCTAGATAGCTAACTAGCTACTAAATTAGCAAACCAAATGCACAACTGCAGAGCATTTGACACATTTTAGACAGTTAACTTAATGGTTATAAGATATCTAGTTGGCAAACATCTAGGTGTGAATTCCATACTGTAACTAGATCACCTGGCACATTCTGCACTACAGTGAGTGACTCACTAGGGTCAGTCCCTCGTCGTTGTGTGCTTGTAAACAATGAAAAATTATGTGACAGGTGAAGTGAAGAACGCAATCTTCTTTATCTCCTAACGTATTACACATATTGACTGCAGGTATTTACAAAAAGTAGTTACAAATATTCAAATCTATTAAACTTCAAATAAATTGTTTTGACGGTATTAAAAAACCATGCCATGGTTATTACCGGTATATACGGTTTACCACCTAAGCCTACCACACACACCACTCCACGTTCCTGCAAACCCCTCCATCTCTCCAATCTTAATCAGCAAGCTGCACCCCTTTTCCCAGACAGGGAATCACTGGAGGTGCTGTCACTCCAGGTGTTGGGAAATCTGTCTTCCACCTGCAGGCAATATACAGTAGACACACACAGTGGAGGTGTTCCAATTTGGGTTGCTATCTGGGAAGACACACACACACACACACACACACACACACAGTACACACATACACACGCATGCATGCGCACGCACACACACACACAGAGCGCTCCCTCTGGGATTCCTGACTTTACGGCGGTCCTAATGAATAGTGAAGCTCTCTGTTTAGTATCTTCTCTCTGTGCCAGTGTAACCATATTTTACCTTGCATGTTGCTTTGTCCACTGATTTGTCCACTGGGTTTGTTGTTTACTACAGGCTCCACATCTCATCTGTATGTGTTTGGCCAGTGTCAGAGGTTCTAACCCTTATCTATGTGTATTATCTTATGTGTCAGGTGTATCAGCTGTCTAAGCACGAGGTGGAGGTGTTATTGGGACCAAGACAGACACTCTTGCCTCTCCACTAAAAAAGAACACGGCCTGCTAGAGGTGAGTTACCCCTCTGTGTTAAACCACCAATCAGGCATACTGCCTGGATTAGAAGTATCTCTAATAAGCAAGGATCACTTCCCCACTAGTCCTAACCTTAAAGTGGCATTTCACAGTTGAAACAATAACAAAAGCACCCCGCCATTGTTTAAGTAAAAAGCTGAGGGGTGTAGCTGAAGAAATGTAACCTCTTAAATTCATGGACAGAGCTATGGATGCAAGGCTAACCATCCATGATGTCAAAATTATAGTTTTAACCATGTGTTTCAGGCGATACAGTGTTTGTTTGCATTTACTTTGTTTACAAACATTGAAGTTAAACAAGCTTTTCTTTTGGGTTCTGATGGGGTACAACAGTTGAACTAAGCTAATGAGGCATTTCTAAGTTTTATTCTTCGAGAAAGGGTACATATCATTAATTTATAAGTCCATAAATTGATGTAGCAACGGAAGATTGCCCCTTTCAACATTAGAGAGTAAGACTTCAACTAAACCCTAGATACAGTTGAAGTCAGAAGTTTACATACGCCTTAGCCAAAAACATTTAAACTCAGGTTTTCACAATTCCTGACATTTAATCCTAGTAAAAATTCCCTGTCTTAGGCCAGTTAGGATCACCACTTTATTTTAAGAACGTAAAATGTCAGAATAATAGTAGAGAGAATTATTTATTTCAGCTTTTATTTCTTTCATCACATTCCCAGTGGATCAGAAGTTTACATACATTCAATTAGTTTTTGGTAGCATTGCCTTTAAATTGTTTAACTTGGGTCAAATGTTTTGGGTTGCCTTCCATAAGCTTCCCACAATAAGTTGGGTGAATTTTGGCCCATTTCTCCTGACAGAACTGTTGTAACTGAGTCAGGTTTTGTAGGCCTCCTTGCTCGCACACACCTTTTCAGTTCTGCCCACGCATTTTATATAGGTTTGAGGTCAGGGCTTTGTGATGGCCACTCCAATACCTTGACTTTGTTGTCCTTAAGCCATTTTGCCACAACTTTGGAAGTATGCTTGGGGTCATTTTCCATTTGGAAGACCCATTTGCGACCAAGCTTTAACTTCCTGACTGATGTCTTGAGATGTTGCTTTAATATAGTCACTTAATTTTCCTTCCTCATGATGCCATCTATTTTGTGAAGTGCACCAGTCCCTCCTGCAGCAAAGCACCCCCACAACATGATGCTGCCACCCCCGTGCTTCACGGTTGGGATGGTGTTCTTCGGCTTGCAAGCCTCCCCCTTTTTCCTCCAGACATAAGGATGGTCATTATGGCCAAATAGTTATCTTTTTGTTTCATCAAACCACAGGACATTTCTCCAAAAAGTACAGTCTTTGTCCCCATGTGCAGTTGCAAACCGTAGTCTGGCTTTTTTATGGCGGTTTTGGAGCAGTGGCTTCTTCCTTGTATCACGTTCGGGTGTGTAGATAGACCAAGGCTCACAATGCATAGCAGCTGCCTCTAATTAGGGATCCAACACAAAACACCACACAGAACTAGAATACTATATCTGTCAGGCTCTGACCATGGCTACATAGAGAAGCAAAAGGCTTCTCTATGTCCAGAGTCTGACAGTACACCCCCCCAAAGGCGCGGACTCCCGACCACAAGACACTAAACACAAGGAGCGGTGCAGACGACCGGGCCCGGACTGGGCACCGGTGTGACAAACTTATCCGGCCATGGAGCGGGCCAGACGACCGGTCCTGGAGTGGGTACCGGTGTGGCAGGCGACTCCGGCTCTGGAGCGGGGCAGACGACTGGGCCTGGACTGGGCACCGGTGTGGCAGGCGACTCCGGCCATGGAGCGAGGCAGACGACAAATCCTGGAATGGGCACCGGTGGGGCAAACGGCTCCGGCCTGTGGACCATCACGGGAGGCTCCGGGCTGTGGACAATCACGGGAGGCTCCGGGCTGAGGACCATCACGGGAGGCTCCGGGCTGTGGACAATCACGGGAGGCTCCGGGCTGTGGACCATCACGGGAGGTCGAGTGCGGGGAGCCGGCACTGGGCGTACCAGACTGGGAAGGCGCACCGGAGGTCGGGTGCATGGAGCCGGCAATGGAGGCACCTGGCTGGGCGCATGCACTGGAGGTCGGGTGCGGGCAGCCGGCACTGGGCATACCGGACTGGGAAGGCGCACCGGAGGTCGGGTGCGTGGAGCCGGCACAGGTTGCACCAGACTGGTGAACCGCACTTCAGGGCGAGTGCGGGGAGCCGGCACGGGACGTACCGGACTGGAGAGGCGCACTGGAGGCCTGTGCGTGGAGCCGGCACAGGTGGCACCGGACTGGTGACACTCACTTCAGGGCGAGTGCGGGGAGCCGGCACGGGACGTACCGGACTGGAGAGGCGCACTGGAGACTCGGCGTGGAAGTCTGGCACCGAACGACCCGGACTGGGAATGCACACCGTGGGCACCTTTAACGCCAGCTCCGTCTTCTCGCTCTTGCACTCTTCCCAATTCTGCCTACTCAGCTCCACAATACTCCTGTATACTCCCCCATCGGTGCTCCTCTTGTTCGCGACCCCACATGGAGAGTGGCACTGGCGCTTCCTCTTCACGGCCAGACCACCCCCATAGCCCCCCCCAAAAATGTCTCTTGGGGTTGCCTTCGGGCTGCACGCCTTCCTGAGCCCCGATTACGATGCTGTCCTCCTTGCTTCTCCTTCTGCTCCCTCTCCCCAGTGTAGCGCTGCTTGGTCTCAGCACGGTGGTTCATTCTGTCACGTTCGGATGTGTAGATAGACCAAGGCGTAGCACAGTGATAGTTCGACATCTTTAATAATATTAAATAAACTCAATGTGAACTATACAAACACGAACAACGTATAAACAAACGTAAACACACTTACTTCGACTGACATTGAAGACAATGAACCACACCCAGGTGGGGAACATACAAACATAAGTAGGATCCCTAATTAGAGACAATACATGGCAGCTGCCTCTAATTAGGGATCCAACACAAAACACCACACAGAACTAGAATACTAGATCTGTCAGGCTCTGACCATGTCTACATATAGAAGCAAAAGGCTTCTCTATGGCCAGAGCCTGACACCATGCTGAACAGCCTTTCATGTTATATCGATATAGGACTCGTTGTACTGTGGATATAGATACTTTTACACCTGTTTCTTCCAGCATCTTCACAAGGTCCTTTGCTGTTGTTCTGGGATTGATTTGCACTTTCGCACCAAAGTACATTCATCTCTAGGAGACAGAACGCGTCTCCTTCCTGAGCGGTATGACTGCTACGTGGTCCCATGGTGTTTATACTTGCGTACTGTTGTTTGTACAGATGAACATGCTACCTTCAGGCGTTTGGAAATTGCTCCCAAGGATGAACCAAACTTGTGGAGGTCTACAATTTTTTCTCTGAGGTCTTGGCTGATTTATTTTGATTTCCCCATGATGTCGAGCAAAGAGGCACTGAGTTTGAAGGTAGGCCTTGAAATACATCCACAGGTACACCTCCAATTGACTCACATGATGTCAATTAGCCTATCAGAAGCTTCTAAAGCCATGACATCATTTTCTGGAATTTTCCAAGCTGTTCAAAGGCACAGTCAACTTAGTGTATGTAAACTTCTGACCCACTGGAATTGTGATATAGTGAATTATAAGTGAAATTATCTGTCTGTAAACAATTGTTGTAAGAATTACTTGTGTCATGCACAAAGTAGATGTTCTAACCGACTTGCCAAAACTATAGTTTGTTAACATGAAATCTGTGGAGTGGTTGAAAAATTAGTTTTAATGATTTCAACCGAAGTGTATGTAAACTTCCGACTTCAACTGTATGTGGCAACCAATCACAAGCTCCTATAATGATCTCAGTCCATTCTTATTTGGCCTCATGTAACAGCCCGGCAAGTCATGAGGTCATACCAGGTCAAAGCTATCTTACTGTTGTCAGGCATTTTTAAAACAGCCCATAAAACTCAGGGAGACATGGTTAACACCTCCTAACGAGATAATGGGCCATGTTAAAGCCTCTCTGACCTTTCCAAAACTCTCCCAGTTCTTCATGGTGGTGGCTTTTGATAGGCCCGCTGGAGCCAGTGTGTTGAAGAATGGGTTCACTGTTTCACAGTTTTTCCTGTCTTATGTACAATGCTGTTTAAGGTTGCCATGGTGTCCAGTTGTGTACTGTGCCCGAGTGTGAGGAGCTTTTATCAGAAAATGAATGTTAGTGTTTTCAAAATGGTCAAAATCTGGCGTTGAGGACTGAGCTCAATATCAAACCTCTTTTTTCAGACCTCTTTTGAGATATAAAAACATCTGACATGCTTTAATTGTGATGAGAACGCCTATCCCTTTAAGTATTGTTATGTTACGGCAGGACAAGCTCGTTAAGTTATAGCTATCACAGCCCCCTAGACACACTCCTCACCTCCTCTGAGCATACCTATGCCCTGACAGCATCACCGCTGTGGTACAGCCAGCCACCCCACTCTCCTACTGCCTTTGGTGTTAGAGCCAAGATTAAAGTGTTAACACACAGCAAAGTCCCCCTGCCACTATTAGGAGCCCCACTCACAGGCAGCTGTTTCTGAAAGGAGAGGAGGGGGTCTAATTGGGTCCAGAGAGACTGATGTACTCAGCTGGAGAAGTGTGGTTAGGTGAGTCAGAGTGAGTTAGTCGGGCCATACCATCAAAATAAATGTCCTATCTTAATCGAAGTAAAAGTCCTAGATGAGGTTCTGTAAAGATGGTCAGAAATAATGTCTAAGCTCAGATCTTCTTCTTTGAGCCCCATCTTGCTATCATCCTGCCATTTTTGCAATCCGGTGTGTATGTTTTTCTAATCCCTCAGCGCCCGTCCACTTTAGGCTATAGTTGTTTCCCTCTGAGCAGAGCTTCACCCTCTCATTTCCTCCTCCTACTCTCAGCCACATAAACAGGACAAGTGTTTCCATTGTTTTCTTTAATCTGTGAGTGTTTGTGTCACTTCCTGTCCCCTAGAATTCTGCTTCCTGTCCAAGCCTTATGGCCAAGGATGTTCCACCTTCGACCTCAGGGATAACCCAAGACTTCATCCTGTCGCTAAGCAATGTGGAGCAGGTACAGTATACACTTACCCCTGTTAGATATTATCCTAAATGTGGTACAGCCGGATAGGACTAAAGGAATTCTGGGTCTTAGAGGGAGATTGGTGGGAATCATAGTCAATCCCTCAATGGTTGTTCTTTGTGAGTGAACTGAGACATCTGCAATGACTGTGTGGGAGAGGTTAGAATCAGAATGATAAATGGCTTTAACTCTACACTTATTGTACTCATCTCTTAGCTGTCTGTTCCCACCAGGTTCTCACATCTTAGCTGTCTGTTCCCACCAGGTTCTCACATCTTAGCTGTCTGTTCCCACCAGGTTCTCACCTCTTAGCTGTTTGTTCCCACCAGGTTCTCACCTCTTAGCTGTCTGTTCCCACCAGGTTCTCACCTCTTAGCTGTCTGTTCCCACCAGGTTCTCACCTCTTAGCTGTCTGTTCCCACCAGGTTCTCACCTCTTAGCTGTCTGTTCCCACCAGATTCTCACCTCTTAGCTGTTTGTTCCCACCAGGTTCTCACCTCTTAGCTGTCTGTTCCCACCAGGTTCTCATCTCTTAGCTGTCTGTTCCCACCAGGTTCTCACCTCTTAGCTGTCTGTTCCCACCAGTTTCTCACCTCTTAGCTGTCTGTTCCCACCAGGTTCTCACCTCTTAGCTGTCTGTTCCCACCAGATTCTCACCTCTTAGCGGTCTGTTCCCACCAGATTCTCATCTCTTAGCTGTCTGTTCCCACCAGGTTCTCTGATATCTCTCAGTAGGTACACAATCATTTACAGACATATGGAGACATTCTAAGAACACATAGCAATCTTTAGTACTATTCACCGTATCTTTCTACTTTTGTACATTTTGTACCTTCAGACACTGATTTCAGATCAGTCTGTATAACCCTAATTCTAGCCTCAACATATTGAATGTGTGTTAGAAGCTGATATTGTTTCAGTGATGAGGGTCTGACTAGTTGCCAGGTCTGGTCAGTCGTAACTATAACCCTGTGCCCTTTCACACACTCTCCCACTGGGTTTATATGGTGACAGAGAGGCATGCACACACACACACACACACACACACACACACACACACACACACACACACACACACACACACACACACACACACACACACACACACACACACACACACACACACACACACACACATATACACACACACACACACTTTACCATCCAGATGTTGATGAATATGATGAATATGAATAATACATGATTCTGAATTTCTGCCTGGCAGGAACAATTATCCTGTGCTATTTAGGGGGTTGTCGATGGTTACCAGAGCTGTTAAGGGGGACACAGATCTCTACCATTCAGGTCCCTGTTATTGCGTCTCAGCTGACCCCCTATTTCGTACATGTATAGAATGAATCCTGCTCAACTAATGGGTATCTTAGCTCAACTAGATGGAACAGCCACTATGCTGATAATGGAACTAGAACAAGCACACCCTCTGAACAAAGAGACACTCTTTGCATCTCTAATACAAACATGTCTAACTATGTGAAAACATGGAGTATCCTGGGTGCCAGGCTGTTGCTGCTGTTGCTTCTTGCCAATGTTGTCTAGCCAATGTTTGGCAAGGATCCATCCAATTGCAAAGCAGTTGGCCGAAGCAGAAACAGACTGTCATCTAAGCTAGGAAGGGGAAAATAAAGATATAGCAACATTTCTAGAGGCAAAATATGTATACCAAAATGTGTTTCCACAAACCCCTCTTTTCCTGGGTGATGTCAGACTGTTGCAACCCAGTGATTGGTTAATAAATTAAGGTTTTATTGTCATGACGACAGATCGGTTTGTTTTGTTCTGTAGTGGGAGGAGCTGGAGTGTGACTTTGGGAGTGAACAACAGTACGAGGCCCGATGGCTGGACAGTGGCTCAGAGGTCAAGTGCAGTGGAGTGACGGTGAGTACAACCAATCACCTTCCTAGGAGCACCTGTCACTCAACACAATCTGAGGGAAGGGGCCAGTCATAAATAAGATGTTTAGTGTATGGCCAATCAAAGCCATTCTTACTGGTCGTGTATAGTAAAATGGTCAGTCAGCGAGCTTGTTTCTGTTCATGTAGCTGACCACAGCGGAGAGGAGTCAGGTGTTTCAGCTCAGCCTGCGGAGAAAGGGACACCTGGACAAGTACATTGACAGCCCTAAACCCATGACTGGTATGAGTACACACACACACACACACACATATACACAGGCATGTACGCACACGCACACGCACACGCACACACACACACACACACACACACACACACACACACACACACACACACACACACACACACACACACACACACACACACACACACACACACACCAGCCTACTCCCAGATGCTAGTATATTCTCAATGTTAACAGGCCATATGTATGCCATGTGAGCCCTGAGAGCAGAAGAACAACACTGGCCCAAAGCCAGAAGAACTGCATACTTTACTACAGGACTAAGGCTTCATTCCATACTCACTGCTCAGTCTTCAAAACACACAAGCACACATGGTTTCTTTATGGGAGGCGCTGGAACATGAACATGCACATCTGTTTCTCTCACTTTCTATTGTCATGTGTTTCCTCCGTATCTGTAGCTTTCTGTTGTCACGTGTTTCCTCTGTATCTGTAGCTTTCTGTTGTCATGTGTTTCCTCTGTATCTGTAGCTTTCTGTTGTCATGTGTTTCCTCTGTATCTGTAGCTTTCTGTTGTCATGTGTTTCCTCTGTATCTGTAGCTTTCTGTTGTCATGTGTTTCCTCTGTATCTGTAGCTTTCTGTTGTCATGTGTTTCCTCTGTATTTGTAGCTTTTTGTTGTCATGTGTTTCCTCTATATCTGTAGCTTTCTGTTGTCATGTGTTTCCTCCGTATCTGTAGCTTTCTGTTGTCATGTGTTTCCTCCGTATCTGTAGCTTTCTGTTGTCATGTGTTTCCTCCGTATCTGTAGCTTTCTGTTGTCATGTGTTTCCTCCGTATCTGTAGCTTTCTGTTGTCATGTGTTTCCTCCGTATCTGTAGCTTTCTGTTGTCATGTGTTTCCTCCGTATCTGTAGCTTTCTGTTGTCATGTGTTTCCTCCATATCTGTAGATTTCTGTTGTCATGTGTTTACTCCGTATCTGTAGCTTTCTGTTATCATGTGTTTCCTCCGTATCTGTAGCTTTGTGTTGTCATGTGTTTCCTCTCTGTTTATTTATATTATGTTGAAAATATGTTTAATCCAAAGGAACTGACATAGGTTCAGTGTGATATATGCAGCTCATGCGGTTATATAATGTAGCCATTTCAAATAGCCTATGTGTCCTCCCCCTCTCTCAGTGGAGGTGTATAACTGTGGGGTCGGCAGTGAGGATTGTTCCCAGTGTTGGGGACGTGAGGACCAGGGTCATCTGTGTGGCTGGTGTGGCAACAGCTGTAAACCCAGGGAGGACTGCCAGTATATGAGTAGCCAGTGTCCTGACCCCGAGATCACCAAGGTAGGAATACACACACACATAATGTCCCATCCGCAAAATCCATAAGACTTCTCCATCCCATCATTGTTGACCTAGGCCCTAATTTAGAACAGGAAGTGGTGGCGTGTCACATGACTTGTCACATGGCGTTGTACCCTGCCTTTCCTCTGTCTTGTGATTGGGGTTTATTTTGGAACGGGAAGTGTTATTACAGAGCCTCATTAAACCAAGTCAATCTAAAATATCACTGTTTACTGTACGACTCCAAGACTGGTTGACTCCACAGCACAGTCACAGCACTTAGCCACTGGCCCTTATGGAGGAACAACACAACTGATCAAGAAGGATGACAGAGGGCATGTGAACACCCACTGTCTAACCCTGTCTGTTTGGGCAAGTGTGTGTGTGTGCGTGTGTGCCTGTGTTCATGCGTGTTTCTGTGCTAGAGGTGTTAAGGTGTGTGTGTGTGTATGTGGATTTCTGTGCATAACATGTTTGTATTGAGCTCGCTAGGCAGTCACCCACAGAAATAGAATAGAGCCACATTACCAATATGACCACACTAAGACCACATTGGTCAAGGGAATTAATGTGTTTATTTGGATGCAGCTCTCACTGAGGTCAGCTCCTAGTGGTCATTAAACCCAGTCAGCTGAACACATGGTTTCAACACTTCAGTTGGATTCATCTGAGTGACCGTGCTCCTTTCTACCGAGGCTTCGGAATATCTGTGGTTATGTCCCTGTGTTTGAACTGCCAGGCGTTAAAGAGTGTTTAGAGTTGCAATCAACGCTACTGAAAGCTGCCTTTATCTGTGCTGACAGGAAGTACGGCTCACATGAGGCCCAGTTGGCCTAAACACTTCCTGTAGATAAAACCTGCCTGGCCCACAGGCATGTGCACACACACACACACATACACACACACACACACACACACACACACACACAATCACACACACACACACACACACACACACACACACACACACACACACACACACACACACACACACACACACACACACACACACTAACACTCAACCAATCTATAATATCTTACACACATGGGCATATCTTCACTCAAAAGCCAGAAATGGTTTAGAGCCACAACATACAGACCAGTAGAAGTGTTTTTGTTGTTGTAAGGGGTAGATAGGCTTTAATATTGCAGATAGATTGTACCTTCCATCATTGTAATTGTCTGCATCGTTTCCAATCGCCCATATATTTTTTGTATATATATTTTTTTCGTTATCAATCTGCACACAATACCCCATAATGACAAAGAATATATATATTCAGACCCTTTACTCAGTACTTTGTTGAAGCACCTTTGAAAGCGATTACAGCCTCGAGTCTTCTTGGGTATGACGCTACAAGCTTGCACACCTGTATTTGGGGAGTTTCTCCCATTCTTCTCTGCAAGATCCTCTCAAGCTCTGTCAGGTTGGATAGGGAGTGTTGCTGCACAGCTATTTTCAGGTCTCTCCAGAGATGTTCAATCAGGTTCAAGTCCAGGCTCTGGCTGGGCCACTCAAGGACATTCAGAGACTTGGCTGTGTGCTTAGGGTCATTTATTTATTATTTTATTTAACCTTTATTTAACTAGGCAAGTCAGTTAAGAACAAATTCTTATTTACAATGATGGCATACCTACAGGGTCAGCCCCTGGAGCAAATTTGTGTTAAGTGCCTTGCTCAATGACACATCGACAGGTTTTTTACCTTGCCGGCTCAGGTATTCAAACCAGCGACCTTTCGGTTTCTGGTCCAACGCTCGGCTACCTGTCCTGTCGGAAGGTGAACCTTCGCCCCAGTCTGAGATCCTCGATCTCCCTGTCCCTGCCACTGAAAAACATCCACACAGCAAGATTCTGCCACCACTATGCCTCACCGTAGGGATGGTGCCAGGTTTCAAACAGATTTGATGCTTGGCATTCAGGCCAAATAGTTCAATCTTGGCTTCATCAGAACAGAGAATCTTGTTTCTCATTGTCTGAGAGTCTTTAGGTGCCTTTTGGTAAACTCCAAGCGGGCTGTCATGTGCCTTTTACTGAGGAATGGCTTCCGTCTGGCCGCTCTACCATAAATGCCTGATTGGTGGAGTGCTGCAGAGATGGTTGTCCTTCTGGAAGGTTCTCCCATCCCCACAGAAGAACTCTGGAGCTCTATCAGAGTGACCATTGGGTTCTTGGTCATTTATTTTTATTTTTATTTAACCTTTATTTAACTAGTCAAGTCAGTTAAGAACAAATTCTTATTTACAATGACGGCCTACACAGGCCAAAATCAGACCACCCTGGGCTAATTGTGCGCCGCCCTATGGTACTCCCAATCACGGCCGGTTGTGTTACAGTCTGGATTCTAACCAGGTTGTCTGTAGTGACGCCTCTAGCACTGAGATGCTGTGTCTTAGACCACTGCGTCACTTGGGAGCCTGACCAAGGCCCTTCTCCCCCAATTGCTCAGTTTGACTGGGTGGCCAGCTCTAGGAAGAGTCTTGGTGGTTCCAAACTTCTTCCATTTAAGAATGATGGAGGCCACTGTGTTCTTGGGGACCTTCAATGCTGCAGAAATGTTTTGTTACCCTTCCACAGATCTGTGCCTCGACACAAAACTGTCTCGGAGCTCTACGGACAATTCCTTTGACCTCATGGCTTGGTTTTTGCTCTGACATGCACTGTCAACCGTGGGACCTTATATAGACAAGTGTGCGCATTTCCAAATCATGTCCAATTAATTGAATTTACCACAGGTGGGCTCCAATCAAGTTGTAGAAACTTCTCAAGGATGATTAATGGAAACAGGATGCACCTGAGCTCAATTTTGAGTCGCACAGCAAAGGGTCTGAATACTTATGTAAATAAGGTATTTCTGGGTTTTCTAAATTTGTAAACATTTATTAAAACTTTTTTTAGCTTTGTCATTATGGGGTATTGTGTGTAGATTGATGAGGAGTTTTTTGTGGAAAAAGTTAAGGGGTCTGAATACTTTCCGAAAGCATTGTATCTGTGCTGTTAGTCCTTCCATTTCCTTTGTTAATATGGACTCTTTTGACCTACATTTCTTTTGTTTTAGAGATGAGTACTGAATTGAATGGCCTCTAAAGGGACATTTAAAATGTCTCATACAATAAGGGGATCTGCTGTACCTACAGTGGGGAGAACAAGTATTTGATACACTGCCGATTTTGCAGGTTTTCCCACTAACAAAGCATGTAGAAGTCTGTAATTTTTATCATAGGTACTCTTCAACTGTGAGTGACGGAATCTAAAACAAAAATCCAGAAAATCACATTGTATGATTTTTAAGTAATTCGTTTGCATTTTATTGCATGACATAAGTATTTGATACATCAGAAAAGCAGAACTTAATATTTGGTACAGAAACCTTTGTTTGCAATTACAGAGATCATATGTTTCCTGTAGTTCTTGACCAGGTTTGCACACACTGCAGCAGGGATTTTGGCCCATTCCTCCATACAGATCCTTCAGGTTTCGGGGCTGTCGCTGGGCAATACGGACTTTCAGCTCTCTCCAAAGATATTTCTATTGGGTTCAGGTCTGGAGACTGGCTAGGCCACTCCAGGACCTTGAGATGCTTCTTACGGAGCCACTCCTTAGTTGCCCTGGCTGTGTGTTTCGGGTCGTTGTCATGCTGGAAGACCCAGCCACGACCCATCTTCAATGCTCTTACTGAGGGAAGGTTGTTGGCCAAGATCTCGCGATACATGGCCCCATCCATCCTCCCCTCAATACGGTGCAGTCATCCTGTCCCCTTTGCAGAAAAGCATCCCCAAAGAATGATGTTTCCACCTCCATGCTTCACGGTTGGGATGGTGTTCTTGGGGTTGTACTAATCCTTCTTCTTCCTCCAAACACGGCGAGTGGAGTTTAGACCAAAAAGCTTGATTTTTGTCTCATCAGACCACATGACCTTCTCCCATTCCTCCTCTGGATCATCCAGATGGTCATTGGCAAACTTCAGACGGGCCTGGACATGCGCTGGCTTGAGCAGGGGGACCTTGCGTGCGCTGCAGGATTTTAATCCATGACGGCGTAGTGTGTTACTAATGGTTTTCTTTGAGACTGTGGTCCCAGCTCTCTTCAGGTCATTGACCAGGTCCTGCCGTGTAGTTCTGGGCTGATCCCTCACCTTCCTCATGATCATTGATGCCCCACGAGGTGAGATCTTGCATGGTGCCCCAGACCGAGGGAGATTGACCGTCATCTTGAACTTCTTCCATTTTCTAATAATTGCGCCAACAGTTGTTTCCTTCTCACCAAGCTGCTTGCCTATTGTCCTGTAGCCCATCCCAGCCTTGTGCAGGTCTACAATTTTATCCCTGATGTCCTTACACAGCTCTCTGGTCTTGGTCATTGTGGAGAGGTTGGAGTCTGTTTGATTGAGTGTGTGGACAGGTGTCTTTTATACAGGTAACGAGTTCAAACAAGTCACAGGTAATGAGTGGAGAACAGGAGGGCTTCTTAAAGAAAAACTAACAGGTCTGTGAGAGCCGGAATTCTTACTGGTTGGTAGGTGATCAAATACTTATGTCATGCAATAAAATGCAAATTAATTATTTAAAAATCATACAATGTGATTTTCTGGATTTTTGTTTTAGATTCCGTCTCTCACAGTTGAAGTGTACCTATGATAAAAATTACATACCTCTACATGCTTTGTAAGTAGGAAAACCTACAAAATCGGCAGTGTATCAAATACTTGTTCTCCCCACTGTATATTATGTCGGAAAAAGTAAGTTATAAATACTTCTGTCTTAGTTATAAACAAGTTATCATCCAATAGGCTTTGATTACATTTCCAATATTCTCGCCCACGTGGAAATTTTGTAAGAGTAATATACATATATTCCAATTATATGACATGCGTGATTTCCTTAAATGCCTGTAGGTGATAGTTTGTAGTGTGATTTCCTTTACGGTCCATTGAGGTATTTTAAACTGTATTATAATCTCCCACCATAATAATAGAGTCTTGTATTGCTTGTAGGTTTGATACATTATTATATATATTTTCAAAGAAGCGTGGATCATCATTATTTGGACCGATTAATGAGCCATATGTGTTTATGCTCCAATAACATATTTAAAATAATCGATCTACCATGCCGATCAAAATTGTTAATTAATATCATCACCCCTTTTGAGTTTCTTTGTCCATGGGACATTTCGCCATTAAAAAGTACCATAGTGTTTGAGTGTCCATATAGCTGTACCATGATATTTGCATTGCTACTAAGTAAACCTCCAATTGTTCTCCACTAGTCCACCCACTAAACCATCCCAAGTTGGGTTGTCATCCCAGTGACTGGCAGACCAACCCCGTCCCCCCCCCGGATCCCAGGGCCAGAAGAAGTTACCAATGTTCACTCTGTCAGCCCACTCAGTGTTCCTGCGTGACTGTCTGTATCAGCCATTGTGTCAGTGTCATGACTCATGGTTTGTTGTGTGAGAGTGTCCGTCTGTGTGTGTATCCCACTTAGATGACTGAGGATAGATGTGTTGAAATCCTCCATTCGTGGGCAGCCCAATGTAACACACACACACACACACACACACACACACACACTGAAACAGGTCCTTCAGGCGAGGTGGTTGTAAGGGTCTGTGGTTGTGGGAGACTGGGAGTGTGATGCAATGCTTTGGCAGCCATGAGTTCTCAGTCTTATGGGGGAGTATCTGTTCTCCCACAGTATCACCCGTGGTTTACTGTTACTCTGTCCACCACAGTAACTCTGTCTAAAGGTTGCATGGGCTGCTGCTGTAATGTTTTCCTTTCTGTGTCACATTTGTATTTAGTCCGCTTACAGAAAGTTGGGAAATCAGTAATTCTAGCATATTCTTTGAGTATAAACAGTAATATGAAGTATATGTTATGTGGAAGGCAAGCTGGTAAAATACAGTAATGTGTTCTATGTGAGTAGTTTGTAATACTGAAGGTAATACAGGCAGTTCTCGTCATTCCAGAGCCTGTATTCTCATTCCGTGGAATGCCAAGCCCCATTGTTGAAAACTCCTTTGATTGGAGTATATTCAGTGGCCAAAACAGCAACTGACAAACATAGTTTATTCATGAAATGAGAAGTGAGAGAGGAGAGAGAGAGAGAGAGAGAGAGAGAGAGACGGAGGAGGGGAAGTAAGGTTTCTTTCCTTTCCTGTTTTTGCCTTCACGTCCTCCTTCATCAGTGTGGTCGCAGGTCGCAGTTGTAAATGAGAACTAGTTCTCAACTGGCCTACCTGGTTAAATAAAGGTAAAAAAGTGTGATTCTGATGCAGACAATCTGCGAGGAGGAGATTAGCTGGACTGCAACACGGTATACAGTATGGTCTCATACAGTGGGTCTGAACCAGTAATGTTGATGTTTACAGTATGATCTGAGGCAGGATCCTTGAAGGATCTTTATCCAGATGATCAGTGTATTGTCATGGTTTGTAGGCAGGACACAAGGCACTGAGCAGTAATATATCAACATTCCTTTATTGGTTCATCAAAACAACAAAAAAGGAGAGGAATCAACCACGAACTGATATGCACTTTGCACAAACAAAGATCCACACTCAGGTGGGAAACTAATCAACTTAAATAGGATCCCCAATTAGAGACAACATAGGGCAGCGGCCTCTAATTGGGGACAAACATAAACCAAACATAGAGATGCCTAGAGGCCTCTCTTCTGTCAAGCCCTGACCGCATCCACCAGACAAACATAGAGATGCCTAGCGGCATCCCTACGGTCAGGACCTGACATGAATCTTCATAAGATCCCAAACAATTCATAATTTCCTGTCAGGATTATCTAGAGCATTCTAGATATCTTTAGGATCCTTTATCGTTGAAGGCGTTTTTAGATCAGGAAATTGTGTTATTGTGTTATTGTACTGTACTTTGCTCCGCTCAGCTTGACTCATTCACAGAGGAGTGAGGGGTGCAAATGAGCAGCATGGCAGCTAACACTATCGCTAACACCAGACATGCTAACATCAGACATGCTAACACCAGAGAGAGAGAGATGCTCAGAGATACATGGTTTTAATTACTGTACCTACCAAGGAGAGCTTGGAGGTGTGTGTATGTGTGTGTACAGTATGTGTGTGTCACAATTTAATCTAAAGGCTTAAAAATGTGACTCATTTAGGTATAAGCTAGTTGAAGGTCAAAAGCTTTGTATAACCAAACACTTACATCACCCTGTTGGTCTTATACATCTCTGGGTTCTTGGTGGATTTATAACTGTTTGCTTTTACATGGTAATGTAAGTGTAATTTACACACTATGTCCTAATTTCTCACTTTAGCAGCACAGTGTTTGTGTATCTCAGTTGTCAATCACATAGCTTATTAATTCCTTTCTTATTGTGGACCCACCCCCCCCCCTCTCACACAGACCAAATGGAAGCGCTGTTTTCATGTGTGATAGATCGGCAGCTAGCTGGAGCCAGGTTAATAACCCATAAAGGGGTCACAGCAACCTCGGGACAGCCAGGGAAAGGGTCACTCTGCGAGGCATGATGCCAAGATGACAGGAACCCCTGGAGCCTCTAGACACCGATCTAGGACCAGTCTTTACACCCTCAAGTCTAATCTTAAACATGAGTGAGGAAAAAACAAAGCTGACCTCAGATCAGCCTATAGGAGCATCCTCCCTGTGTCTCCACGGTAGGATTTGCTAAACTAGCTCGCTACGCTACACTGACAGTTGATGGTAGATGATAGCTTTTGCCTGGGAGTCAGAGATAGCTATCTCTGTGGTTGTGTTTCTGTGGTGATAGGGTAAATACTCTCTCTCCATGGCTCCTTAGAGGAATGCTGGGAGAAGCAAGGTCAGGGTTGAAATGATGTGTGAGAGCATGCTTCTGATCATAATGTGACGAAGGAATTTCAAGTACTGTAGGGAAAATAGGCTACTGGAGGAATGGGAGTATAGGCTGGCTCCCTCGCTGTAGATTTGTTGTCTCCCACTTCCACCTCTCTCCTCCTTATTGCTCTCTCACTTTACATTTGAGTCATTTAGCAGATGCTCGTATACAGAGCAACTTACAGGAGCAATTATGTTTAAATGGGGACATCGACAGATTGTTTTACCTAGTCTGCTCACGGATTTGAACCAGCGACCTTTAGTTTGCTCGCCCAACTCTCTTAAACACTAGGCTACCTTCTCCTTGATGATGTACCACTCCTCTCTGACTCTCTATATACTGTAGCTCTCTCGCTCTCAGTCTCACGTGAGTCCTGGAAGAACTACTCAGGTATCAGAGTGCACATACAGATACAGGCCTGTAGCTCAGAGAGGTACTGACTGAAGAGCCCTCTATATAAAACCTGACCCCAAACTGAGTGGAGGGACTGTCTCTCTCAATTATATCTGAATGTTGAGCTCATGAGGAATACTGTAAATGAGGGCACTTAGCACTTTTTCTCCTCTCTCCTTCCCCACAGATCTCCCCCCTGAGTGGACCGTTGGAGGGGGGCACCCTGCTCACGGTGCAAGGCAGTAACATGGGCCGCAGGGCTGACGTGGTGGAGGTCTCCATCGGGACAGTTCCATGTAAAATCCTGCCTTACCAATACACTGTCTCTGTACAGTAAGTAAATATCTTAAGATTGATTGATTAATTAATGTATTAATTGGTTGATGCATGCTTTCATTAATTCAGTCATTCAGTGACTTTGTGAACAGGTGTCAGAAGATCACAAAATGTTTTTTCGTAATGATGTTGTTTCATTAAATGTATTATAGCAATATGTAGAACACCTTTATAGACCACTACCATTCGCTTTAAACCGTTCCATTCACATAAAGGAGATCATTCGAGGCCCACACCACTATCACCAAGGGGACAGCAGAACCCTGGGTTAAAACCTGCACATAGTATTCCATGGAAACACTGTAACTCTAGAACCACATAAAAACTTCCATACCAATTTCCATTAGTTCCATGGATGGAAATGTTTATCTGGTCCCTCTCCACTGGAGCCAATCAGGCTGTATTAGAATGCAGACCAGTGTTGGGGTCTTACCTTGCTGTCACTATTCAAGCTCTCGTTTGAGGCCCACATCAAAAGTGTGATCAAAGTAAAAATGTTCCATCTACGGAACATTGCCAGGTTACGACTTATGCTGTCACAGCCTGCAGCTGAGTGACTCATCCACGCCTTTATTTCATCCCTTCTGGACTATTGTAACAGGCAACAATATGTTCAGAACTGTGCTGCATGTGTCCTCACACACACCTGCCCCCGTGAGCACATCACTCCAGTGCTGTTCAACCTCCACAGGTTCCGCTCATGCATTGACTTAAAAATCCTGGATCACACCTACCAAGCTTTTCAAAGCTCTGGACCCAAGTACCTGTCTGACCTCATGCTGCCCTCCTGCCCCACAAGCACCCTTCCCCCCTCCAGGTCCATCTCCCTTCAGCAGCCCCACAGCAGACTAAAAACTATGGGTGACAGGGCTTTCAATTGTGTGACTCCTCGTCTGTTGAACACACTTCCAGTCACTGTCAGGGCTGCAGAGTCTCTGGACTCGTTTAAGGAACAGCTAAAGACTGAGCTGTTGAGAAAAGGACCTCTGTTAATTCAGTTCTCCTGTCCACTGGATCTGACGACACCTGTATATAGCTTTGATTGTTGTCTGTGTTTTGGATAGGTTTTATTATTATTATTATTATTATTATTATTTGTTATTTTCTACAGCGCCTTGGGTGTGAGAAAATCACAGAAATTAAAATGATAATGATGATTATTATTACTACACACGTCTCACACACTCTCCCAAACACACACACACACACACACACACACTCAAGATCGCTCCAGACTCGGAATGACCTCACCCTGCTTGCTCATCCCTCATTGATTTTCTGAGCTGGTTGTTATGACAGCTAAATATTTCCTCCTTGGTGCTGTCAAATCAAAACACGTCAGTGTGTCTGACAGCAGCCGCACGCATCGAATAGACACACTTACACACACCTGCATGCGTGACCTCACCGCGGCCATGGCTGTTAAGACAGGTGTCCATTCGTGTGCTGAGAGTTCAAAGGGTCACAGCTGTGAGCCAGAGGGACGTGTGCTGCTCTGGAGAGAGAGAGATGAAGTCAGAACGTGTCAATAGTTTCATGTTTATTAATAACATGGGTTAAGTAGGGGCACATCATTAAGTGTAGTACATTTCCATTACCCACTCTGGACACTTCTGTTGGTGTAAGAGTAGAAGTTCAAGCAGTTCAAGCTGCCTGCATCCTACCCAATCCTTTATCACTCTTTCATGTCTCTTTTGCACACGCACTCACGCACGCACACACACACACACACGCACACACACACACACACACACACACACACACACACACACACACACACACACACACACAAACACACACATACACAAATACACACGCCTTCCTCAGGCTCAGTTGCTGATTATCCTGGTCCTCCTCTCTGGGTAAATATCCAGAGGCATTGCCCATAGTAGCCAAAACATCACCCGCTGGAAGATATAATATTTCCTCTCTTGGCGGTGAAGGAATGTAGAGTGAGGGTCAGTCAGTGCTGTGCCTTACTGCCTGGCTGACTTACTGCGTTACTGCCTCACTGCCTTGCTGCCTTACTGTGGCTGACTTACTGCCTGGCTGCCTTACTGCCTTACTGCCTGGCTGCCTTACTGCCTGACTGCCTTACTACCTGGCTCCCCCTTTGTTTATTTCTGTGGGGAGTCATTAGATCATAGCCTGGTCCCAGATCTGTACTGTATGCTTTAGCCAACTGCTCTGACTGGCAGGGCCAAAGCACATAGAGACACGGCACACACAGGCCTTCCACACACAGGCCTTCAAAAAATCACTGTATGATTAATGCTACTGCTTCCCTCTGTTGCACCATCACTGTATGATTAATCCTACTGCTTCCCTCTGTTGCACCATCACTGTATGATTAATCCTACTGCTTCCCTCTGTTTCACCATCACTGTATGATTAATCCTACTGCTTCCCTCTGGTCCCTGTATGATGACATGAGGCTTAATTACAGCTATGAGGTGATAAAACAAACATCCAGTCAGCTCATTAATCCCCTCATGGTTAACTGTATCTGGGACAGGGGGCTTTGAAGTCCCCTTCCACTGGGTTTAGCCAACACTGTACAGTACTAAGCATAGATATTATTACTCCACTGGGTTTAGCCAACACTGTACAGTACTAAGCATAGATATTATTACTCCACTGGGTTTAGCCAACACTGTACAGTACTAAGCATAGATATTATTACTCCACTGGGTTTAGCCAACACTGTACAGTACTAAGCATAGATATTATTACTCCACTGGGTTTAGCCAACACTGTACAGTACTAAGCATAGATATTATTACTCCACTGGGTTTAGCCAACACTGTACAGTACTAAGCATAGATATTATTACTCCACTGGGTTTAGCCAACACTGTACAGTACTAAGCATAGATATTATTACTCCACTGGGTTTAGCCAACACTGTACAGTACTAAGCATAGATATTATTACTCCACTGGGTTTAGCCAACACTGTACAGTACTAAGCATAGATATTATTACTCCACTGGGTTTAGCCAACACTGTACAGTATTAAGCATAGATATTATTACTCCACTGGGTTTAGCCAACACTGTACAGTACTAAGCATAGATATTATTACAAAACCTCGAAGGATCTCTATTTTATTGTCTGTTTAGCTTTGTTATAAAAGTTGTGAAACTCGTGACAAAGAAAAAAATATAAATCCACAGTTGACACAGAAACATCCTTAAAGGCAATTGCCAACAGGCTGGGATGTCCCAGTGTAATTTGTGGGGATTGTTAATGATGGTTCTGATTGAGAGTGTCCACTGTGATCACAATGTTGTTTTTTATCTACAGGCTGGTGTGTGTTACTGGGCAGAACTTTGATCCCACAAATGATTTCGTCAGAGTTACCGTTAACCAGAATGCAATGGGGGTGTCCAAAGAGGTCTTCTCATACTTGGTGAGTGTGTTGCCGTTGTCAATCCTCTCTCTCTTTTTTCTCTCCTTCTCCCTGACCTATCTTTACATTTTCTTCCTCCTTCTACTAATTTATTTTCAGTATTTCTTTGCTTATAGTCTTTATCTGTCTCTTGCTAGTTAAATCCACATTCTCTCCCTTCTTTCTTCTCCCTTGTCTGTTCCTCCGTCTCTCCCCACTCCCTGGTCCTTGTCTGTTCCTCCGTCTCTCCCCACTCCCTGGTCCTTTCTGTTCCTCCGTATTTCCCCATCCCTGGTCCTTGTTCATACTGAGAATGTTTTCCCAATGTGTCAGTTGAATGTTAGCAAATTTGTCTTATGATATTCAGGAATGCAAATGTGTGGGAATCTTCAAACATTCATCAGAACTGCAACTAAGCACCATTGCCATGCAGAACTCGGTGCCAGCAAAAACAAACATGGCGCTTGTTGAGGAGCCTGGCTGCTTCTTCGGATGATTGACCTCGACCCACCCAGTCTCCCGTTGGATTAGAACTACACAGCCTGTGGAAATACACATCTCATTTTCTTTTTGTTTATGGACAAAGAGTTTATTTTTAAATTCAGCTGGAACATTGGGTAATTTCAGCCGCTTTTAAGAAAGGCTTCTGCCTGTGAGTCATGATCTCAGTGATAAATAACAGACTTGGAGACGAGAGGGTGTTGAACAATGCAAAACAACAAATAGGGTTGTGGGAACCCCTTGTGGTCCTCTACCACCTTCTGGGATGCTGCTCCAGGGTGTGAGGGAAAGACAGGGAGAAAGGGGATGGAGGGGATTCTGAGGAAAAGGGATAACGGTTCGGATCCAAATTGAGACAGGATGGGCACCTCCTTTGCACCTCCTTCCTCAAACCTCGGGCCGGAAACATCTGTCACACACATGCACACACGCACACACGCACACACACACACACACACACACACACACACACACACACACACACACACACACACACACACACACACACACACAATATAAATCTCTGCTTGTTCAGACACACAAACAGGAAGTGAATCCTGTCAGTGAGAATGAGAGGTCTTCCCTGGAGGCAAGGTTCACCGAGGGGAGATAGGCTTTGGAAGTCTCCGGAATGCTGATGCTGTATAGCTGTATAGGGATATTCGTCTTAGCCCCAGGGACCTGTCGTCTGTGTATATGTGTGTGTGTGTTTTTCAAGTGTGTGTTTCAAGTCACATGCACCAGTACAGTGAAATGCTTAGCTTGCAAGCTCTGCCAAACAGTGCGGTATTCAATATTAAAATAGTAGTATATTTTTTTATATAAGAAATAAGAGAGGAAGCTATATACAGGGTAAATGTACAATGTGCAGGTATACTTGAGTATTTGAGGTGTGTGTGTGTGTTTTTATGTGTGTTTTTATGTGTGTGTGTGTGTGTGTGTGTGTGTGTGTGTGTGTGTGTGTGTGTGTGTGTGTGTGTGTGTGTGTGTGTGTGTGTGTGTGTGTGTGTGTGTGTGTGTGTGTGTGTGTGTGTGTGTGTGTGTGTGTGTGTATTGCTATATGGCTGTATGGCTGTATAGTGAAATATATCCTAGCCCCAGGGACCTGTCACCCCTCCCAAGTGGCGTAGTGGTCTAAGACACTGCATCTCAGTGCTAGAGGCGTCACTACAGACAACCTGGTTTGAATACAGAGTTTGGAATATTACTCATTCAAGGGTTTTTCTTTATTTGAAGACATCAAAACTATGACATAACACATATGGAATCATGTAGTAACGAAAAAAGTGTTAAACAAATCAAAATATATTTTATATTTGATATTCTTCAAATAGCCACCCTTTGCCTTGATGACAACTTTGCACACTCTTGGCATTTTCTCAATCAGCTTCACCTGGAATGCTTTTCCATCAGTCTTGAAGGAATTCCAACATATGCTGAGCACTTGTTGGCTGTTTTTCCTTCACTGCGGTCCGACTCATCCCAAACCATCTAAATTTGGTTGAGGTTGGAACCAAAAATCTCAAATGTGGTTACTACATGATTCCATGTGTTATGTCATACTTTTGATGTCTTCACTTTTATTCTACAATGCCAAAAATAGTGCAAATAAAGAAAAACCCTTGAATGAGTAATATTCCAAACTTTTGTCCCCCAGTGTATATGTGGATGAGATGAACCCAAGACCATAAGGCCTTAGTACAGAACAGTACTAAATACTCTACTGGAGTTTCCCAGGGCTTCAGTGTCCTCAAGAATGAAACATCGAACTTGAAATATGTTACAGTCAGCAACTTATTTAGCTAGAGCTGAGGAAACCAAGAGTATGGACTATATAGAATTGATAGATTATTTGAATTATCCAATTAACATTAACCACGTTTCCATCCCCAGTGCACGGTATGAGCTTGATGGTCCATTCCAATAAATATCGAGGGACTTATTCTAGTGATATGATGAACAATGCTTGACTTCCGTTTGACAAATACAAATATTTTTGCTCTTATGCATAATAATCTCATAATGTAAACTAGTCTACCCGCACAGGCAACCCATACTGTATCTGCCAGCTGTTGGCTAGAGCGCATGTGCCAAGACCAGAGTAGGCACATTTGCTATTTAACGCAACAGGTTTTTGTGACAAAACATAATGGAAACATATTGAACTTTAGATTTGTATTCGGTACAGGAAAACTTAAGCGGAAAAATGTCATCACACACTGATTTTTATCCACAACAAGTCAATTAGGTGGGAACACCACTGGTGGGAAAATGTAGATATTTTCTTTATGCTGATTTTAGAATATTCACATGAAAATATGTCGCCGATTGGATGGAAACCTAGCTAATGACTCAAAACCAGCAGACTGCTGCACCGAAGGTGTGTACAGTATTAACAACAACGGAGCCATATGGCACATTAATAACAACACATATGTCCCACCACCACCTCAGGTCCCCAAGCTGCTGTCCATGGAGCCTAGGAAAGGCTCTCGTTCAGGGGGAACCAGGGTGACCATCAGGGGGGAGCACCTGGACACTGGCTCTCAGGTCAGAGTCAAGGTCAACGGCACCCAGGACTGCAGTATCCTCACGTGAGTCTTACTGTGTGAATTATTACATTGTCATCACTGTTGGACTTGTATGTTGCTGTGCTGAATCTGTAGGCTTTGTGATGCTGAGTGTTATTCTAAAGGAGACTGTGCAGTTGAGTTGTTTAGTTAAATTGTGCGTGAGGTATTGATATTTCTTCAGCTGCTGCATTTGTTGTCTGTTCAGAGGCTGTGTTTTGGTTCTTGGCTGTATTTGTTATGGAAACTGTCTTGGTGTGTGGTTTTATTATTCTGATTGTGTGGTATTATTGTGTCCTTGTGCATCTTTGTGTGTGTGTGTGTGTGTGTGCATGCGTGCGTGCGTGCGTGGTGCGTGTGTGTTCCAGGCTAACCAAAGACACCATCGAGTGCACCATGCCTGCGGCCCTGCACACACACACTGAGGCGGTGTCAGTGTGTGTGGAGTTTGAGGATATTCCCTGTCAGAGCTCTGAGCTCCTCACCCAGTACATCTATGAGAAGAACCCCATCCTCAGCTACATCAAACCCAGGAAGAGCTACCTTAGGTACACACACACACACACACACACACACACACACAGACACACACACACACACACACACACACAC
>CM042399.1:19764370-19789231 GCA_023634145.1 Thymallus thymallus
CCTCTCTAGGTGCAGGTGGGTAACTTCCAGAGGATCATAGCCAAGGTGCAGCTGGGAGGTAGTGAGCTGGCCATTGTGGTGTCCATCGTGGTGTGCTGTGTGTTGCTGCTGCTGTGCACTGTGGGTAAGTGTCTAGTCTTGTGTCGTCGCCGGAGGTGAAGGATGTCTGGCTGCCTTGGTGACAGATGCTCCAGATGTCAGGGAGATTAAAGGATCTCTGGGGTCAGGGTCTCCTCCTGTCTACACAGCACAAAGACACCACTGTTCCCACTGTTCCCACTGCCCCCAGTGTCTGTGTGTGTGTGTGTGTGTGTGTCTCTGACAAGTGTGTGTTTTCATTTCTTTCCAGAAGCTGTGTTTGTATGGGACTTTTACAAATGGAGTATGTCCTGATTCATTACAGCATGTCAGGATGTCAATATGGCTTCAAATACATCTATTTAATGACTCTAATGTCTTCTCTGTTTCTCTCCCTCATATCCCCCCCCCCTCTCTCGCTCTCTCTCTCTCTCTCTCTCTCTCTCTCTCTCTCTCTCTCTCTCTCTCTCAGCTCTAGTGGTGTACTGTACTAAGAGCCGGAGGGCGGAGCGCTACTGGCAGAAGACTCTGCTGCAGATGGAGGAGATGGAGTCCCAGATCAGAGATGAGATTCGCAAAGGTGCAGTACCACACACACACACGCACGTACACACACACGCACGTACACACACACGCACGTACACACACGCTCACATGTACACACACACTTGCAGTGAGTTGAAAAGGCAGGAGTGTGTGATCCGTAATGCTACCAGCACAGTCTCCTTACACTCAGACATGTTATTAGAGCTCCATTGAAGTCTCTCTCATGTTCCCTGATGTTCCTGGGCCTACGGCTGTGGTGCTCATGACATTCTGCCAGACGGTGATTGTCAAGCAAATAACTGTCGGTCTCACATGCAAATAACTGCAGGTTTCACGGTAATTTACCGTTAATTAACATAAACACATTTAGCATCTCTTGGCTTCCACACACAGCCTACAAGCCCCTGATGCAGACCTTTGGAAATTGTTTTAAAAAGTCTAATAAATCAATTTAATATAGCCTACAGCTTCACAATAAATCCATTATTTATTTTAGACAGGTCTAAAGAAACATGATATGAAGAAAATGTAGTCTATTACAGAAGAACAGAATACTGCGCGCAAACGTCTTATCGAAATCCGAGGCGCATATTGAAGATGTTAGAAGACTTTCCGTCAGCCAACAAGATGAGTAGGCCTAACGAACAACAAAAGCACTAGCCTATGTCAATCTACTATCCCCCATAGTACAAAAGTTTACCTATTATATTCTGTGCAATAAATAAATATTCCAAACATAGTCTGGGACAGATGTGGGATGCGATAGATCCCAAATTAATAGAACCACTTGTATAAAAAAAAACTTTAAAAGCAATGAGGCTGACGCAAAAGATCAGAACGTTTAGCTTAAAATGTTGCTAAACTATTAGGCTATTTCTTCACATCATAAGTGCAGCAACGCACACATGGCAGTAGGCTATAAGCGCTAATGTCACAAAATGCAATCAATTAGTGGGAAAACACCATTCTCAAAAGTGACTGCAAATGTGATTATGTATGTAATGCTTTATTATAAAGGTGCATTTTTATAGTGAAAATTATCTTCCCCAAACTTGAAACTCAAGCCCCGCCTATGTGCGGTACATTCGGAAAGTATTCAGGCCCCTTGACCTTTTCCACGTTTTGTTACGTTAACAGCCTTATTAAAAAATGTTTTAAATAAACAATTTTCATCATCAATCCATGCACAATACACCGTAATGACAAAGTGAAAACAGGTTTCTAGTTTTTTTCGTAAATGTAAAAAACAGATTGGACATGATTTGGAAAGGCACATACCTGTCTATATAAGGTCCCACAGTTGACAGTGCATGTCAGAGCAAAAACCAAGCCATGAGGTCAAAGGAATTGTCCTTAGAGCTCTGAGACAGGATTGTGTGGAGGCACTCCACCAATCCGGCCTTTATGGTAGAGTGGCCAGACGGAAGCCACTCCTCAGTAAAAGGCACATGACAGCCCACTTGGAGTTTGCCAAAAGGCACCTAAAGGATTCTCAGACCATGAGAAACAAGATTAAACTATTTGGCCTGAACGCCAAGGGTCACGTCTGGAGGAAACTTGGCACCATCCTTACGGTGGAGCATGGTGGTGGCAGCATCATGTAAGGATGTTTTTCAGCAGCAGGGACTGGGAGACTAGTCAAGATTGAGGGAAAGATTAACGGAGCAAAATACAGAGAGATCCTTGATGAAAACCTGCTCAGGGCATCAGACTGGGGCGAAGGTTCACCTTCCAACAGGACAAAGACCCTAAGCACACAACTAAGACAATGCAGGAGTGGCGTCGGGACAAGTCTCTGAATGTCCTTGAATGGCCCAGCCATAGCCTGGAATTGAACCCGATTGAACATCTCTGGAGAGACCTGAAAATAGCTGTGCAGCGACGCTCCCCATCCAACCTGACAGAGCTTGAGAGCATCTGCAGAGAAGAATGGGTGTGCAAATACAGGTGTGCCAAGCTTGTAGCATCATACCCAATAAGACTCGAGGCTGTAATCGATGCCAAATGTGCTTCAACAAAGTACTGTGTAAAGTTTTTTATTTTTGCTTTGTCATTATGGGTTAGTGTGTGTAGATTGATGTGAAAAAAATGAATTAATCAATTTTAGAATAAGGCTGTAACGTAACAAAATGTTGATAAAGTCAAGGGGTCTGATTTCTTTCCGAATGCACTGTATGACAGTTAGGCTCTGCACTGGTTGTAAAGCAGATTAATGTGCTTAATTTTAAGAACATATTTGACCACTTTAGATGTGATACAAACCTTATCAACATATAGGCCTATGGGCTAGGCTACATGAGGTGGGTGACTATGATTTTAAAAAGTCGCATAAAAAGGTATGCACTGTTTGTTGCCTTACAAGTTATAATACATAATTCAAAAGTTATAATACATCATTCACAAGTTATAATACATCATTCACAAGTTATAATACATCATTCACAAGTTATAATACATCATTCACAAGAGGGAGTAATCTAGTCTTTACATATACTAAATAATATATGTGTGAAATTAGTTTGATTTAGAATGTACCATTATCATGCACCTGTCTAGGAACAGGGGCAGGGAAGAAAATACATGTCATCTATGCACTTAAATAGCAAATGGAGGACACTTTTCCCGTGGTTCATTTTTATGCCAGCCAGGTAGGCTATACTCCTGTTGTAAAGATAAGCAATGTGCTTAATATTAGGAAAGTTGAGAAATAAATATAGTAGGTCTAGCCTATAGAAAGCTGATGGGATCCTCCTATTTTTAATAGAGGCCATCAAACTCTGTTTTCTCACGCAATTGCATAGCCTATAGAAATGTTGCACAACATGAGCTCATGGGCTCTCATGAAGTGTTTGATTTGATTGACATTTGCTTTGATGTCAGAGTGATTAGAGGGACAATAGAGTGCTGAGTACCAGGCAGTACTAATGACCATAAGCAGCATCAGAGCTTGGAGAAGCCTAGTTACCGTGACTAAATGGTCACGTGAAATTTGACTGCGGTCATGACTCGTGACTGTGGCGGTAATACGGTCACCGTAACAGCCCTACCTGGCCACAGCTACATGAGGGAAGACAGAAAACATGTACCTTCACTTAGGGATAGGGCTTATAACATTTGTTTTTATTTAACCTTTATTTAACTAGGCAAGTCAGTTAAGATCTCATTCTTATTTACAATGACCTACAGGGTCAGACCCTGGAGCAAATTAGGCTTAAGTGCCTTGCTCAAGGACACATCCACAGGTTTTTCACCTTGTCGGCTTGGGTATTCGAACCAGCGAATTACTGGCTCAACGCTCTAACCACTAGGCTACCTGCCACCCTTAAAAGAAAATCTATAGTGGTGAGCGTAGAAGGCAACTATGCTCACCACTATACCACCAACACCTTTTGTGTGTGTGTACCTGTGATGGCAGCAGTTGAGAGTTTATTCTTAGTAAGCGTGACTCACAAAGCACACAGACTGAGTAGTGATCACTCACTCACTCACACACACACACACACACACACACACACACACACACACACACACACACACACACACACACACACACACACACACACACACACACACACACACACACACACACACACACACACATGCACACACAAACATGGTGGTGACACACGGCTTCAGTAATGTCTACCCTGTAGGGGCGAAGCGGTGGGAGAGTGAGAGGAGAGTAGGGGGGATAGAGGAGAGGGGAGAGGAGGGGGAGAGGAGGGGAGAGGAGAGAGGAGAGGCGAGACTAGGGAGGAAGATGGCCAAGATTCAGGGACACGTGTCTCTGGAGAGATGTGTGAGAGGAGGAAGAGAAAGGGAGGGGGAGAGGTTTGTTAGAGGACACTGACAGCTGTGTGGGTGAGACCAGGGTGAGTGTGTCAGGGGTGAGGGACGGGTTTGGGAAGGGCAGAACAGGAGGGAGGGGAGAAGGGAAGAGGGTGAAGGGAGGGGAAGGAGGGAAATTGCATCGCTAGGGTTGTGGGGTTCGATTTCCATGGGGGCCCAGTACGAAAAAGTATTTAAAAAAATGTATGCACTAACTACTGTAAGTCACTCTGTATAAGAGCGTCTGCTAAATTACTAAAAGTAAATGTAATGTACTGAGGTGGTAGTGGAGAGATTGACATATTGCAGGGATGTTCCAAATAGATACATGAGAAGAGTTTGCTATGTGTGAGAGTGATTAGGGACAGTTTGAAATTTGCTGTGGTGGTTGGTCCAAACTAGTGGAGGGTTGTCTAACTTTGTGTTTTTTTTATTGGGCACAGGGGAGGGGAGTGCCTTTCCCTGGTTTACATTCGCTCTTTTTTAGGTTTTAATATGTCATTTATTCAATTCTAGCCACATTTCCTCATCTGCCTGCATGCTCCTCCCCTATATCAAGATGTTTTGGTACTTCCCTAATGCACTACGTTTATCCATGCGCTAACTTTTACTATACCACTGGACAATATAGTCTACCAGTCTAACTGTCTATCCTGCCCTCTATCCTACATTCATAGTGACAATAGTGGTAGATGGATCATTTGTCAAAATCTGCAATAGGCTAATTAGCAATCATACCACATAAAAAAGCATTCAAAGATTCATACATGTTCAAGAACAAATAGAAATAGCTGACAGGCAGCTGATAGGCCAGGTCCATCATTGCGCATGAAAGAACAGGAAAGACATGAAACACTGCGCTCAAAAAGCTCCCCTATTGATCTTGTTAAAGGACAAGACAAGTATCCTTCCTAGACTAGACTACAACACCACAATGCAATAAATAATTGCATTATTGTTTTCAACCAATTCTATTCTAGGATCAGTGGCGATTTTAGAATGTTTATTTTTATTTTTTTATGTATACCAGTAAAGGTACTTCACAAGACAACACTAAACAACACTAGTAACGACTGACATAAAGATCTAAGAACACTGAAGCAGCAAACTTTGTGGAGACCAATACTTGTGTCATTCTCAAAACTTTTGGCCAAGACTGTATATGTAATAATTATTGTGCAATCCCAGTCCCTTTTATAAGTCTTTGTACTGTGTGTATATATGTATTTTTTTTACTGACAAATAAAATCTATCAATTCTGTGCAGTGGCCATTTGATAAATGGAAAGAGATATCTGTTACAAAACACCAAGAAGCTTATTGACATTTGGATACTAGGTAGGCCTACAACGTAGGGAGGGGTGTGTTTTCTGTTTGACGAGATTGACATAGTCTATTTATTGTGGTTTGAAAAACGCAAACCAGTATATTGAAGTGCCTGAATTTGCTTTGTTTATTGGTTGTGTGGTGCATTGGCACAGAAACCTGTTGGTGAAAAATTATAAATATGGCATCAAAATGTTGAAAATCAAATTTCCCACTAGCTGATCATTGTCTGCAGACGGCTCTGATTGTAGTGTAGGCCTAATGAAACAGGCAGGTAGAGTGAGCTCGTCCGTGGAGGTCGGCGGACCCTCAACCTTCTGGCCCCGGCCCGTAGCACCAAAGCATGCTGAAGTGGTAAACGTACTATTATTTATGACTATTATTTATTTTGTGCTCATTCTATGAAGGGTAGGGCGTGCATTTTGTTTACGTTGGAGGGAGGGGGTGCATTTTATTTTAATAAATTATCACCTAGCAATGGCTATGGAGTAGAAAGTAGTGCTTCCGGAACCATTCATGGCTTTGGGCCTGTGTTCTGGGATGAGACTGAGAGTTGTCTGAGATGTTCTAAACTGTATGTAACTGAATGTCCTGTGAATGTCATGTGAATGGTGGTAAGATGTTGTCCTCTAACCCTCTGGTGTCCTTCCAGGCTTCGCAGAGCTACAGACAGACATGACAGACCTGACCAAGGAGCTGAACCGTAGCCAGGGAATCCCCTTCCTGGAGTACAAACAGTTTGTCACACGCACCTTCTTCCCCAAGGTGAGTCAGTTAATCACACACACACAACACACACACACACACACACACACACACACACACACACACACACACACACACACACACATAACCAACCATTAGAGAGAGATTTTTCATCAGAATATTCTTTATAGTTTACATTGAATAGGTCTTCACACAGTTATTACCGTCCCAAAACTTGAAAAGCATGGTGTGGTTTAAATCCCTTAAGAAGAACATATACAGTTGAAGTCGGACGTTTACATACACCTTAGCCAAATACATTTAAACTCAGTTTTTCACAATTCCTGACATTTAATCCTAGTAATCTTAGGTCAGTTAGGATCAACACTTTATTTTAAGAATGTGAAATATAATTGTAGAGAGAATGATTTATTTCAGATTTTATTTCTTTCATCACATTCCCAGTGGGTCCAAAGTTTACATACACTCAATTAGTATTTGGTAGCATTGCCTTTAAATTGTTTAACTTGGGTCTAGCGTTTCGGGTAGCCTTCCACAAGCTTCTCACAATGAGTTGGATGAATTTTGGCCCATTCCTCCTGACAGAACTGGTGTAACTGAGTCAGATTTGTAGGCCTCATTGCTCGCACACGCTTTTTCAGTTCTGCCCACATATATTCTATAGGATTGAGGTTAGGGCTTTGTGATGGCCACTCCAATACCTTGACTTTGTTGTCCTTTGGAAGTATGCTTGGTGTCATTGTCCATTTGGAAGACCCATTTGCGACCATGCATTAACTTCCTGACTGATGTCTTTAGATGTTGCTTCAATATATCCACATAATTTTCCTTCCTCATTATGCCATCTATTTTGTGAAGTGTACCAGTCCCTCCTGCAGCAAAGCACCCCCACAACATGATGCTGCCACCCATGTGCTTCACGGTTGGGATGGTGTTCTTCGGCTTGCAAGCATCCCCCTATTTCCTACAAACATAACGATGGCCATTATTGCCAAACAGTTATATTTTTGTTTCATCAGACCAGAGGACATTTCTCCAAAAAGTACGATCTTTGTCCCCATATGCAGTTGCAAACCGTAGTCTGGATTTTTTATGCCGGTTTTGGAGCAGTGGCTTCTTCCTTGCTGAGCGGCCTTTCAGGTTATGTTGATATAGGACTTGTTTTACTGTGGACATAGATACTTTTGTACCTGTTTCTTCCAGCATCTTCACAAGGTCCTTTGTTGTTGTTCTGGGATTGATTGCACTTTTCACACCAAAGTACATTCATCTCTAGGAGACAGAACGCGTCTCCTTCCTAAGCGGTATGACGGCTGCGTGGTCCCATGGTGTATATACTTGCGTACTGTTGTTTGTACAAATGATCATGGTACCTTCAGGTGTTTGGAAATTGCTCCCAAGGATGAACCAGACTTGTGGAGGTCGACAATTTTTTTTCTGAGGTCTTGGCTGATTTCTTTTGATTTTCCCATGATGTCGAGCAAAGAGGAAATTAGTTTGAAGGTAGGCCTTGAAATACATCCACAGGTACACCTCCAATTGACTCAAATTATGTAAATTAGCCTATCAGAAGCGTCTAAAGCGATGCCATTATTTTCTGGAATTTTCCAAGCTGTTTAAAGGCACAGTCAACTTAGTGTATGTAAACTTCTGACCCACTGGAATTGTGATATAGTAAATTATAAGTGAAATAATCTGTCTGTAAACAATTGTGTCATGCACAAAGTAGATGTCCTAACCGACTTGCCAAAACTATAGTTTGTTACCATGAAATCTGTGGAGTGGTTGAAAAATGAGTTTTAATGTATGTAAACTTCTGACTTCAACTGTATTTGTGACAGGTAAAAATATTCTACTTTCTGATGTGCTATCCATCCTGGAGGACAGGTGTAGATTTTCTGTCTGTGCCTCTGTGTTTCCACAGACAGACAGAGATACAGACAGACATAACAGTATGTTTGGTTTTCAAACTACCGGCATGAAGTTTCAAACCACAAGCATGAAGTTTTAAACCACAAGCATTTTCCAGCCAGGTTACCCATGACACATGTCAGTATTCGGCATCCATCCATGTCTGAGGACGTCGGTAGATGAAGTGGAGACCAACCATTAGGGGCAACAGTGAGCACTTCGATTCGATTTCGGTTTTGCTAGGGTGTTGTAGGTGGCGATGGCGGATGAGCATCAGCATCTGCCTCTGATTCCATAGGTTGCAAGTTCAAATCAAGCAATAGAAAGTTTTTTTTGCGGTTTTTGTTTTAAGCCTATCCCAAACCCTTACCTTAACCATTCGCCATTAATGCCTAACCTTCAAAAATCAGAGGAGTTTATGCATAAACCTAATCTTAAACTCTTTGAAATTTGACGTTTGCAACAACTTCAAAATGTGACTTTTGAGAAACATGGAGGAACGTCTAATTCTGACGTGAGACTGTGAGAGCTAGTTGAAAGTTTCAAGGACACTGAACAATGCTGGGCACTCACACAAAAAAAACGAACACACACACACACAGCTACACACACATCGGCACACACTTGTGTACCCACCCACCCACACTTTCATATGCACACACATTCTTTAGTACAACCAATCCGTATTTACTGAAACACAGCCATGCACACATCAGTACAGACTCCTGTAATCACCCTATGGCACACACACACTCGTTCACAGATAGAACAGTTAGAACTGCAGATAGAATAGTTAGAACTGCAGATAGAACAAATAGAACTGCAGATAGAACAGATAGAACTGCAGATAGAACAGATAGTACTGCAGATAGAACAGTAAGAACTGCGGATAGAACAGATAGAACTGCAGATAGAACTGCATGTAGAGCAGTTAGAACTGCAGATAGAACAGATATAACTGCATATATAACAGATAGACCTGCAGATAGAACAGTTAGAACTGCAGATAGAACAGATAGACCTGCAGGTAGACCAGATAGAACTGCATACATTTGTCGAGGTGGGCAGTTTTTTGGATGTGATGGAAATAAGAGCTGGTAGACTGTTGAAAGCTGCTATGATGGAACATAAATACATCTGTTTTTACCTCACTACTCACACACACACATACACACTCACACGTATACTGATGCAGCATAAATACTTGCGTCGTTACCTCAGTAGGTTACGGTCTCCACTCAGGTCCACAGAGACCCAAACATATAGCAACACAATACTGTTCAATCAACTGCCACAAGACAAAGGCAAACCACAGTCTCAACCCTCTCAGTCCTCAACCATTGACACACACTGAAACACACACATACACACACTCACTTTAAATGCACACTCTGAACTCAAGCCAAGCGAAGGCCTCTTTTCTCCTCTCCAGTTCAGATGAGAGACCAATGGCTTAAAGCCTGTCCACTTGGGCTATTTTCAGCATGTCTCCAAAACAAAGTTTAATATTTGTGATGGTATTGGTATCATATCTCCTCTTTGTAGCCTTTCATGGTCAGTCGGGGAGTCAGTCAAACACTGCAAATCTAATGCCAAAATCCCTACTAGACAGTTCAGTATGCAGGGCCAAGTGTGTCTGAAGTTCTCTCTCACCCCTATGGATCTGATTTCGTGACCATCTGTACATTTGATTCTTTGACTCTGTTGGCTCTGACTATGAGAGCATTGTTCGATGTGTACGGCCCTTTCTCTGTTTGTCTCTGAATATGTTTAGTGATGTACTGGTTCTGTCTCTCTGTACGTTTACCACAGATGTGTTCAGACTATGAGAGGAGTCTGGTCCAGCCTGTCTATGAGAACGACGCCCTCGGTCCACGAGCCCTCCCTGAGACACACCCCCTTCTGCAAGACTGGAAGGTATAGAGTTAACCTCCTGAAGTGTTCCATTATCCATTCTGCTCCATTCTGCTTCTCTCCTCTACCTCAAGCACTTGGATTCTATTCCTCTACTTCCTTGCTCCTTTGCTTCACAACTGGGTCACACTGAAGATGATTAAGTCTCCACGGTGAGGCTGTTCATGAGTGTGTGTGTGTGCGTGGGGGTGTGCGTGCGTGTGTATGTCTATCTGTCTAGACGTGTGTATGCATTGCATTCTAATGCCCATTCACCAGCTGCCAGTCCATATGATTCAGTGAGTTTTCACGTTGTCAAACACTATCCCAGCCCACCCAGACACTGACAGGTTGTTGACACACTTCCCACCGTCTCAATGACGATGGCACCGCACACATTCTACCGTTACCATGTGGACAGCCGTCTTTGTTGGTTGTGTGTGTGTGTGTGTGTGTGTGTGTGTGTGTGTGTGTGTGTGTGTGTGTGTGTGTGTGTGTGTGTGTGTGTGTGTGTGTGTGTGTGTGTGTGTGTGTGTGTGTGTGTGTGTGAGTGAGCTCTACTATTGCAACGATGCATAGTTTTGGGTCGACAGCCAGGGGAGCCTGTCTAAGGGTGATAAAGTGTTTCAGATCCTCACTGTCTTCCCGGGAAGTGTTTTCCAGGTCACAGCGTACAAATCTCACAGGAGGCCATTTATCTTAATGGACAACCCTGCTCTCCTTCTGTCACTGTGTTCACAGGAGAATATGGCTGCAGTCCAGAGGGAAGACTATTGCTTAGGTGCATTGTTGAATAGGATACAGTTGCATTAACTAGTCTAGGAGTGTTTAGGAGACAGTACTAGATGATTATGTTATGAGAAAGCAGCTGAAGAAAAGCTCAGAGGTGGAAAGCGATAATGAGTTTTAGTGGTCATACTCTGGTATGAGGTGGATTTGGGTTAGCAGGGAGTCTGATTGAACAGGGCCCGGTTTCCCTATAGGGTGTTTTAACGGTGCATCTTTCCGAAAAATATGAACGGCCGAAGTGCGTCGTTGAGGCATGTGTTGATACTGATATGTTCGAAAGAAATGCAATGCTGCTGTTTGAATCAATTGCAAGGACATTGGAAACGTTGTATTTGTAGTCAACTTTGTTCTGAAGTTATCGATGGTTCCAAAGAGGCGCATAAACAAAGTGATTCTATGTTTATCGGAACTCTTCTATATATAAAGTGCCGCGGTAGGGCAAAAAGCATCTATTGACGTACTTAACTGTTCGAGTGGCAGGCGTTAGATTATGAGCGTTTTCAAGTACAACGTTAATAACGATGGTTTTGGGAAACAGCTCAGAGATTTAACGATGCTCCTACAAAGGTTCTAACGATGACCTAGACTTAAGATGCTTTTGGGAAACCTGGCCCTGATTGGTTCAATACACATAACTCTCTCTTTTATCCCTCTTTCTTTCTCTTTCTCTCTATTTCTCTATATTTCTCTCTCTCTCTCTCTCTCTCTCTCTGTCTCTCTGTCTCTGTCTCTGTCTCTCTCTTTGTCTCTCTGTCTCTCTCTCTCCAGCCCTCTAACACAGCCAAGCCTAACATGGAGGAGGGAATCACTCTCTTCTCCACTCTTCTCAACAACAAGCACTTCCTGGTTACCTTCGTCCATGCACTGGAGCAACAGAAGGACTTTGCAATACGCGACAGGTATCAATGAAAACCATGACAACCATGTGCACTTCAAACCCAAAGTACCGTGACTTTTTGCTGTACAACTGATTATGGTTTTGACTAGAAAGGTTACAGCTTTTGTCAGATTAGATTTTTTTGTAGCAGGTTAGGAGAACTAGGTTAAGTTTAGGAAAAGGGTGACCCCTGATTATCCTATACACTCAGTGGCCAGTTTAGTATGTACACCACCTCGTTCACCACAGTGAGTCAAGTGTATAAAGCAGGCAGACAGGCATTGAGACATTCAGTTACTGTTTGAGTGAACGTTAGAATGGGCAGAACGAGTGACCACTGAGTGTCTATCCACCTCTTCCCAGTTCAAAGTGTTTATGCGTACAATATGGGGAAAGGGAAAGGGGGAGAGGTGTGGGGAGCAGTGGGTTAACTGCCTTGTTCAGGGGCAGAACGACTGATTTTTACCTTGTCAGCTAGGAGATTCGATCCAGCAACCTTTCGGTTACTGGCTGTAAAAAAAAAACAGACAGTTGTTCTGGAGGTTCCTCATATTGATTCCAGAAGCCAGACCCTTTCACTGCTCCCTCTCCAGGCTCAGCACCACAGAAGTGGTTTGGCTTTAATGTTTCCCCTGCCTGGTCTGCTACCTCTACTGTTTCACTGCCTCCATCCTCTGGGCCAACTCAGAACATATATGTAACAGTGTGTTCTCAGATGTGCGGACTAAATCATATTGTGTGAATTGTATATGTCTGTACATTTTAGTGTTTTTCTGTCTGTGTCCACCCAGGTGTAGCATGGCGTCCCTGCTCACTATCGCCCTCCATGGTAAACTGGAATACTACACCAGCATTATGAAGGATCTGCTGGTGGATCTGATCGATGCCTCGGCCGCCAAGAACCCCAAGTTGATGCTGCGACGCACAGAGTCTGTTGTGGAGAAGATGCTCACCAACTGGATGTCCATCTGCATGTACAGCTACCTCAAGGTGTGGGAGAGAGGGAGGGAGGGAGGGAGGGAGGGATACAATAGAACGGAATGTAATGACAATAGAATGAGACTCCCTTCAAACATCTTTGTATCCAGTCATGAGTATTCACTTTCTAGTTTGTTGCAGTCTAGGCCTTTACTGACAAACAGTCTCAATGTTTATGTTACGTTATCAACGTGTTACTGTGATGTTTTCTGCAGGAGACAGTGGGCGAGCCCTTCTTCCTGCTGCTTTGTGCCATCAGGCAGCAGATCAACAAGGGTTCTATAGACGCCATCACAGGGAAGGCCCGGTACACACTGAACGAGGAGTGGCTGCTCAGAGAGAACATTGAGGCCAAGCCACAGGTCAGTCACCACACAACAATGCAGGTCATATACTGACCAATGATTGGTTCACCTCTTGCTATGTGCATGTATCATATGACTATCATATGATAGAGTGTAGAATATCTCAGATATCTGTAGCTTAATCAATCAACAGGAATAATCAACCATCTGAAGTAAAAGAAGGTGGCATTGTGACATTCACTGCCTCCCTCTCTCGGTGTTTCCAGAACATCAACGTGTCGTTCCAGGGATGTGGTATGGACTCTCTGGCCGTGAAGGTGGTGAACACAGACACCATCTGTCAGGTGAAGGATAAGATTCTAGAGGCCTTCTATAAGAACTTGCCCTTCTCCCAGTGGCCACGGGTAGAGGACGTAGACCTGGGTGAGAAAAGTTACTTTTATTTGTCCTTTATTAGGTAACCAGTCAACTCCCCAGTTGTTGAAGTAATGCCATCCAAAGGAGCTATATGACCAATTATTACTTTGTAGCTCAGCTAACATCAAATCAAATTGTATTCGTCACATACACAGTTTACAGAAGTTATAAAAGGTGCAGCGATATACTTGTGTGCTAGCTCCCTCAACATTGCACTACAATATCAATATCAAAAGTTAATAAAAAATAACAAGTAATTAGAGGAAGTTGGTAATTAAACTGATATGTACACAATGGATATACAGTATAGATAATGAACAATATGATATATAGTATAGATAATGAACAACATGATATATAGTATAGATAATGAACAATATGATATACAGTATAGATAATGAACAATAGGATATACAGTATTGATAATGAACAATAGGATATACAGTATAGATAATGAACAATATACATTATTGATAATGAACAATAGGATATACAGTATAGATAATGAACAATAGGATATACAGTATAGATAATGAACAATAGGATATACAGTATAGATAATGAACAATATACAGTATTGATAATGAACAATAGGATACACAGTATTGATAATGAACAATAGGATATACAGTATTGATAATGAACAATAGGATATACAGTATAGATAATGAACAATATACAGTATTGATAATGAACAATAGGATATACAGTATAGATAATGAACAATAGGATATACAGTATAGATAATGAACAATAGGATATACAGTATAGATAATGAACAATAGGATATACAGTATTGATAATGAACAATAGGATATACAGTATTGATAATGAACAATAGGATATACAGTATTGATAATGAACAATAGGATATACAGTATAGATAATGAACAATATACAGTATTGATAATGAACAATAGGATATACAGTATAGATAATGAACAATAGGATATACAGTATAGATAATGAACAATAGGATATACAGTATAGATAATGAACAATAGGATATACAGTATTGATAATGAACAATAGGATATACAGTATAGATAATGAACAATATACAGTATTGATAATGAACAATAGGATATACAGTATAGATAATGAACAATAGGATATACAGTATAGATAATGAACCATATACAGTATTGATAATGAACAATAGGATATACAGTATAGATAATGAACAATATGATATACAGTATATATAATGAATATGCTATGTCAAGTATGTATTTACAAACATAAAGTGGGTACTGTCTTGGTCATGAAGTTAAATAAATAGCGTGCAATAGTCTCTAAGATGCAGATAGTCTCTGAGGTGAAAATAGTCTCTAAGGTTCAGGTCTGTGCAGGGAAACAGCTAGGGTTAGCTTTTCAGCCCTCTGATGGCCTGGTGGTAGAAGTCGTCTCGGAGCCTGTTGGTCTATGGCTCGGGTGTCTGCAGTCCTTGACATGGAGCTAGTACAATAGATGGCAAAATGCATTTAAACATTCATTACATGTATTGCCTCTCTCTCCTCCTCTCCTGCAGAGTGGTTTGCTTCTGGTAGTAAAAGCAGGATCCTCCAAGACCTGGATAACACCTCTGTGATGGAGGATGGCAGGAAGAAACTCAACACAGTCACGCATTACCAGGCAAGGCTCTGCTCCCACCACACACACACCATATGCTCTCACCTGTGTGTGTGTGTGTGTGTGTGTGTGTGTTTGTGTGCATGGTTTTCTGTCACCCCCTCTGTGTGTGTGTGCGTGCTTCTGTCACCCTGTGTGTGTGTGTGTTTGTGTGCGTGTGTATTTCTGTCACCCCCTGTGTTTGTGTGTGTGTGTGCGTGCGAGCTTCTTTCACCCCCTGTGTGTGTGTGGTTTTCCCTGACTTTGTCACACTCCCAGTAAGACTGAGAGTGAAAGCGATGTGAGGGTGAGAAGTCACTGTAAATGTTGACATCTTGACTGCCCACGGGGTGTCACATTATGTTTATGTGTGGGTAGCTGTGTGTGTGTTAGTCTATGTGCAGGGTAATCATACACATGCAGTGTGTCATTGTCTGTGGGTATCTGTGTGTCTTGGTATGTTTGGTATGTGTCAGAGTATTTTGGTGTGCCTGAGTGTATGTGTGTGTGTAAACAGCTGGGCAGTGACCCCTAACCTTTGCTTTGTTACCTGTGCTGTTAAGTGCTTTGTTTAGTCAGTGCTGGGAAGGCAGTGAGCTGTGAAGGCAGAGAGGCACAGCATGTACTAACAGTCTCAGTTTACTGGCATAGCTGTTCAATCCATTTCACTGTGTGTTGACTTAATGAGCCAACTCCACCCCCCCAACCCCCAAAACGCACATACACACAAACACTCAAATTCTCTCTCTCACACACTCAAACTCTCTCTCTCACACACACACACACACACACACACACTGAGGCAGCGGTTAATGATCCAGTTCTTGCGCCCCACTTCTCTCACCCCTGACCCTGTGACCTCTGACCCCACCCCCAGATCCCAGAGGGGGCGTCATTCGCCATGAGCATGAAAGACAAGAGAGACAATAACCTGGGAAGAGGTAGGTCACACACACACACACACACACACTCTCTGTCACCTTGTCACACATCCCTACATGCTTAGAAAAACATACACACTTACTTTATTAAGGTAAAACCGCATACACTAATTTCAACTTGAGCACACTAGACACATATACACACACACCAAACCACAGACGTACAGTCATTTCCAGCCACAAACATGCTGTAGCCAAATAAACACACTTAATCATTCACACACACACACACACACACACACACACATACACAATACACACAAGCGTGCACACACACACACAGACACACAGGCACACACACACACAGTCGATTAAGACCTTTAAACAGCATGGTTGATGTTCAGTATCCATAAGCATGAACAGATGATTCCTCTGCTGGGCCGTCAACATTCCGGTTCAGTTTGGGAGGGTCTGCTAACCTCATCCAGAACAGGACTTCTGTTCTGACAGACCGCTCTGTCCATCCTAATGATTAGGGCCTCTCCTCTCATTCATACTGGTCCAAACCGGACCAGCAGCTCAAAGGCCAGGCCTAACGGATGTGTAGTACACCTTGGATAATGTAAAACACCTTTCCCCCTCTCTGTGATCAGCTAAGAGGGTCTGGACTGAAGCCGGGGCCTAAACCGGCCTGTCTACCAAGACTAGGCCTGGAGTAATGAGAGCACAGTCACTATTGGGCTGTGTGTGTGTGTTTGTTGTTGTGTGTTTGTGTGTGTAAACCAGGGAGAGAGTGAACCTCTAGTCTGACGATGCCTGAGCATTATAAACTCATTACACTGGCTCCAGCACCAATCACAGACTCTGTCTACCTCGCTCTGTTTCTGTTCAGCTTTTCTCTCTCTCATTCTTTCAGTCATAATCTTTCTTTTTTTAAACTACTCTCTCTTTGATTTCCATAAACCTCTGTCTCTCTTCATAAGCTCTTCCTTTTTTCTGTCTTTTACTTGCCTCCCCTCCTCCGATCTTCTTTCATTATCTCTCTCTCCTTCTCTCATTGTTTTGTTCTGTATTTTTCTCTCCCTCTGCAGCGAAAGACTTGGACACAGAGAAATATGTGCATTTGGTAAGTACACACACAAGCACACTCACACACACAGACAGAGAGCTTTCTCATTCACGTATATTAACCCCATTCCCTCTGTCATCAGCCCCATTGGTCTCAGAGAGAGCTCAGTTTAATGCAGACAGACACAGGGATAGCCTGAGCAATAAATCACTAACTACGCACTCTCATAAGAGTGTGTTTGAGCGCATGCATGTCGGAATGCATGTAGGAAAGCTGGAGCAAGAACATGACACCACTAATATCACATAAGCCATTGAAAAACACAGACTCAAATATGATAACTTTCGGTTTGACACAATGAATTCTCTGGCATGCATTTCACTGAGAGAATAGCTTTTGTCATTTTTTGTAGCACTTCATATTATGGTGTGCTGGCCTAGACTGGAGCTTGTTGACATGCTCAGTAGAGTGAAACCAACAGTGTCCTTTCTTTCTCCTCCGTCTCCACAGGAGCATGTTAGACACCTCATACTGATTTACTGTAGAAATGTCCCCCTCGGGGATCAATAAAGTACCTATCTATCTACTGCAATCAGAGAAACTTCCAAAATGTCCCAACTTGCAGCATTTCATAAAGTGACATCATGTTAGTCAGACTTCATAAATCCCCACTGTGGTTCCTGGGTTGTGTTCAGTACTTAGAAGTGAGTGAAAACATTTTGAAGTGCTAGAGGTATTGACTGAAACTGTCATCTCCCTGTTAAATGTTAGTCACACCTCCGTAGTAGATTCCCATTTAGATTTAGGTTATATCCCCATCATGCTGATTGGATGTTTTTGTACCCTGACCTCTAACCTCTGCCCCCTGCCCCTCCAGGTCTTGCCTCATGATGAGCCGTTTGAGAATAAGAAGTCCCACAGACAGAGTCATCGTAAGAAGGTCCTTCCTGAGATCTACCTAACTCGCCTCCTCTCCACCAAGGTAAGCACACAACCCACAGTGTGGCGGCCATCTTGAACGAGCCAGTCTACAACCAGAACAGTGACAGAAAGCAGTGCCAGCCTTGCCTGGATGCCCATCGGTTACTGCTTCAGCTAGCCAACTGCTTATCATGTCCAATAGTGAGCATACTTAGAGAGATGGAAACCCACACAGATCCAATATCGAGGCTTAAATGCATAAATATAAGTTATTTATTAGATCATCATCATGATGCCCAAAAGAGTACGATTGTGATCCTAAACAGTTTGCCACGACAGTCACAATTCAAGTAGTTGGCTAAAGCGGAGGCATCATTCCATCATCATTGACAATCAATCCATCATTAGTTCTATTTACAGTGACATCATCCCTGAATTCCAAACAATCCATCTTGATTCCAATTCTGGTTCCGTGTCTGATCCCATCTGTGTTGTGGTCCCGTAGGGAACGCTGCAGAAGTTCCTAGACGACCTGTTCCAGGCCATCCTCAGTATTCCTGCAGAGCATCCGCCGCTGGCAATCAAATACTTCTTTGACTTCCTGGAGGAGCAGGCGGACAAGAGGGGAATCACCGACCCCGACACCCTGCACATCTGGAAAACTAACTGGTAACTAGGGGAACTAGATTAATCTACATGATGCAGTACAGTATCCATAATGCAAGATGTTCCTGAAGCTCATATAATGTTATCTCATCTCTTTAGTTTGCCTCTGCGTTTCTGGGTGAACATCCTGAAGAACCCTCAGTTTGTGTTTGACATTGAAAAGACAGACCACATGGACGCCTGTCTGTCTGTCATCGCCCAGGCCTTCATAGACGCCTGTTCCGTTTCAGACCTGCAGCTGGGCAAGGTGAGACACACACACACATTACACATGTATACACAATTACTGTTAAGTGATCGCACTCATCGCATTCACATGGTTACAAAGACACAATGTTTTTCACATGAGACACACGCACACATTACAATCATTGTGGAAATGTGGAAAACTCAGAAGTGAAATGACAATATTGAACAGTGAACCATCATATTTTGGTATAAAATATCTAATAATTGCTGTTTTGAATTTGGTCAAGTTCGTATGGGAGAGGTGGAAAAACGATTGTTATCCATCAATAATGATAAGCCATCAGGTATAGACAACCTTGATGGGAAACTATTGAGAATGGTAGCAGACTGTATTTCCACCCCTATTTGCTATATCTTTAACCAAAGCCTAAAGGAGTGTGTGTCACAGGCTTGGACGGAAGCTAAAGTAATTCCACTGCCTAAAAACAGTAAAGTACCCTTTCCTGGCTCTAACAGCCACCCAATCAGTTTGCTGCCTGTTCTTAGTAAACTGAACTGTCTTTGACCAAATACATTTTAAAAAATTCAGAGAACAAGTTAACTACTGACTTTCAGCATGCATGTAGAGAAGGGCACTCAACTCTTACTGCACTGACTCAGATGACTGATGATTGGTTTGAAGAAATAGATAATAAGATGATAGTATAGTATTGTTAGATTTCAGTGCATCCTCTGATGTTATTGATAAATAGTTTTTGAAAAAACTCAATTGCTATGGCTTTAGATCACCTGCCATCACATGGTTGGAGGGTTATTTATCCAATAGAACCTAGAGAGTGTTCTTCAGTGGAAGCTTCTCTAACATTAGATATGTACAGTGCGTTGTCCCTCAGGCCAGTTACCCTTTTCAAAAATAAATTGACAATTCATTTGGCTCTGGTCTTACACGAAGCTACAGAATGACTATGCATCCAGATGATTCCACACTCTACATGTCAGCACCCAAAGCCAGTGAGTTCACTGAAATTCTAAATAAGGAGTTACAGTCAGTATCAGAATGGGTGATAACAATAAACTGGTCTTAAATACATCTAATACTAAAAGCATTGTATTTTGGTTCAAAACATTCTCTAAGACCTAAACCTCATCATATTGACAAAGTTGTTGTGAAGATTGGAAGGGGTATGTCTGTTATACACAAAAATCAACTGTACTAGTTGCTAAGGCTCTGGTCTTGTCCCATATTGATTACCGTCCGGTAACATGGTCAAGTGCAGCCAGGAAAGACCTATCAAAGCTGCAGTTGGCTCAGAACAGAGCAGGACTCCTTCCCCTTAACTGGACAGAACTAACATCAACAACATGCATGCCAGTCTTTCCTGGTTGAGGGTTGACGAGAGATTAGCTGCTTCTCTTCTAGTTTCTATGAGAAATATTACTGTGATGAAAATTCCAGATTGTCTGCATAATTAAATAACATACAGCTCAGACACCCACACATGCCCCACAAGACATGCCACCAGGGGTCTCTTCACAGTCCCCAAGTCCAAAACGAATTCACGGCAACGCACAGTATTATACAGTGCCATGACCGAATGGAACTCCCTTCCATTTGCAATTACTCAAGTAAACAGCAAAATTACCCATTGTGTGTCATTTCACTGTGAAATGACGTACTCACAGACACACTCTATCACACTCTAACACACACAATATACACACACATTGTTCTTTAATTGTATTATTCGAATATCGTTGTATAAAAAATGTGTGTGACTGTTATTGTTTGTCAGTGTTTTGTTACTTTTCATGTTTGGTGTTTTTGTTTTGTTTTGGCAAAAGCTAATGGGGATCCGAATAAACTAAACCAAACATACAGTATACAGAATTTACACGTAAACACACACACACATGCACATGCACACACTTTCCCAAAATGACCCTCACTGTTATCTCCACATTCCTCCCCAGTCCCTGCCAACCCCCTTCCCCTCCTCTCTCCAGTCAGTCTGTCTACCTCTGCTCATGATATTTCAGCCCAGTCTGCTCAGCCAAGGTCATGGGCACCAGGAATTCACTCTTCAAAGTGTGTGTGTGTGTGTGTGTGTGTGTGTGTGTGTGTGTGTGTGTGTGTGTGTGTGTGTGTGTGTGTGAGTGCGCGTCCATGCGTGCGTGTGTCAGTGTCCTTACTCCCCACCAACAGTCTCATCCCTCAGAAGCTATGACCCCTAGCATACACTCTGCTTCCTGTCTCTTTGACTGACTTCCTCCCCAGAGATACTTTTCAAATAATGCTGTTCTTTCAGATGAAACCAAAGCATTCAGATTTATTCCACTTGTTCATTGCCAGAGAGCCAATACACACACCTCAAACATTGTAATACACAGAACCACACACACACAAACACACACACACACCATGGCACTGTAAAACATCCAGATGCTCATCCTTTTTCCTCTCTATTATTGGGAAGACCTGGTGTCCGTTTGTAGATGTTTTCTGCTATTTAGATAAGACAGAAAGGTATTAGACTGTCTGGGTGGAGACAGGTGTTAAATGTTTTCTCTGCTTGAGTGGTCAGCATAGGAAGAGCATGGTAGGAAAGGTCTGGATTAACCACTGTGTGTGTGTGTGTGTGTGTGTGTGTGTGTGTGTGTGTGTGTGTGTGTGTGTGTGTGTGTGTGTGTGTGTGTGTGTGTGTGTGTGTGTGTGTGTGTGTGTGTGTGTGTGTGTGTGTGTGTGTGTGTGTGTGTGTGTTTAGGGGACAGGACAGGTAGGTCAGTAAGGGATCTGGATTAACCGTTGCTCTGCAGGGTTGAGAGAAGGCTCGGAAACTAAGCTGTTTCCACAGAAACCTTATCTGGTGGCCTGCACACATACAGGGAGGGGTGGGGTGTGCTAGGGGTCACAGGGGGTCACCAGGCAGATGGAGGAACCACAGGAAATGACCTTGTGGACAGGATGAGAGGGATCCCTATCAGAAGGAGGGACAGTGGCTGTCGTCTTCCTAGGCGCGATACCACACACACACACTCACAAATGCATACGTCTGTATGCTCAACCCAGTACCTTACAAGTGAACCTTTCTTAGTGATTGAATAATGCTTTCAATACCATTGTAAATGCTGTCAGTATCTTGTAGAAGTAGCAATTGTAAGTAGAAGGATCGATTGTTATGTCTGGTCTGGTTCTCTGTGGCCGTGAATATGGTTTATGTTAGGGCCTGGTTTTCTGTGGCCGTGGATATGGTTTATGTCTGGCCTGGTTCTCTGTGGCTGTGGACATGGTTTGTTATGTCTGGCCTGGTTCTCTGTGGCTGTGGACATGGTTTGTTATGTCTGGCCTGGTTCTCTGTGGCTGTGGACATGGTTTGTTATGTCTTCCAATTGGCTCATTCATTACCTCCTCTCTCTTGTAACTATTCCCCAGGTTGTTTATGTAAATGAGAATGTGTTCTCAGTCAACTTACTTGGTAAAATAAGGGTTAAATAAATAAATACAAATGTCTGGCCTGGTTCGCTGTGCCTGTGGATATGGTTTGTTATGTCTGGCCTGGTTGTTTAACTTTCCAATTGTGAGGAGAGGAAACCCTGGGCCCTCTCTTCATTGTCTCAGCACAGGGAGGTGCTGACCTACCACACACTGTGACCATGGATCATGCACCAACCATATACTTTTTGGTATTTGGTATTTTATTAGAATACTCTTCCTGGGGTCCACACAAAACATGAAACATGACATAATACAGACAGTAACAGACAAGAACAGAACTATATACATTTTAAAAAGACACATATCAATGCATACACACACAAACTATCTAGGTCAAATAGGGGAGAGGTGTTGCTTTATAGTTTATTTTTTTTACCAGGCTTGCTGTTCATTTGAGCAATATTAGATGGAACAGAGTTCCATGCAATAATGGCTCTATATAATACTGTACGCTTTCTTGAATTTGTTCTGGATTTGGGGACTGTCAAAAAGGCAGAGCATCTCTTTATTACGGACAGACCTCTCCTCATCTTTACAACCATTGAATCTATATGTTTTGACCATGACTGTTTACAATCTAAGGTAACACCAAGTAATTTAGTCTCCTCAACTTGTTCAACAGCTACACAATTATTTACCAGATTCAGCGGAGGTCTAGATCTTAGGGAATGATTTGTACCAACTACATTGCTCTTAGTTTTAGAGATGTTCAGGACCAGTTTATTACTGACTACCTATTCCAAAACAGACTGCAACTCTTTTTTAAGGGTTTCAGTGACTTCATTAGCTGTGGTTGCTGATGCATATATTGTTAAATCATCAGCATACATGGACACACATGCTTTATTTAATGCCAGTGGCAGCTCATTGGTAAAAATAGAAAAGAGTAGAGGGCCTAGAGAGCTGCCATGCGGTACACCACACTTTACATTTTGGGCTCCTGAGTGGTGCTAGAGGCGTCACTGCAGACCCTGGTCCGAACCCGGGCTGTATCACAACCGGCCGTGATCGGGAGTCCCATAGGGTGGCGCACAACGTCGTCCGGGTTAGGGGAGGCCCGGGTAGGCCGACATTGTAAATAAGAATTTGTTCTTAACCGACTTACCTAGTTAAATAAATGTAAAATAATTACAAATATATATTAGATATTAGAGATGCTTCCATAGACCAACCACACTATGACAACAGACCATGCTGCCCACAGTCACGTTAATAACTCACTGACCATCGACCACACTCACCATAAACTGGTGCTAGACTGGACCACTGAGCTATAAAAGAACTAGAGACAGCATCCAAGATGGCCGACCGTTGTTTTCAACGTATGCTACTCACGTTAGCATACGCAGATTCATGGACCAGCTATTTCTGGGTTGCATCCGGTTTACTGACAAATGCACTAGCACTCAGTGTGCACAGTGAGCAGTGCGAGTATGGACGATGTCATTACGTCATCCAAAAACATGACAGACATTGGATGAATACACAATTGTAATGGCTTCGGCTTGATGTTTTGTGCTCAAAGGTGATGACTAAAGTGTCTTATTAGGAATATTCAAATCTGACTTCTCTATGAGGCCGTCTATGGGAATTGTCGTTCTGGGCCTGACGTCAGTTAAACTGCAGTACTGTATCAAGTCTGTAGATGCAGTCGAAAGCGTGCTTCTAGACTGGAACCTGGCCCCTTGGACTGGACTGAGCTCAGTCATACTGTAAATAATCTGACAGCCATACACAGGTAGTCGTTATAAACTATTCACTGACTATACACAGGTGGTAAATGTGATTTGGTTGAGCACTAAAGGAACCAGTTCATTGAAGGTTAAAGAGGACTTCTCTGGTTTCAGGACTCTCCCACCAACAAGCTGCTGTATGCCAAGGAGATCCCAGAATACAAGAAGAGGGTACAGTGCTACTACAAACAGATCCATGAGATGGCGCCACTGAGTGAGCAGGAGATGAACGCCCACTTGGCCGAGGAGTCACGGGTGAGAGAGGGGTGGCAGATCCATAAAATTAATTGATTGATAGATAGATGTAACGTGTTGGCCTTGGTGGCAGACTGTCTCTGCATTTAACCATGCTACACCTTTGAATCTATATATCTGTCTATTGCTTTTTGAGCTGAGGATCAAGTTTGACCGATTTATATTCTAACAAAACGCTCACGCTGTTTTCTGTTTTCACAGAAATACAGAAATGAGTTCAACACCAACCTGGCCTTGACGGAGATCTACAAATACGCCAAGAAATACAGGAACCAGGTAAGATCCCCTATCTCTCCCACTACCACTGCCCTGGATTAGCTGTTTGACACATGTTTTAACTGGCCCTATCTCCAGCCTTATCACCAGTCTA